>OZ001658.1:6624135-7026368 GCA_963924145.1 Pyrausta purpuralis | reverse complement strand
CAGAAACATTTACTTGCTTCAACTTGGTAATACAAAGATCCCGAATAGCCGTAGCCGAATGGCAAAAAACGGAACCCTTATAGTTTTGTCAAGTCTGTCTGTCTGTCCGTCCGTATTTCACAGCCATTTTATCTTATAACTATAAGCGTCACACTGTTGAAATTTGGTAGGAAGATGTATCCTGTTAACCGTTTCACGATTTTTATACAAAAAATGAAAACCTATGCGTGTTATGTCGTATCCTATGTATAGGTCTTTTAAAATGACATTGAGGTTCCTAAAACCATTTTATTTAAAAGTCTAACGTTTGAAAGATAGAGGGACGCTTCCAAAGTGGTAACGCCCCCCCCCCCCCCCCCCCCCCCCCATCTAACTTCTAAACCAAGCAATTGTAATTTTTTTTTTAAAAAAGTAATGTAGATGATCATGACAAAAACTTTC
The DNA here is from genome assembly GCA_963924145.1 of Pyrausta purpuralis. Lineage (NCBI taxonomy): Eukaryota > Metazoa > Arthropoda > Insecta > Lepidoptera > Crambidae > Pyrausta > Pyrausta purpuralis. Next base: position 7,025,927 of record OZ001658.1, on the reverse strand, counting down.
AACGAAAATTGGTTTGAACGGGATCGAACGAGTAGTTTTTGTGATAAAGCACATTTTCGACAACCGCAAACATAACTTTGTTCGCCATACAAACACTATGAAAAACAAAGTTATGTTTGCTGTCAACATAATATTGTGATATTTTCGCTTAGTGGAAGTAAGTGGATCCCTAATAAAGTTTAAGTTGGCACGGAACCCTCAGTGGGCGAGTCTTACTCGACTCGCATTTAGCCGATTTTGTAAGTAGCTCATGTTCGACTAATTTTGTCATGCAAATTAAAACTGCAACAAAATTCTAGATAATCAAAAAAAAGAAAAGGTTTTACATATTCCAATTATTAAGTATTATGTCATAAATTATAAGTAAATTAGAATCCATGCAAATCTTACGGTCTTAAATGCAATCTTTCGGTTTTTAATCGGGTAGACTGTAATCGGTAGATTTATTGTGAACAAGCTCGAAATGGCTTAGAATTCACGATTCAACTGGTACCTACATGTCCACCTGCTAACACGAACGACCTACTCTAACCCACCACTCTGCCCAGTGATTCGTCATTTCAATTTGTGTATGTATGAAGTACGGTACAGTTCGCAATAAATCAATACAATTTACAAATGTTAGATTGTAATTACGCAGTTTTTACAATATGACGGTGATACATACACTTTATGGTTTTAAAGTTATATGAATAGAATTTTTGACTATTACAGATAGTTAGTAAGAGGCTGGTGTATTTTGAAGGGAAGATAAAAAAGAGAGTGAAGGGAACAGTATATGAAAAAAGTCTACTACTAGATGTTTGTTTGTTAGATTAGATTATGATCTTGTTTTCTGAAGATTTTTACTACACCATAAAGGCTCTCGTCTTAAAAAAAAATATTTGTCTGAAGGATCAAAATCCCTCTCACTTTAACTAAAATTACTTCTTAAAAACAGTTTAACCGATTGTTATAGACAGATTCGCATTATGAACTTGAACATAGGTTATATCAAACCGTGATAATAATGTTATTTGCATTGCAAATCGCATTGCATACAATTGTAATGATAGATACGTGTTATTACTGTCATGCCTCTATACGATAATTCACAACGATTATTGCCTATTTAGACGATTTGCGGTCGCGAAAACCAACACCCATAATAATTATTGCAGAGAGATAGAAATAATAGTTAAAATAAACGACGATTTTATCTGTAATTCAACTGTGACACGTTTTGCTTTGTGTATCATAGCATAGTCAAACATTTATTTTTATGGATCGTTTGCTTTTCAAGGTGTCACTAGAAGGTTTAATTATCAAGGCAAATAGCATTAAGTACTTTTTGCACTTTATTTTTTTTATTAAATAAACTAGTGGCCCCGGCGATCTTAGTCCCGCCCCGGCCCGCTTTTAAATTAAAATTAAAATCTCTTTATTTCGACCATTACACATCATAGTACAAGTTATTGTAAGTAAAGATAATCATGATTACTTAACAAACGAGGTTTGTAATGAATTGTTTGAATTACGAGGGTCAAACTGAAAGTTCTTAGAAAATCAAAAACTGATTACATTAGCCAGTTATTAGTTTTATTATATCTTTTCAAAATATTGTCCATTGACGTCAATACACCGCTGCATGCGATGGAACCACTGGGAAAAGCACTTTGCCCACTCGTCCTTAGGGGTCTCTTCAATGGCATCGCGATACGCAGCCACCGCTTCTTCAGCATTCATAAACCGCTTTCCTTTAATTTTTTCTTTAATTTTTGGAAATAAATAAAAATCACAAGGCGCGAGGTCGGGGCTATACGGCGGGTGACCCAGTAATTCAACGTTTGATGTCGCCAAATAGTCGATCGTTCGCTTGGCGGTGTGCGACGAGGCGTTGTCGTGGTGAAGGAGGATCCTACTGCGAGGTCGTTTCTCTCGAACTTTTTCCAAGACAAGTGGCAAACAATTGGTAGTGTACCATTCTGCAGAAACTGTTTTTTGATCCTCTAACACAATTGTTGCGAAATGACCTATCCTTCCAAAGAACGAGGCCACCATTTTTTTTCCCGCACTTCGATCTCTCTTCACTTTAGTTGGCAACTCCTCGAAAGGAAACACCCACTGAGCAGATTGTCTTTTGGTTTCAGGATCATAACAGTAAATCCAGCTTTCGTCACCTGTTAGTATGTCGAACACAGCATTTGAGTCACCTCCGTTAAATCTTTCAATCATTTTACGGCACCAATCCACACGATGGAGTTTTTGAGCCTTAGTCAAATTATGAGGTATCCACCGGGCGCAAAGCTTCCTGACCGCTAAATGTTCGTGGAGGATTTTGTGCACTTGACTCATACCGATGCCTAAGCTTGTCCGAATCTGCTGATAGGTCACTCTTTTGTCAGTCTCTATCATACGCCGCACAACACAGATGTTATTTTCAGTCGTCGCCGTAGAAGGCCGTCCCTCACGTACATCATCAGTGAGATTAGTGCGACCACGTTTAAACTCATTAAACCAGTTGTAAACAGTCGCACGAGATGGGGCTTCATCGTGAAAGGCCAATCGTAGTCTATCATAACTTTCTTGTTGACTTAAATGACATCGAAAGTCATAAAAAATCATTGCACGAAAATTTTCTCGTGTTAAATTCATGTTGACGTGACACAGACAATTTTCAATTTGCCGCCAAATCGTAAAACAAATGACAAATGAATGAAATATATACTCAGTAATATTGGCAAAGAGTTCTATTTTCAAATTTTAGAATATTTTTTTTATTATATTGTTTATAAGTGGCCAGTTCTAAGAACTTTCAGTTTGACCCTCGTATTAATTACATTTATAGTTTTTATCATATTCCGTGCCAAGAAAAAACCAACAAAGTAAATATGTAAATATCACGAAAATCGGGCCACCCGGTCTCGAGTAATAAGTAATGATAAAAAGTATCCTTGTCTGTTTCCTGGTATTGGGTTCCAATATTCGTCCCAACCGGTTAAGCTGTTCTTGAGTTATAAATATTAACTATCTTTTATAATATCAAAGAAGATAAAAAAATGGTAGAGTAGCAAAACCCAGTGACAAAGATGAGTAAAGACAATACAAGTATTGCAAGGTTTAATCGAAAGCTTACTCGGTACTACATTTTTTTGTAACGGATGTATGTAACACTGGGCCAAGCCTATAAAACTTACTGGTACTGGGACCCTACTCTGGCAGTCAAGGAAAATTTAACTCAGGACTAAATTTATGCTCGAAACGAGCGATGGCGAGGCCAATGCTGGGTGTTTCTCTACTGGATTGAATCAGAAATGAGGATATACGAAGAACTAAGAACTAAGGTAACGGACATAGCCTTGAGAATCAGTAAGCTCAAGTAGCAATAGGCATGACATAGCGCGAAGAACTAATAGCCGTTGGGGCAGGAAAGTTCTAGATTGGTGACCCTTCGACAAAAGACGCAGCGTAGGACATCCACCGAAAAGATGGATAGACGACCTTGTAAAGATCGCAGGATCGAGCTGGATGCAGGCCTATGTTCAGCAGTGGACGTCCTTTGGCTGATAATGATAAAGAAATTAATTCTTCAAACCTCAACAACACCATCTGGTCCGCGATAACAGTTGATTGGCTATTGTGTCTGGAATCTCAGTGCTTGACTGTCTAAGCGACCGCGCGGCGGACTAAGTGAAGTAGTTACCTACTTAATAACAGTCTAGGATAGCGTTAGACACAGGGTTCGATTCCTTGTCTGACAAAGTTGCTTTTACAAGTGCAATTTATATTATTAAGTTACAACACTATAAAAATGAAAAGGTACAGACTTATTGTACCGAAATGTTGTTGTATCAGATAGCTTGCATTCTGCGATATGTCTGTCAGAACGCACTCTGAACGCACTCCTTGCGATTTGTCAGGAGGACAGACGGTTCTGTCTGGCCGGACCATAGAATGCTTGACCAACAAGGCAATAAAAATTCGAACGTTACACATAGTAGGGTCTTAGTTCTGATCTTTCAGATTCCATTGCGCGGGCGCATGGCACGACGGCACCGTATAGCCGCTTCGACAACTAAACACGGCCACTAAATAGGCGATAAACACGCATAGTGATGGGATCCGTTTTTACGACCGTTCCAAGCTTAGTTTTAGTGCTAACAGCAAATTGGTTGAACCAACTACCACGGGGAATGGGGTGCGTTTGTAAAATTCGTTCAGACGACGCGGTTCTCACCCTTTTTACTAAAAAACTTTAACTGTTTTGTAGTAGGTATCCTGTCTGTAAAAGCCCTGATTTTAAAATAAAATGAAACTAAGGAATGTGGGAGATATCCAAAATCTCTGGATGATTCTAAAATAGTTACTTAATGTGAGGAAATGATAATCAAACATCTTATTTTGTTATCAATGATCATGAGTCAATAAAACACAAAATGAAAGATAATAAAATAAAGAAAGCTCTACAGAGCACTGTGTGTACCTCTTAGTGATAATGACTTAGGTTATTAGTGTTAATTTTATTACCTTTAAGATATACAAGTGTAATTTTCTAAGAGTGTAATTTTATAACGGGGAGAGCTCTTGAAACTGGCAATTAAACATTATTGCTAATTAAGGATACAGCCAATACATGAATACTTATTTACTGCTAAATGCTAAGATTATAGCCTTTGCAATTTGTGTGAATGGGAACTGAGACAATCAATAAATAATAAGAATAGGAATGCAAAGTACTGACTCGAAGAGAAACTAAAACCATAAAAAATATTACTGTTTTGCTTTATAAATACTTACTGAGGAGGTGGGGTATCAATGTTATTAATGTATTGTTTTGTTTTATTTAGCCATATTCTCTATTTATTACTGCTGAGATTGTAAATAAAACCAGTAACCTGTTTTAATGCGCCTTTACGGATAATAAATAATTATTATTACGTTTGCAAAAGCACTTGAAATTTGAATGATGTAAAAAAATATCAAAATAAAAATTTAAACAAGAAATCAAGGACACCAAATACTTTTAAATAACTTGAAACCATAACATAACCTAAAATGAAAATGGCCAATAATACTTACAGTTATTGCAAAATCTGAAACGGATCCCTCGAAGTACTCTGCATATGTTTGTCTTATCTTACTTAGTAAAAGATAAATAGTAAAATTAAAGCAAATTTAATGTTACCTATATCAATCAAACACCTGACCTGACACATCACAACAAAACAAACTTCTTTTTTTTCTTCTCTTACGTTATACGTCTATTGTCTATGACTCCAACGATTGCTATCTCGTTCTATTCCACCTTAAACGTCAATGTGAGAAAGAGCCAGCATAGAATTGATGAATAGACAAGCATTCTTCGAAAGTAGTGATGTAATTTTTAATAATAAATTATATCAATGATTACAAAATCGACTAATAAATTCAGTATCAATACCAAATCGCAACAAAAGAAAATGGACCGTCTCTGGTGGAATATTTTGAAATCTTCATTCCTAAGAAAAAAACGCGATGCATTTGAATAGGTAGGTACACTAACCTATAAAACTATAGTTTACTGTTTACAAATAAAGAACAATATTTATCTCTGACTGCTCGCAACTGAGTGACTGCCTGATTTAATTAAAGAAAAAGCTTTATTGTATGTAAGCGATGTGTTCAATGAAACAACAGCTTATTTACTATCGTTAAGTCCCAAATATACTAAAGTAGTTTTAGCTACCATGTCAAACTTTACAACATCATTTGTAATTGTATGATACGCATAAATATAAACCTAAACATAGACCAGATTTCTACTAATATGAAAAATCACAATCATCTGTAATAAGTTTTATAGTTAATGTACTTATTTAGTTTTTACTTACCCCAGGTCGTTGATCGTAACATTTCCGTCACGAATTGAATTTTGTATAATGTGCAGGCAGTAGCACGAAAATAGCGTCCCGGGAGCGAGTGCGTACGCGCAGACAGTACGAAAATCCCGCTCGGACGCCCAACCCGTATTATGCTTATCCACAAATACCACAAAATACGAACACGAGAGCTAATCTAATACTCCTAATAGTGGAAACTTGAGAAAGGGTCCTCCTTCCAGTGCCCGTGATACTGAAAAATAAAAAAGTGATCGTGAAATGTGATTGTTTTAAAATAAATGGTGTCTGGAAAGCTTCCAAGTGTATTGTGAACCTTAACCGTACAAGGGCGGCTGCCCTTTTATGTTTGGTAATTTCTTTGTTAAACTTTCATCTATATGTCACCTCTTTAAGCATCATAAATACAGCACAAACATGTTAATAAATTTCATTTATTCACACTATAATTTAAAGTCGGTATCGTAAAGAACACTAAAAATAGCAATAAAATCATTACTCAGTCCTCCGCGATGCACGACTCTGCTTCCCTTGTTTGAAAACATTTGACTGACATTAGTGTCGATAACCACCACTCAAGTACTCAACCATTAGGGATGACAAGTGTTAATAGCATGATTAAAGTTTTTAAAAATATTGATTATTTAAGGTAGGTACAAATATTTGTACCTATCAAGCAATGCATCAACTCGAAAGCCGATCCAAAATAAAAGTAAACGACTTTGGGCAACAAATAAACGCACTCAATTTGATTCTAAACCAGCAGAATAGGTAGTGCAGAATTAGGAGACACTGTGTGTGACCCAGTTATCAGAATAGTTACAGGTGCACAAGTGTGACAAGTTCTAAAATTACCTTCTCACCTGGTTAATAAGCACACAGTGATTAATTTCGCTGTGAATCATTATAATCAACCTCAATGTTATAGATATATATGTATGTTTTTTAACTGAACACAATGATTAATTAAAATGTATTTTATGAACAAACGATTATAGCAAACAGATGATAGAGAAGAAGAGAACATGATTTTATTTCTGAGACTGTAAGTTGCTCTGTGTTTGTATTTTATGACAATAATTAGTATTCAAAATCAGGAAAAACTGTAGAAATTGCCTTGGTGATATTTCAAATTAAACATAAAAAAGAGGTGGATGTGTTTCGTTATTTGAAAAGTGAGTAAAAGAAAAAGATTAAGACAATTATAAAATTTTATTCATAGGCTATAAAATCTTTTAACCTAAACAATGTAGGTTCTGATAGTATTCATCCTGTTTTTAGGGTTCCGCAGCCGAATGGCAAAAAACGGAACCCTTATAGTTTCGTCAAGTCTGTCTGTGTGTCTGTCTGTCTGTCTGTCTGTCCATTCGTATGTCACAGCCATTTTATTCTGTAACTATAAGCATTTCACAATTGAAATTTGGTAGGAAGATGTATCCTGTTAACCGCTTACCGATTCTCATACAAAAAATAAAAAATAATGACATTTAAGGGGGGGCTCCCATACATGAAACTAAAACCAAAAAAATTTTTTTTGTCAAACCTATGCGTGTGGGGTATCTATAGATAGGTCTTTTAAAATGATATTGAGGTTCCTCAAACCATTTTCTTTTAAAGTCTAACGTTTCATAGCTAGACGCTTCCAAAGTGGTAAAATGGGCGTCCCCCCCATCTAACTTCTAAACTAAGCAAGTGTAAATTTTGAAAAAAATATATAATGTATATCTTAACAAATACTTGCAACGAAAATTGGTTTGGACGGGATCGAAGTGGTAGTTTTTGAGATATAGCACATTTTCAACAACCGCAAACATAACTTTGTACTCCATACAAACACTATGAAAAACAAAGTTAAATTTGCAGTCAACAAAATAGTGTGGTATTTTACTACTAAGAAGTAAGTGGATTCCCTAATTCAGTTAAAGTTGTCACGGAACCCTCAGTGCGCGAGTCCGACTCGCACTTGGCCGTTTTTTTTTGCTGATGCATCAACAGAGTTTGTTTTGTTTAATAAGAAATTGTTTATAAATCCCACAATCTCATCTTTTCCGGTATTGTACGACTTAAATACCTAGTCTTGCCATAAATATTGTCACAAAGAAAATTTTTTTTTCATGCAAATAATATTTATTACTTTTACAGTGCGTTAGTTTTATACGTAAATATAAAACAATATAATATATAAAAAGTTTATTCGAAGTTGTCTCCATTGGCTGCAATACAGTCCTTTAATCGTTGAGACCAGTTATCAATAGAAGCACGCACTCTTTCCATGGGAAAATTCTTCACTGCCAATCGTATGGATTGTTTTAGGGACTCTAAATTATCATGGCGTTTAGAGCAAGCCGTACTCTCTAAAACTGACCATAAATCATAATCCAGCGGAATAAGATCGGGACTAGACGACGGCCAGTCTTCAGCTCTGACGAAGTCCGAAACGTTCGCTTCTAACCAAGACTGCGTGAACCGAGCTTTATGACCCGGCGCCGAGTCTTGTTGGAAAGACCATGCTTGGTTATTGAACATGGTGTCATTAAGGGGCTTAACTACCTCAAGAATTGAATCTTAATACACTTGTGCCGATGTTTTGATACCTTTTTACAAAAATATGGCTCAGTCACTCCTTCATAGCTAAGTCCCCACCAAACCATCACTGAAGTCGGGTAATGCCCACGTGGCACTCTGCCAGTCGGCAGAGGAATTGGGAAGATTTCTTAGAGGTTTGAGCATAAATACGGTCATTTTGTTTGTTAAAATGTTGCTCAATTGGAAAAAAAATTCTCATCCGTTTTTTTTTCTGTGATCTCCCTTTGCGTACACCGCTTCAGTAGTTTTTTCGATATTACCACCCTATTCTTTTTTAAATTATCAGTTAAAAAATGACCAGTGCGTCTCTTATAGGCTGCAAGTCATCTTTTAAAATACGCGACATGGTTCTGGTGGCTATCTTCATCTCCCGAGATAAAATCTTTTGCTTTCGTACAGGATTTCTGCGAATTCATTCCCTTACTGCTTTGACCACCTTTTTCGTACGAACACTACGTGGACGGCCAGATCTTTTTCTGTCACAAACAGAGGAGGTCTAATGAGACCTCCTCTGTACAATGGTACCTATTGATAGCCTGGTACACAAACATTTGACTAATACCAAGCGTATGGAGAGTTTTAAAACTTGCATTTGGCATCATACCATTTTTGTGTGATGCAATCACAGCGATTCAGTTCTTTTTATCACCCCACTCCATTTTAATATCGCAAAATATTATAAAATGTATTAGCGCCAAAATTAGAAAACACAATGAGCAATCGTATAAAAATGACAGATTCCAAATTCAAATGTAATATCGTTCTTATTTTTAATTGCAACATTATTTATGGCCCGTCTGTGTATATTTCATTCATTTAACAAAAACCAGCCGAGTGCAAATCGGACTGGCGCACTGAGGGTTCCGTGCTGACTGTCAATTAAATTGGGGGTCAACTTAATACAATACCAAAATAGGTATCTTTTTGACAGCAAAAAAAACTTTGTTTTTCATAGTATTTGTATGAAGAACAAAGTTATAATTGCGGTTGTCGAAAATGTGCTATATCTCAAAAACTACTAGTTCGATTTCGTTTCAACTATTTTTTGTTAAGAGTATTTGTAAAGATCTACATTTTGCGTTTTGATTTGTGTTTTGATTTTTTATTTTCGCTAGTTTACTTCAAAATTTAGAGCGGTTGGGTGACCCTCTAACTTTGACGACTTTATAAACGTCTATCTTACAAACGTTTAACTTTCAGGTAAAATGGTTTTAGAAACCTCGATGTTATTTTGAGAGACCTGTCCATAGACACTCCAATCTTTTTGGGTTTAGTTCTATGTATGGGAGCTCCCCTCAAATGTCATTATTTTTTGTATGGGAATAGTAAAGCGGTTAACAGGCTACCTACCAAGTTTCTTTGTGTAATGCTAATAGTTTCAGAATAAAGTAGCTGTGACATATGGACTGACAGACAGACTTGACGAAACTATAAGGGTTGCGGTTTTTCGCCATTTGTCTATGGAACCCTAAAAAGCTTGTAGTAGAATAAGTCTTACTAAAAAGTAATATAAATTGATATTGTATTACACTAAGCACATTGACGACCTCCGTGGTCGAGTGGCTAGCACGCTGATTTCAAGCGTTGCCATCTCGTGAGGTTCCGCGTTCGATTCCCGGTCGGGTCAATGTAGAAAACGATCATTTCTATATTGTCTCGGGTCTGGGTGTTGTGGTTCCACCGTTGTTTCCGATTTCAATAACACAAGTGCTTTAGCTACTTAGCTTGGGATCAGAGCAATGTATGTGATGTTGTCAAATATTTATTTATTTATTTACATTGACAAAATTCGTTGTTCAGTTTCTAAAAAAAATGTATATAGTAACTTTAATTTATCCCTCAAGTGTATGTGAACGAGACACAATAGAAATTCTATTGTTATGCGGTCCCATGCGATCGCTCTGGCGTTGAAGCGTACCTATATTTACGAGCGAGACTCATTTCTTCTTCTTTATATTTTTCTATTCTGAGAGTAACCCATGTGCATAGAGATTTCATGTTCCGCTTCCTCACTTTGGCATGTTTATGAATGCTTTAATATTTAAGCTACCATGCTTATAAATGTTTTTTTTTATGAACCATTGAGGTAGATAAATAAACGGAATTTATTTTCTGTAGCTATATGTGTATACAAACACCTTTACTTGTTTCTATTACGAAATCAATTTTGCTATGTATTATGTATGGCACGTTTTTCACCAATTGGTAGATTTTCACCAATTCATTTAAATACTATCTGTCCGCCGTGGCTGCGGCCGCAGGTTTTGAGTTTGCTCCCTCCCTTCCCGTCGCAGAGTGATGTTTTATAGTTAAAGCCTTCCCCGAGAATAAAGCTATCCAACTCATTTTTTTTAAATCGGTCTAGTATTTTCTGAGATAAGAACGTTCAAACAATCTTTACAGCTATATATTATGAGTTTAGGTTGTTTATAAAGTCATTTGACAGCCCAAGTTTGATCTACCTACCAGCTATAAAAGTTGTCATTCCTGGTTACATAAATCTATACTAATATTATAAAGCTAAAGAGCATGTTTGATTGATCGCGCTAATCGCAGGAACTACTGGACTGATTTGAAAAAATATTGTTGGAGATTTATTGAGGAAGACTTCAGGCTATCAAATATCACGCTGCGACAGAAAGAGGGGAGGGAGCAATACCAAAACGCGTAGCTGCAATCGCGGGGGTCCTCCGTGACTGCGTCTACGGTAATTTATTATTAAAAGACATAATAAAGATCTCACGCCGTCGAAACACTCACGAATGTTTCAGTTGTACATTAGCACACAGTATTTCTGAGGTGATCTGTCGATGTCGTCACTATGACGTCACACAGCCGTCTGGATCTGGAGTAGACATCAGCTCTGGCAACCATCCAAGATCATTCACTCAACGATTTCTTGAGAAATGGGGACATTTTGAACCTTCTATTGGAGACCGTAGCTACCACGAAAATAGTAACGCGTTTACCTGGGGTTATTAGTTCATCCTATTATTTAAGTTTTATAATTGCAGGTTATAAAAATGAGTCATAGAAGAAACCAAAGATGAATACTGGTGCCAGAAGAGCCTTGACCGGCTCTATTCACAAAATCAGAGAATTTGAACTTGAAAAAGTAAGTGCTTTGTAAATTATTTTACTGATAACTGCGTGCTAAGTTGACAAAAACATGTAAATTTATTCAAACTTATACTTTCAGGTCAGCCTCGTCGAAGAATTCGATATTCTTCAAATAGTCGGAGAAGGATGGTTTGGGAAAATTCTTTTGGTAGAACATAGAGCTTCTGATACCGAGATTGTTTTGAAAGCTTTACCCAAGCCTTATGTTTCCATTAGAGATTTTTATAGAGAATTCCATTATAGTTTACATTTAAGTGCACATAGAAATATCGTCACCACATTCGACGTTGCCTTCGAGACTGCTGGCTTTTATGTGTTTTGTCAAGAGTATGCTCCCTTAGGTACATATCATATATTTATTAATTTAAAAAAATGTAAAGTTTAATAACAATGCATGAAGTATCTATGCCCTTTTAATATTTTAAACATATTCGTATAATGTTCGTGATGAAACCATTTGATGTTTTGCATTTTTACTTACTTAGAATATTATAATACTGGTAAATGACTTGAGCACTTAAACATTTTGGACACCTGCCAGAATATAGTTTGAATGAAGATGAAATATAAGTATGTATCTGGCAGCACTCATTAGCATGGTGTTTATTTTGGCTTCAGTTACGTTACGAGTATAACATATTTCTAAAGCAAACTATCGACAAAACAGAATATTAATAAACATTCGTTCTTTTCTTTTATAACACTCTACACTGATAAATCATAATTTACAACATTGAAATTTTCAGGTGACCTAACATCGAACATGCTCGATACCGGAATAGGTGAAATCCATACTAAAAGAGTAGCCAAACAATTAGCGGCGGCTCTTGAACACTTACATCAGAGGGATTTGGTCCATAGAGATGTTAAACTTGACAATATTCTTATATTTAAGTCTGATTTTTCAAGAATAAAACTATGCGATTTTGGTGAGACTAGAAAAGTTCAGTCGATGGTCCGAAGAAGAAATGAATGGTTGCCATATTCACCACCAGAAGTACTGAAGTTGGCAATGGATAGTAGCTACAAGTAAGTAAAACCCATTTAGTGAGGAAGAAATAAAATAACTATTATATAACGTAGGTAGTTTCTATTGATTGAAATAATTTAATTCTTTGAAAACAATACACTCATGAGTAAATATAAAACTATTAGTAAACTACTATTCTTAAATTAGTTTGTTTTGTTTCAGGGCGCTAATTACCCACGATGTTTGGCAATTTGGTATAGTTATTTTCATTTGCCTTACAGGCTGTTTACCTTGGCAAAAAGCGGCTTTTGATGATCCTAGGTATACGAGGTATGTTCTAACTTCCGTATAATTACCTAACTGTTTCATATTGAGATTTCTGATTATTTCTAAAATCAAATTGATTTCTTGTAACAGCTACTACAGTTGGTACAACAGTTCCAATCCACTGAAGAAACAGCCTAAATTATGGAAAATGGTATCCTCAAGGGCACAAAAAATGTTCAAAAAGTTTGTTGAGCCTCGTGAAGATAAACGTGCATCTAATTTTAATGAATTATCTCGTTACTTAGACGACAGATGGATGGCAAAAGGCTATACTGACAGAGTTGGTGAGTTTGTAATTATTGCAACAACAGGAACCTATTACACATCTAAGTATAAAACATTTTCGAAACAATGTGATATATGACTAATTGATATATTTAACCTTTTTCAGCGGGAGGAGATATCGACGAACTCTGCCCATCCATGTACAGCTTCCATAGTGACCCTAACGAAAAAAATATTTTGCTCAAACATTTCCGCGATAACGGAATCGAAACTACAGTCGATCGTCAAATCAAAAAGCAGAGAATACGCGAATGGATCCAAAATAGCGTTATTGAGGAGGTTGATGAAGACGTAAGTTCGTATGGGGGCTTTTTGTGATAACCATAGCTGGAATTGTGTAAAGCAATCGTGTTCATTTGACAGTTCATAACGTACGGTTTGATCTGTCAAACCCTTTGTTCTTTGCCGTTTGACGGATCAAACCGTACGTTTTGAATTGTCAAATGAATACGATTGCTTTACACAATCGCACACCTGTATTATTTATTGATATTATGTGAATGATATTAACTTGCGACTATTATAATTAAAAATCTATTATGCATCTTTTCAGGATGAGAGCACTTATGAGCAGAGTATCTACGACGATAGTGATGCTGAATTAGAAGACAGATCCCGACCTCATCCCATTGACGAAACACACAGAGTTACCCTCAGATATGACACTGAGAAACACATTAACCCGAGAACGGGAGAAATCGTTGAAGGAAAACATCAGACAGTCGATAAAAACCCACTGTCATACGACGTTCAGAACATAGAACCTGTGGCTCCTGTGAACGTTGTCAGAAGATACGGAGTTAAAGAAGAAGGTTCATCTCATAGCTCCACCAAAGACAGTGCTTATGGATCCATGGAAGTCAAAGTATCGTCATCGTCAAAACACACCTATAAACCCGAAAACAGACAAGTTACATCTCTAGATACTAGCACTCAAAATTCCCCAAGTAGATCTATAGGTGGCTCGTCCATACAGCAAAATCGTTCACCGTTAACAACACATGCACAAAGAATTCAGAAAACTGAAGAAGTCTTCTCCAAGGAATTGGAAAGTAGAGGTAGTTCATCTACTCTTCACTCATTGGGAAATTCCTCTCGATCCAACAGTAATGTAACTCGTAATGGATCTTTAGATAGCGCATCTAATATTGTAAACATTGAAGTGCCTGTTCAAGTTGACAATGTGCCAGCCAGGCCTAGTATTCCTATTGTACACCAAAATGGAGTTAGCTCTATCGCTCAACCACCACAATCAAGTTCCAATCGGTATGTGTCTATGAAAAACACAGTTTATGATCGAGTTAATATCCGCAATGGAGGGCCAAATACAGTTGAAAATAATAGTTCTGGTAATCAGTTAATAGATAGTCCATATACATCTATGGTAAATATTGTACAAGGCCAAATGAAAATTTCGCCACATGGAAATGAACTGAATAGAAATGTAGTAGATATGTCAGCTGTTACAACTCAAAATAAAAGAAATTGAAATTGCTCAAACATTTTTAAATAACAGCGCTCCAGGAGTAAAGTCTATAAATACCTAAGAGTATTTCAATCCAATAAATAGTAAACGAGGCCATAGTTATAAATAACTGATATGATAATATAGTGATTTATTTTTCACTATATAGCATGTTACGTATTTTCAGACTTTAGATGCTAAGTTAAAAAGTAAATAGGTGTACCTATAAAATTTGTACTCTATTGTATTTAAAAATAAGATTTTTAGATTTATATTTAGTTAAAGACATTAAATGGCATAATAATATTCTTTACTTTAAATACTTTATAAATTGTGATGTTTATTGAATAAAGTATCTTTGTTACAGTTTGTTATGATAACATGGACTTATATTCCCCCTATTTCATAAAATAATAAAGGCTACTAACATGCTTAATACTTCCTACAATTCCTCGTTTTATATTTTTTGGGCTACTGGTGCAATCCGCTTACAAAAATATATAGCTTACAGTAACTAAAATTTGTATAGTATTTTTCATGAATGAAATACAAATCTGAATAAACTTGATGATACAAATTGAGGTCATTTTTTTAAAAGAGTATCACATTGATATATAGATGGCTTAGAGCACACTTGGTCTAATTACAATAAGTAGTTTTTTCAGTAGAACATTTTAAAGTTGAAGCATGAATAAAACAAGAACTGTCTATGATATGGAATTCAAATTTCGATTATTCATAAGACTTATTCTTTACTTCTACGAATAAGTAAATTTCAAAACGAAATTACTTCGAATTGACTACAAAATCAGTTGAATTCCAAGCTAACCCCCCTCACGTAGTACATTTGAACCCTTAAATTTTGACACTTGAATGCACGTATGTACTAAGTGGGGCGGGGCTAGTATTCTAGTAGAGAAACTGGTTCTCATCAATAAAAATGTTATATAAATTTATACAGCGTGTGGCCTATAATATCATCATCATAATCATTATAAGCTAAAGGACGTCCACTGCTGAATATATGCCTCCCCCATGGCTTAATAGAGCTACTGATCACTAGCGGTCTGCATCCAGTTTGATCCTGCGATCTGTACAAGGTCGTCTGTCCATCTTGTCGGTAGACGTCCTTCGCTGCGTCCTTGGTCGAAGGGTCTCCCATCTAGAACTTTCCTGCCCCAACGGCCATCAGTTCTTCGCGCTATGTACCCTGCCGATTTCCACTTGAGCTTACTGATTATATATTGGACACCAATCACATACAATGCTCTGATTACAAAGTAAGTACTTAGCTAATGAACTTGTGTTATGGAAATCAGGACATAACTGTGGTACCACAGCACCCAGACCCGAGACACTATAGGAAATTTTGATTTCTATATTGGCCCGACCAGGAATCGAACCCAGGACCTCGGAGCGGCGACGCCTTGAAACCAGCGTGCTTAACCACTACACCACGGAGGTAGTCATAAGATTCTCAAGGCTATGCCCGTTACTAGTAGGCTAGTATTTTGTCTTCTGCGTATCTCCTCATTTCTGATTCGATCACGTAAAGAAACACCCAGCATAGCCTTCTTCATCGCTCGTTGTGTGATTTTGTGCTTCTTTATAAGGCCCATAGTTAGAGACCATATTTCGGATCCGTATGTCATCACTGGTAACACACGCAGGTTGAAGACTTTCGTCTTCAGACACTGATGTAGATGAGATGAGAAGACACTCTAGCGCAATTCCCGAATGCTGCCCAGCCGAGTTGAATTCGTTGATGGATCTCTTTCTCAAAGTTGGACCTACCCAATTGGATCACTTGTCCCAGGTAGATGTACTCGTCGACAACTTCGAGAGTTGAGTTTCCAACGAATACTGGAGTGGGTACAACAAGGAAGTTCGACATAATTTTCGTCTTTTCCATGTTCATTTTAAGATCCACTTGTTGGGATACTTGGTCAAGGTCTTTGAGCATAGTGCCAAGATCGTCCAGCGTCTTTACCACAACGACTATATACATCATCGGCAAATTGGAGGTGCGTGATGCATTCGCCACTAACATAGATATTGATTCCTTTCCATTCCAGAAGTTTGAAAGCGTCTTCCAATGCCGCTGTGAACAGTTTCGGAAATATAACATCTCCCTGTCTCACCTCTCCGCAGTGGAATCGTCGTCGTGTTCTGCTCCTGTACTCGGACTGACATGGTGGCATTATTGTAAAGGTACTTTAACACCTCTATATACCTATAGTCTATGTGGCACCGCTGCTGAGACTGAAACACCGCCCAAGTTTCGATCGAATCAAAGGCCTTCTTATAGTCCACAAACGTTAAGCATAGAGGCATATTATACTCCTCTGACTTCTGTATAATTTGCCTAAGCGTATAGATGTGGTCTACGGTACTATAGCCTTTTCGGAAACCGGCTTGTTCAGGAGGCTGGAAGTCATCAAACCTACGTGCGAGACGATTCGTAATGACCCTTGAAAACAGCTTGTAGACATGGCTCAGGAGTGAGATGGGTCTATAGGTCTTCAATAGGGTTTTGTCTCCTTTTTTGAAGAACAACATCACTTGACTCCAGTTCCACGCCTCGGGCGTGATGCCCTCCAGCAGCACGGAATTAAAGAGTCTCTGAAGGACATTGAGTACCAGTGTTCCACCCGCCTCAGAAGCTCTGCTGTGATTTCGTCCTCGCCAGGTGTCTTGTTATTTTTGAGCTGTTGATGGGCCATCCTAATCTCGTAGATAGAGGCTGATGTCCGGGATGTCTTCGGTGTAGTGTCGGGTCAGGATAGCTCTTGGGTCTCTGGCCGAGCTGTCAACGGGTTCGACAACAAGGGGTGTACAACTGCCTATAGAACCTTTCGATCTCCCTCGAGATCCGCGAGAGTCAGAGAACGAACATACTTACATACACACTAGCCAATTGGCTTCCAGAACGGACCCACGTCGTCCGATCACTCCACCTCGTACAGAAATTACGCGCCAAAACGATTATTAAAAGCACACCTAACTTTTAAAATGACATTAGTATACTTATGCATTTCAAGAATCAAAACAAAAATTAAATAAATGCACTTACAGTATTTATGTTTGTGTTTAGCATATTTGTGCACTTTAATTAAGGGTTGCAATCATTAGATTTATTTTTGTAAGAACTGCACTTAGAACATTTGGATTGTCTGTAATATGTTAGATTACAAGTCGTAAATGTACTTGTACTTGTACTTGAGCACTAACTGTACGGGAATGTAAACGCGTGAGGAAATGTTAAAATCACTTATGGAGTTTTCGTTCCAGATAAGTAAAAATAAAGGATTTTAATACTTTTGTTCATAACCGAATGTTACTTGATACAACAGTGACACTGGGTTTTTGATAGAAAGGGATGCAATATCGACACGTGGGTAAATGCAAACGATAGAGCACGTCAGTCCCTCAAGCGTATGTGAACGAGATACAATATATATTCTATTGTTATGCGGTCTCATGCGACCGCTCGGGTGTTGAAGTATTACAGTTATCAGTAAAAAAGTAAAAATAGCAATTTTTGTAAATAGAACATGTGTGCTCTAAGCCATATCATTGCTAAGCCATCGATATTATCGTTATTTTTAAACCAAATATGAAATTAAACCAGCTGCAATTAAACTGAGGTTTTATTTCCTTATTTAACATTGTTTATATTCATAAAGATGAAGTGACATGTGATTCTGTGACACTTATTTTTAAAATCATTTGTACTTACATGAAACATTGATGAGTAAACTGCTTCAATTACAGGGATAAAACACTACACTTGGTCAGCACATACGGTTACCATGATAAACTAATACTGGTATATAAGTAATCGAACAATTTGTAATCGACTAAAACAGCACTAGTAGGACAGCTGCTGAAGTGACGTCATTATTGTCAAACACTTGTCAAAATTATTAAATCGTACCGCCGCGCTTACCGAAATCTTTTAGATATAACATTTTAAAATGAGATGGGAATAGTTTACTATCAATAGCTAACTTGCTTATTCATAACGGTTATTGTTTCTTCACATTATTTATTAATCAGTTTTGTTGTAAAGAAGGTCGACTTTCTTCAAATGGAGATATCGGAATTCTAACCTATTTACAGTAATTTTCGGTTAAAACTTAAAAACTATTCATAAAATTTCGTTTGCGAAATGCAGAAATTACAAGATAGCGTTTTTTCAATTGTAAAAACAACAAATTTATCACCTGCAGTGTTTAGTTTCTTGCAGCCGACAGAAAATAATTCAGGTATGGTTTGTTATTGTCAACACTCAACAATACTTGTACAATTAGATTTAGTTAGAAGACTTAAATACACAAGCTCATAAAAAATGTGCATTTGAGACATAAAGCCACGTAAGATAATAAATGTTTGTCATCCGTAACTAAATATATGTGTAATTTTTCAGATAAAACCCCTCTTGGTGGCATTTTCAATGATACCAGACATGGTTGGCTTGCTCTGGGCCCTAAGTTCTGTGTCGTGGACCTCAGAACCGGGCTGAAGGTTGCAGCGCACACTTTTGGGGCTCCATACAGGTATAAAATTCATTTAAAATTTTACAAAACTATCAACCTTTCCTATTTATTGTCATTATTAGTTTATTTTCCTATTTAAACCGTGTACTTTCGAACAAAATGTGCCCATTAAAAAATATTAAGCATAACATCTTACAGATTATAGTTTTATCAAATACATTTGTAGATATTATGTCAAAAAAATTTGCATCATCCAAATTAGAGATGTGCCGAGTAGCACTTTTGCCTAGTAATGAGTACCGAGTTTTACTCAGTTCATTTTTTGTCTAACTGAGTACTCGGCCGAGTAACTCTGTTTCAAATCAAATTCCCGTTTCGGGTGTGTAAACAAGTACAAACAGGTTTGCGAAGTAAAGCCCCATTACTTTAAGAGAGGCTGTCAAAAGACAAAAGACCTTTTGAGTGGTGGGCAGGGCACTAAACAAGGTATCCAGAACTGGCACGTTATTTAGTGTTACCTTATGCACCTTGCATGGAGAGTGATTATTATCGGAGGCTGGTAACATCTACAAAGAAAAAAAATAATAGGCTGTTATCAAAACGAGAAGACATCTTCGTGTTACTGCATCATAATTTTACATATTGAAATTTCTTCGTGAACTAGTTCTCCTCATTTTGTTGCATTACTACTCGTTTAGTATCATAATTGAGATTGTAAAAATCTCCCCTGTTGTTTAGATGATATCTACCTAAATATATTGCTTTACTTAAACCAAGTTTACTCGGCACTAAAGCCGAGTAACTCGTCCGAGTATGTGTATCAAAAAACCCACCGAGTACCGAGTATTAACCGAGTACTCGGTCCATCTCTAATCCAAATATTCTTTTGAAGCCAACTCTATGTTTTTAATAAAAAAATATTATAACTTATAGTTTTTTGATTTTAGCAATTCACGCACATCAGTAACAAGTGTTGTGGAGCTACCGTCACCATTGACGGTCAATTCAAAGCAGCTTGTCATTAGTCTACAGTGTGAAGATATTACCAGCATCATATGCGTCTTTCATGTTAATGGCTCACAAATACTAAGATGCATTCAAACTGATCTGGTTGTTACTGAACTAGCAGTGTGTGATGAAATGCCAGATGGCCCGTTCACATGCTTTGACGGTGTCATCATGGCTGGTACAAAAACTGGAGAGATTTTCGTGTTTGATCTCAATAGAGCTGGTCTCATTCAAGGTACAGAGCATAGATAATTTACTCAAAATCTAAATCTGTTATCAAAATACTAATAAGTAAATGAGTAAAGTATATATATATATACGTATACAGGGTTACAGGTAAAGTCGACCTAGATCCGTTAAGGGCGTGTAGTACACATCATTTCTGAATGATTTTACTATGGAACCCCCCATCCTAAACTTAACCGTTTTCGAGATATTCGAGTTATAATTTTTTTTATGAAAATGCCCAATTTTTCGGCTATTGAATTGAATATTTTGAATTTTTTTGACTCTTATGATTATTTTTTTGGTTTTTTACATGAACAATGAGATGCTTAATGACCTCTATGACTAAAATTGCACGTAAGTTAACTAAATAGGTCGTTGTAGACGATCGAAACTTAAGAAAATAAGTACAAATTATAAAAAAATATTTTTCTTTTCTGGATATCTCAAAAAAATATTATGGCACTTGCTCTGCAGATATGCTTAAAAACATCTACATTTTATCAGCTATCCAACGAGCTATAACAACCTAGGGTTGTATTTAAACTCATAGAAAAAAACATCGTTGAAAAGGTTCAGGTAGTCGGTCTAACGGGTCCCTCGGCTATTGTCCTTCAAGTTAATCCGGTGCATGTGAGCGAGACAACTTACAATTTATGCAGGTGGGAGTGAGAAAAATAATGTGCAAAAACAAGTTTGGGGATACAACATGCCCATTGTTTTGTATTTGGTCGTTTGTTTGCTTGCCATCCATTTTAGTCTGCTCATGCGATTCGTCCATGGTAGATGCGAATTATTGTGCTTTCGGATTCCCACACGACTTGGCTTTGTTTTTGGACTAATTTTTCTAACTGTGACTACTGTGCTTGTTTACTGGACTCTGATTTGTGCTTGTGATACTGGACTGTTGAAAATGGCAACATACTCGAACGAAGAATATGCAGATATGCTTATCTGCTACGGATACTGCAATTACGTGTCCGCACATGCTCGGACTGAGTACATACGACGCTATCCCGACCGTCGAGCACCTGATGTGAGCGTTTTCGACGGAGTTTACCGACGACTTCGTGAAACTGGCTCTGTTTCGCGACGACGTACGGACTTAGGAAGACCACGTGTCATTGACGACGACGAGGAACAAGACAACGAAATCGTAGAACGGATCAGAAGAGACCTAACCACTTCGACCAATATTGTTGCCCGTGAACTGGGCCTAACTCAGTGGAAAGTGTGGTTTACGGTTCATACGGCAGGCCTGTATCCATACCACTACACGCCGGTACACGCAATTGAAGAAGGAGATCCCGCGAGACGCATGGACTTCTGCAGATTCATGCTCAATGCAGATATCGAGGACCCGAATTTCCTAAAATTAATATTGTGGACAGATGAATCCAAATTCGATAAGGACGGGATTACTAATTACCATAACGCACACTATTGGGCTCCTAAAGAACTAGGCAATCCAAATAAGAAAAGAGTAAAGGGGTCACAACGACGATTTAGTGTAAATGTGTGGATGGGCATCATTTCCAACCATTTGATTGGGCCTTACTTTCTTCCAGACAATCTGAATGGTGAAACTTATGAAAATTTCTTAATAGGTGACTTAAGTGACCTACTAGATGATCTCCCATTACAATTACGGCGGGACATGTGGTTTCAACATGATGGCTGCCCTGCTCATTTCAGAAAGAAGCGTTAGGGAATGGTTGGACACTAACTATCCTAACAAATGGATTGGACGAGGTGGGCCTTTACCCTGGCCAGCCAGAAGTCCCGACCTGACCCCCATGGATTTTTATGTATGGGGGCACATGAAGAGCCTCGTTTACAGTGAGCCCAACCCCATATCGTCAGTGGAAGTTCTCAAAGAAAGAATAATTAATGCTGCTAACGACATAAGAAGAACATTAACCACTGGTGTAGTGAAAAGTGGACTACGTGAAAGAATGAGAAAATGTGTGCGAAATAGAGGTGGACACGTAGAACATGAACTATAAAAATTTATTCAAAAATATTAGGTGAATAAATGTTATTTTGAACTGATTTATTGTTTCATTTAGCTTACTACAATCACCGACGATCTGTACGCTAACTATGAGTTGAGCGTGAGTGACTTTGTATGCGAACTAGCGTTAACAACGCACCGATTACGTTATTTTCCAAACAAAAGCCAGGAACTAGTCACTTACGCTCAACTAATAGTTGGCGTAGGGTCATTATTTGTACCATCGACGATCTAAGCAAAAAAAAATGCTATAAAAACTGAATGATCTCCTAAGTCAGGATAACGGGACATCGATGGACGCATGAAGGTTGTACCTAGCCGAGGGAGGCCTATGTTCAGTAGTGTAAGCCAGTAGACTGAAATGATGATGCTGAACTTAAGTCAAATTAATTAGATTAAATAAGCGCTATTTATTCTGACTGTAATGTAGCCTTAGAAACTAAGTTTCACCTTTGAGGTTAATAAATACCCTAGAGTGTTATACCTCGTTGGATAGCTGATAAAATGTAGATGTTTTTAAGCTCATCTGCAGAGCAAGTGCCATAATATTTTTTTGAGATATCCAGAAAAGAAAAATATTTTTTTATAATTTGTACTTATTTTCTTAAGTTTCGATCGTCTACAACGACCTATTTAGTTAACTTACGTGCAATTTTAGTCATAGAGGTCATTAAGCATCTCATTGTTCATGTAAAAAACCAAAAAAATAATCATAAGAGTCAAAAAAATTTAAAATATTCAATTCAATAGCCGAAAAATTGGGCATTTTCATAAAAAAAATTAAAACTCGAATATCTCGAAAACGGTTAAGTTTAGGATGGGGGGTTCCATAGTAAAATCATTCAGAAATGATGTGTACTACACGCCCTTAACGGATCTAGGTCGACTTTTCCTGTAACCCTGTATACTTACAAAAAACATATTGCTCAGCGTATGTTCCTTGCTATTTGGTTTTCATAAACAAAAATGTTTTGTTTTCCAGCACTGAAAGACATAACTCAAGGTTACGAACAACTCATCCAAAATGAAAGCAATCCTTCTAACCTGACTTTTCTACCGCTGAATTCAATAGATCATATTGAGGAGCAAAGAGACCTGGTTCTCGTTAACGATTATCACCTTGCTATTTTGTTGAATGAAAACTCATTGGTAGACGGACAATACATATTCCGCAATCCTGATGGATCAGTCCGTATGAAAGCTAAAAGAGACCACATTAGAGTGACAGTGATCCAATATATACCTCAGCTTGGTAGTTTGGCAGTAGGGTTTAATTTTGGTGCATTCCAGATCTGGAATTTGCTTACATTAGAGTTGGAATTTACGTCACAAGTCAATGTAGAGTGCCTGCCTGTCACTCATTTTGGATTCCAGGTAAATAATTTTATAGCGGTCCCCTGCGACTGCATTAGCGCGTTTTGAGTTTACACCCCCTTCTGGTGGAGTGTGATGCATTATAGTCTTAAGCCTATCTCAATAAATAAGCTCTCCCACACAAAAAAAAAAAAAATAGATCAGTAGTTCCGCAGATAAGCATGTTCATATGAACAAACAAAAAAACGGTTCAGCTTTATATTCTATTTGCTTGATTTTATTTTAAGTAATTCTCTCAGTATTAAACACTAGCAGTCCCCCGTGTTTTGAGTTGGCTCTCTCCCCTCCCGTAGCAACGTAACAATGTTTTATAGCCTAAAGCCTTCCTCGATAAATAAGCTATTTAACACAAAAATACTTGTGCAAATAGGTCCAGTAGTTCCTGAGAATAGTGTGTTCAAAAAAACAAACAAACAATAGTTTAAATTTTATTTATTTATCTAATTCTGTCCTTTCACTTATTTTTTGTTAAATATTAACCTAATAAAAAAAAATAAGCAACTTTTTATGAATTTAATTCATTTTTTTAAGTGATAGAAAATGTATTTTTTAGGAGCCCTGTGATGATCCACGAGCGTTCTGCTATCTATGGGTTGTCTTCTCTTTGATAGATAGGTTTGAAGAAGATGAGTTCCCGTTGGCTGTGATGTACTCCCTCACTTATCAGGGGAAGAGGATGCTTTCAGACACCAAATGCCTTTACCAGGTAAGTTTTAAAAGTAGATAGTAGGGAAAAAATATTCCTCGGACACATAAAGTCTGTATGTACATAATAGGAATAAGCCTTGTGTGTTAAAAATAGTTTTTACTTTATCTATATATATACAGGATGTGGCATAAATAGTGGTCCAAAGCAAAGGTGTGGATACACTGTACACTGAAGTACCTCATATCAGTATTTAAAAAAATTGTATGTACAGGGTTTTCAAAAAAAAAGTTTTTCTGTCACTAGAGTAACCTAAAATTAAAGAAAGAACTGAATAATAGGTCCAGAAAAATTTACAACACTTGTAATGTACCTAAATTTTAAAAAATTGTTTTCCTTAATTAGGTTCCTTTTTGTTTCGAGAAGTAATAACTTTTTTTCTGTAAGTCGTAACACTTATTGTTGCACCATTTTAGAATCTGCAAAAGATGGTCATTTTTTAAAATAATGGGCACTGACAGTGTGGTACATTTTTTTTGCACCAAAAGCATTTAAAGTCTAACGATTTGCTAGCAGTGAGTATTGAATTTTGAAAAACACCTTTTTTTTTAAATTTAATTCAGTTTGTAAATAAAAACCAAATGTAAAACTAAGTACATGTAATAAGCAATAATACTAAAAATACTGCATAAAAAATACCATCATTTTTGGAAATTATAACCAAATTTGTAAGGCAAGGTAACGATTTTAAAAAAAATTAAAAAAAAAAAATTTGAAAACCCTGTACATACATTTTTTTTAAATGCTGGTATGTGGTGCTTCAGTGTACAGTGTATCCACACCTTTGCTTTGGACCACTATTTACGCAACACCCTGTATATTTAAGTTTATTTTAATTAAAATACATTAATTAGAGTTTCAGGTACACAGAAACATATTTTATACTAATTTTTATTTGAAATAAATGTAAACTGACAAATAGTAAGCTGCTTGTTAAAATTCATGTCCCTTTTTTATAACTTAGGTGTCTTTTATAAAGGTCACTAGTAATAATTATTACAGGGTTGCTATTCAATATTGACAGTGCATAACTATCTTTGTTGTGTTAGTCAATGACTATAGAATGGACACTTGATATTTTTTTAAACTTTTGTACAGTACAATAAATTTTGAATTATAATCTTGTCTATGTAAAATATCTAGGGTTTTTTGCATTTGTGATAAAGTATTCTTTAATTTTTTTTAAAGCAGATATTTGACCTTCATTGCACCTGATATCAGGTGTGGATGAAGTCTAGTGTAGTGCACAATTGCTTAGTAGCAACCTGCTCATTCTTCCCTATATCAGGTTAGGTCATATTCCTTAGTGAAAACTTTAGTTGGTAGCGACATCCATACCATAGCTGCACGCATTATAATAGTGTCAATGCGCACATTGCCACCTGTAGTATAAGTTTTTAATACTTATTACTATGACATAAAGACTTTTTTAAATATTCTCTTTCTTTTTTTTTTAGGATTTTTCCATGGCCACAATAAGATTTCAAGTGGAATTGAGTGTGATGGAGAACGCAAGTCACCTGGTTGGTGGCAAATGTGTGTCATGTCACACTTATTCTGTTAACTCCAGTTTGGGCTCAGAAGGGGAAGACAGTAAGTACAGGTTTTTATTATATTGCATTCTTGAAGGTGACTAATGTGAGAAATTATGTAATGTTCAGATATTAATGGTAAGTTGTAACTATATTAATACTAGGATATTTTTAAATCTAATATTTATTTAATTTTATTCACTTATATTATATTAAAAGTCCTGAAAAGATTGTTTACAATATTGGATAAGTAAATAAAAACTGACTTTAGGTCGAAGTCAATAGGACGTGACGATGGTGCATGTTGGTGAATGTCTGGTTCGAAATCTAGCTAGCACAATGATTACAATCAATTTTGATTGAACATGCTTCATTATTGAATACCCACACATGCTGATAATTTCCACAGCTATGCTGAACATCTGCCAACTGGTGTGGGAGTGTTGGGGGGACAACGCCAACTCATCCTCCCAGTACGGCATGCTGCTCTTCGATTTAGACCAGTGGTACAAGGATCAGATGCCTGGTAAGTGAATGTTTTTATTTTATTTTAAGTTCTGTTCTGATACAGTGCCACATAATCTTTAAATATTTGGTATTTACGTAGTACTACTTAAAAGAGTTTAAAGAGACATTTTTGAAAAAAATACACTTTTTTTTTTGAATTCGTTTCATGATTTGCGTACGCAGACTGCTGCCCGTTAAAGGTTGTCATCATGCACCGATGACAAGCACGCCGCGACACTGATTTTCAGCGTGAACTCTTGTTAAAAACTGGGCGTAAAGCAAACACGTAATAAAGTTAATAAATAAAAAATATAAACGATTGAATAAATTGTAAAATAAAAAAGTTTTTATTATTTTAGGTGTTTTTTAAGTTAGTAAGTCCTTATTATGTATATGAACAAAGGTTACAAAAGCTTTTATAAATATATACATATCTCCTAGTTCTACCTTTTCAGGCGTATACTTGTACACACACCTGCACACATATCACTAAAACATTGAAAATAATTTGTATTACAAATATTCTTGCACACTATAAACACATTTATTATTATTAAATTGTTTAAAACATCTGGCAGATTATTGTAAATTTTGGTGCACGCACATCATAAATGCATTACTTAACTTCATTCAGAATCGAAAGTCTATAAATGTAATGTACATGCCGACTTGAACACCATAGACAATATCTAGTGCTGGGAAAAAGCAGACGAATTTAGTCAATTGAACTCATAGAATCGGATGCGATGGAATTGAATGGACAATTAAATGAAGTCACTTATCTTGACCAAAACTATAAAAAAGGGGTTACTGACTTTATAATATAGGGTTCAACAAACTAATGATCGACCGCCAACGGGGCGTATCTACATCATATTGATCACGCTCACCAAATTTGAGGAAAAAATCAGGCTAGTTTCAGAGATAATTGGCAAAACAGTAGCACTTCTTAAATGTTAAAAAGCACACCATTTACAGCTGTTAGACCCTGTATATTATAATATCTGTCTTACCTGAGTATGGAACGTAGGTAGACGCGAGCGTTAATCTAAATGTAGGTTTATATTGTTTATTAGGAGTGTTATTTTAGTGGACACTGTTTCCTAGGCAAGTTTCCTTGTCCGTAGACACGAGTGTTAATTTAGATGTAGGCTTATATTGTGTATTAGGGGTGTTATTCTAGTGGGCACAGATTTCGAGCAAGTTATCTTGTCCGCAGCCACTCACCGGCTGGAAAGCAACGTGTTCATGTCAGTGAGCTGGTGCGGGCTCGCAGCGGGCGCGGGCGCGTGCGCGACGCTGGACGTGCGGCTCGCGCCCGCCTCCGTGGCGCCCTACGCGCGCGCGCAGCGCCTCGAGGAGCACCTGTACCCCAACAGCGTGCAGTACAGTGAGTGACAACCTGCTACACTCCTAGATAGGGCCTCAGGTTATGCAGGTCGCCACTTACCGCCTGGAGAGCAACGTGTTCATGTCAGTCAGCTGGTGCGGGCTCGCGGTGGGCGCGTGACGCTTGATGCGCGTGTCGAGGAACACCTCTTCCCCAACAGCGTGCAGTACAGTGAGTGGACATCCTAGACTCCTAGACAGGGCCTCAGGTTATACAGGTCGCCACTCACCGGCTGGAGAGCAATGTGTTCATGTCGGTGAGCTGGGGCGAGCTCGCGGCGGGCGCGTGACGGTCGACGCGCGCCTCGAGGAACACCGTACCGTAACAGCATGCAGTATAGTGAGTGGACAACCTGCTAGACTCCTAGACAGTGCCTCAGGTTATACAGGTGTGAAAAAAGTAGGAGCCAAAATCAAGGGGGTGGTTTCAATCGCCACTCACCGGCTGGAAAGCAACGTGTCCATGTCAGTGAGCTGGTGCGGGCTCCCGGCGGGCACGTGACACTCGACGCGCGCCTCGAGGAGCACCTCTACCCCAACAGCGTGCAGTACAGTGAGTGGACAACCTGCTACACTCCTAGACAGTGCCTCAGGTTATACAGGTGTGAAAAAGTACGACCCAAAATCAAGACTAGAAAGCAACGTGTTCATGTTGGTCAGCTGGTGCGGGCTCGCGGCGGGCGCGTGACGCTCGACGCGTGCCTCGAGGATGTACCCTAACAGCGTGCAGTATAGTAAGTAAACAACCTCCTAGACAGTTCCTCAGGTTATGCAGGGTGGGAAAAAAAGTACGAGCCCAATTAAAGGAGGTGGTTGTCAATCAAGTTGGGCATACAGGAAATAAAAATTAAAGAAAATACAAGTTATTTCCTAAATTCAAGACTCGTCTCCTAATTTGGCTTTGCCTTTTTTACACTGTATAAGTAAAAAAAAAGAAAAATTATAGGGGGGTAAAAAGTTCAAACTAAATCCAGGGGGAGGGCTCATAGTAGAATTGATTATATAGGAAAAAAATAAATAAATCTTTGATTTAAAAAAAATCCTGTTTCAAAACTCGATTCATATGCTGTATAAAAAAAAAAGATGTGATATAGAGGCGTGACACTTGCAGACTTGATAATTATGCTAAAACCGACCTCTCGCCTTTTGTGGTGAATTAAATGTATATTGAAGATTGTGTACTGCGACAGCGCGCAGTTGCAATGTCTTACGCTGCAGCGTAACAAATGGAACATTATTCGGTGCGTTTGCGTGTCATCGATGCATTTGTGTTCAATACACAAATGCATCGATGACACAAATATTGAACCCGCAGACATCCGAAATAAGCATCTGTTTTAAGTGCAGTTACAATCATATTTGTGTGTTTGTACTCGAAGTGAAAAATACTGTTTCAAATAAAAGTGACAGTTCGCGGAACACATCAGCGAGAGGGGTGCCCTTACACCTCACCTCTGACACGTGAGACATCACCGGCTATAATTGCTATCTCACTCGCACAGCCATCACGGAACGTAAACATCGGTGCAGTGCAACTCATTTATACTTATACCTGCTTTTTGAAATCCGGAAAGATGAAATCGTGCTTAGCGTGTAATAATGAAATCAAGGACAAAAACTACTTAAGATGTTCTAAATGCAAGGAACACTACCATTTCCTGTGCCTTAATATGAGTGCTAGTGAAATGGAGCGCATCGATACGGTAGCACTAGCTGGTTGGTTGTGCCCTCTTTGCATGAGCAAACAACCAAAAGGGGACAATTCCGAATTATTGACTCGTCCTTCCACACCTACCTCACTCGCGGAGGCTTCCTTCAACGTGACCCGCCGGAAAACGGCGAGCAAGCTAGAAACTTTCACTCCCAGCAATAACCCTGATTTAGCATCAAACGATAATATCCCCCGTTCTGAACTGCGTGAGCTTATTCGTGATGAGATGTTGAATGTTTTTAACAATCAGATTAAAAATAGCTTGAATACACTTAACGAACAAATAGGCGGCATTCGTGGATTTATGGATTTCATGAGTGATAAGCTCGACAAATTCACCGAAGATTTTAATCGCCAAGGACAAGAACTTTCACGCATAAAGGAAGAGAATATCTCATTACGGTGCGAATTGAACTCGATGAAGGTTAAAGTTAGCCAGCTCGATCAGTTATCGCGTGCTTCGTGCTTAGAAATTCAGTGCGTGCCTGAGAAAAAGTCTGAAAACGTTGTAAACATTGTAAAAACGTTACTACGCACTGTTAATTGCACTGTTAACGATCACGATATTCAATTCTGCTCACGAGTGGCTAAACTTAACCCCAACAGCCCTCGACCTCGTACAATTGTCGCGAAATTCTCCACACCGCTTTTACGTGACTCTGTGCTATCAGCTGTTACGCAATACAACAAAAAACATGCCCATGACAAGCTTAGCACTCGCAACTTAGGCTTTGCGAGCGATGACAAATCGCCAGTGTTTGTGGCTGAAAACCTGTCGCCTGAGAACAAACAACTTCATGCCGCGGCTCGAAAACGAGGAAAGGAGCTGAATTATAAGTTTGTATGGATCCGTGCCGGACGAATATATATGAGAAAAACAGAAACAACCGACACTATTTATGTTCGTGGCTACGACACACTAGAGAAACTAAAAAACTAAGTACGATTTGTATGTGTGAGGTGCTTTTTCTTAAGCTATTTTTCTTACGTATACATATAATACATTCTTTGGTTTCCTACATAGTAAGAAGACAATTTGTGTCAATTTGTTTTACATGTATGGATTTTAGTGAATCATCAGTTACAATTTGCTTAAGTTATGGTAGCCTGGACGGCATTGGGGGTAAGCAATTATTAATTATTATTTTTTGGATTAAACCAATATTAGACTCTGGAACTTTAGTTTCTTGCGAGGATATTGATATTTTTACAATGATTATATTCGAATTAAACCATCTTTTAAATTCAATTAATAAAATGTGTGTTTTAGAACTACGACATTACAAGACTAACAAGTTCAACACGGCTTTTTTATTGATGCATAACTTATTACTTCAAGCAAATGGTGGGTTTTGGCTAGCAAATAACGTAAAGTCTTTATCTTGTATAGTAATTAGAATGGGAATTGCACGTGAATCAATCATTATATCTAGATCTTAATGGGTTCATCTAACATACAGCCTATAAGTATCTATTATCAAAACGTAGGAGGCGTAAGGACTAAATGTTTGAATCTTTTTAATAACATATTGTGTAGTGAGTATGATATCTTGTTGTTTACTGAAACATGGCTACAGGACGACATTTTTGACGCAGAGCTGTGTGACAATAGATACGATATATTTCGTCTGGACCGCAACTTATTGGAAAGTGAAAAACAAAGCGGTGGCGGAGTATTGATATGTGTTAAAAAATCATTAAATGCTCAGTTATTACAAAATTTTAACACCAATGAGTTGACAGAATTAATAAGTGTAACTATTTCAGCCGCTAAAACAGGTTCTCGTTGTAATTTAACTGTTATTTTAGTATATATTTCCCCTGACGCATCGCCTAAGCCTGCCAGACTTACAGAAACCAAGGAGTATATCGCCCAGTTATTTAATCAATACCCGAATCATACATATCTTATAGTAGGAGACTTTAACCTACCATTCCTCGGTTGGAACGAAGGTCAGTACTCGCTTGCACCACTACCTAAAGTTACGCAGGAACAAAAAAATGCAGCTCTTTCCTTTGTAGAAGATTTGACATTTTTAGGTTTAACCCAATACAACAATGTCTGCAATGATAATAATCGCTACCTTGATTTAGTTTTTTGTAATTTGCATACGATATGTGATAAAATTGGTCTCCCGCTATTAAAAGAAAGTGCTCATCACCCAGCTTTACTAATCAATGTTACAGATCTTTATTCCAAACCGCTCTTTACGCCCAATTTAGTGAAACGCCGATTTCATAAAGCTGACTTTGTTCAAATTAATGAATATTTAAAAAAAATCGAGTGGCACGATATTCTTTCAAAGGGATCCGTGAATGAATCTGTAGATATGTTTTATAACATTTTATATGAATGTTTTGACAGATTTGTTCCAAAATCTAAAATTAATACTTATGCTAATAGGTATCCGCTGTGGTACAGTCACGCGCTGAAAAAAGTTATAAAAGAAAAAAACAAAGTGCACAAAAAGTGGAAGCGGTATGGTAACCCACGTGACTATAATGAATTTGTACTTCTTAGAAAGCGGGTGCATATGTTACAGAATCAATGTTATAAAACATATATTAATACAATCGAGAACGGTATGCGCTATGACACGAAAGCTTTTTGGACTTATATTAAATCGAAGAGAGGCGGGTCACAGTATCCTAGTCAATTCATACGGCAAGGTGAAATTATCTCTGATGGTACTGGTATTTGCCAAGCTTTTAATAAGCATTTCCAAGAGACGTTTTCTAATTATACTAGGCCCGGACATTCAGTATCGGAAGATCAAACTTCCGGTATTGTAATGTCAAAATTTGAAAATATTACGTTAGACATGGTCTGTAAACTTATGAAAGATCTGGACATCTCCAAAGGCCCGGGCTGCGATGATGTACCCCCTTTTTTCTTACGCAACTGTGCTGAATCTTTAGCTTTTCCTGTCACCCTGCTATTTAATCGCTCTATCCAGGAGTGTGTCTGCCCATCGATCTGGAAAAGGGCCCATGTAGTTCCAGTGCACAAAAAGGGTTCAAAAATGGATGTAGCTAACTATAGACCTATATCTATTTTGAATACTCTCAGTAAAATGCTAGAGAAAATAGTATATAACTGTATCTACCCTTTAATAACTAACTCCATTTCGAATCATCAACATGGCTTCTTAAGAAAGAAGTCTACTCTGTCTAACTTGGCTGAGTTTACTGATTACGTTATCTGCGGAATGGAGGAATGCGGTCAGGTGGACGTGATCTACACTGATTTTGAAAAAGCTTTCGATCGTGTAGATCACGTCCTTCTAATTGATAAATTGTACAAACTTGGTATACGAGGTGATCTTCTCAGATGGGTAAAATCTTATCTTTCAAATCGCTCTCAAGCGGTTGTAGTGGGAGGATATAAATCTGACTTCATAGGTATACCGTCTGGTGTCCCACAAGGTTCCCACCTTGGGCCTCTTTTCTACTGTGCGTATATTTTTGACATTTACACATGCTTTGCAAATGCCCGCCACCTTTTATATGCTGATGACAAAAAAGTATTCATGAAAATTAAAACCCCTGATGATTGCGAACTAATTCAGCGTGACCTAGACGCTTTAAATGCATACTACCAAAACAATAACATAACAGTTAATATAAAAACAAGCGTGATCACCTACCCTTATAATTTTGGAGGCACCGTAATAGAGAGAGCCAATGTCGTGAGGGACCTCGGAGTGTGGATGGACTCCAAAATGCTATTCTCAGATCACATTAATTGTATTACGAAGAAAGCTTATCGTAGCCTAGGTTTTTTAATAAGATCATGTAAGCCGTTCAAAAATATCCATAGTCTAAAAGTAGTTTATTATGCATACTGTCGTAGTATCCTTGAGTACGCAAGCGCTGTCTGGTCTCCGCAATATAAAATTTATATTGATAGAATCGAGAGAATCCAGCAACTTTTTATTCGACATCTCAACCAGAAAACTCGTAGGCATCCCACTACGTATAAGGAAGATTGTCGACATTACTCGCTTATGCCTTTGGAATCCCGACGTGAGCTCCTTGACATTTGCTTACTGCATGATATTTTGACCGGTAAAATTGATAACCCTAACCTACTTGAAGGAATAAAGTTCTGCACACCCAAGTACCGCACAAGAAATACACCACTTTTTAGCGTGCCCACTCATCGTACCAACTATGGTAGAAACACAGTGTTATGCCGTCTACTCAAAACGTACAATTGTAAATTTCACACTATTGATCTCTTCAATACATCAAAACATTCATTAAAGCGAAAATTAGCCAAACTCGTTTGATACTATTGATCGATCGATCGTCCCCACCTATTTACACCATATGAAAGTGTATTTTTTAACTCGCCAAATGTAAGCAACTGTTTAGATTAGTAGTAGGTATTCTTTTGGGTACCTACTGATCCCAAGATTCTAAAATCGTAGGGCTAACTTAAAAAACCTAACTTACATAACTATCTTAACTTGGAACATACTCAATTAGTCCAATATGTCGTTTTATAATATATTCATGCATACATAATATCGCACACAAACACACACACACACACTAATGAATAAGTTTAAGCACAACTTCCCCCTTTCTATTAATCTTAATTAGAACTCGCCGAACGCTATTGGCTACCCTTAACCGTCCAGGTTACATTCATCTATTTAGGTACATTGATTTGCTTGTAGTAAGTAGGTATGTATAATGTGCTGCCTATTATGCTGCTGATGTTGTTTACGCATATGTAAGTTCTAAAACTGTTACTCTAAAATCTGACAAAAAAGGTTTTGAAATGTTTAATTATATTTTTTGAAGATTATAAATCAGAAACAGATCTATTGATATGTTATCTTATTTAAGGTATTAGTTGTAATTTACTGCCTATTTAGTTTCTGTAACTGTATATGTAATTTTAATATTCTCAGTACCATTTTTACTGTATCTGCTATACCTACAGGACCTGTATACTTGCTGTGGAACTCTCTAATTGGCTAGATTCCATAATTAAGTTGTAATTGTCACAAATGTCTCTATGTATAAAATGCTGTTGAGTTTCCTTAATAAATAAAATAAAATAAAATAAAATAAATACAGATTTAGATTACGCCATTAGGCCGACCTCACCAAGACCCGATTTGATCATAATAACTTGACAAGTGCAAATATTTAAAAAATAAACTTGATCGTCCTTCCTTCGCTTATTTAATGTTCAATCTTTATATCTATCTATCTACAGATTGCATCTGCCTAAACACATCCGAGGCTTGCGTGCTCAGCACAATAGGGATCCAGCGTCAGATAATAAGCTCAATGGACGACGTCGGGCCAACGGCGCTACTGAACCCAACGCGTTTATACCACGCATGTGTGTCGTGCGGCCTTACTCCTGTCTACGCGCAGCCGCTGAGGAATCCTACCCAGGTGAAATAACTAGTCATTAGTGTTGGCAAACTATCGATAGTTGACTTTGAAAATTATCTAAATATAATATTTGTTTATTTATACTTAATTGCGCAACCAAAATTTGTGCAAAACGTGGACTTAACGCTATATGGCATTCTCTGCCAGTCATACCTTTTTATCGATAAGCCAGTAGCACAGTTTGCTACTATAATATGTCGAAGTGTCTACACAGCAATACTATCGATAGTACCAAGTTTGTCTATCGTATGCACTATCGATACTATCGATAAGGCTATCAATACTTTTTCCATATGTACTTTGGCTCAAACTACAAACTTCTGAACGTACGTAACGTATTAGAAATCCCATATTTATAATCGGACGAGAGAAGCCGCGGGGAAAAATGATAAGATTTATTTAACAACATGCTTTGTTATTATTTATAAATGAAGAGGAACCTAATGACACTTGTGCATATGATTTAGAAATTTGAAATCTGTTCTACTTTTAATATTTTTTCTTTTGCCACTTCCTACGACTACCTAATTTCTATTTACATATTTTCTTATCATCTCATTCAATTATAAGGACATGAATAAAGGTGTATGATACTTTCGGCTCACTTTTCGGTGTGCTATTTGAATTCAATCCGCCATCAATAAACCTTAAAAATATCCTCAGGCTAAGCAATGAAACTGGCCAAGTGCTAGTCGGACTCGCACACTAAGAGTCCTGTGCCAACTTTAATTGAATGAGAGATCCACTTACTTCCGCTTAGCCAAAATAAAGGGTGTCCCAAAATTAACGCAAGATTTGAATTAAATAGAAAACCCCGTTTTTAGTCTTTTGATAGTTATATTTTTATTGACTCATAAAGTATATAGGATAGGGTTATGTATGGAATAACACATCGGGCAAATGGCCTCCACGGCTTTGCATGCACATGCGCACTCTTTTGTCGAAATTTTCCATGACCATTCTGCATAAATGTGGCTGAATTTCGTTGATGCAGCGTTGAATCGCCTCCTTTAATGCACGGGTGGTTGTGGGCTTGTTGACATAGACTTGTGATTTCAAATAACCCCATAAAAAGAAGTCTAATGGTGTTAAATCACACGATCTAGAGGGCCAATTTTGATCACCGAAACGAGAGAGTACACGACATGGAAATGTCTCATGCAGTAATTGAATTGTTTCACGGGCTGTATGACATGTGGCACCGTCTTGTTGAAACCACATATTGGACACATCAATATCATCCAATTTTGGCAGAAAGAACTGTGTATTCATGTCGCGATATCGAGCACCAGTAACAGTCACTGCTTGACCAGCATCATTTTCAAAAAAATATGGCCCAATTATGCCTCCAGCCCAAAATCCACACTATACAGTCACGCGTTGTGGGTACATTTGTTTTTCGACAATCACATGTGGGTTCTCCGAACGCCAAATGCGGCAATTTTGGCGATTAACAAAGCCATCAAGATGAAAATGTGCTTCATCGCTTAGGATGATTTTGCTCGAAAAATCAGGGTCCATTTGTTGATGTCCAATAATCCATTCAACGAACTCTCTCTCTCTCAACGAACGAACTCTCTGTGCATGGTCATTAGGCTTTAATTGTTGTGTTAATTGAATTTTGTAAGCATGAAGACCAAGATCTTTGGTGAGTATACGCTGTAGAGAGCTTCTTGAAATTTGCAATTCTTGTCCACGACGTCGAATTGAGGTTCCTGGATTGTCAGCAATACTCTCACGCACTGCTTCGATATTCACATTTGAACGGCTTGTTTTTGGACGACCAGTGTGTTTGGCGTCTCCAACGGATCCAGTCTCCATGAATTTTTCAATTAATCTCTTCACAGTTGACGAAGTTAAAACACTATTCCTACCATATTTTGTATGAAATTTTCGAACTACAGCCGCCAAGCTTTCACTATTTTTGAAATATTCTTTAATAATGAAGACACGTTGTTCTATCGTCTAACGCTCCATTTTTAATAACCCTATACTGTTAGCTGTCAAATTGCTTTTTTTTCAGGGTTGCCAACACTTCACTGCACAAATGGCGGCAAATTCAAATCTTGCGTTAATTTTGGGACACCCTTTACATCAATATTTTGTTGTCAGAAAATATAACTTTGTTTTTCATAGTATTTGTATGAATAACAAAGTTATGTTTGCGGTTATTGAAAATGTGCTCTATCTCAATAACTGCTAGTTCGATCTCGTTCAAATAAATTTTCGTTGAAAGTCGTTGTCAAGATCTACATCATGTTTTTTTTTTCAAAATTTACTCTCGCTTAGTTTAAAAGTAAGATGGGGAGGGAATCTCAATTTTATCACTTTGGAAACGTCTGTCTCTCAAACGTTAGACTTTAAGAGAAAAAGGTTTTAGGAACCTCAGGATGTCGCTTTAAAATACCTATCCATAGACACCCTACACGAATAGGTTTGAGAAAAAAAAATAGGCTGAAGTTTCATATATGGGAATATTATTATTTTTATTTTTTGTATACTTACCCCTAAATATAATTATTTGTATATTTTGTATGAGAATCTTTTAAAGCGGTTAACAGGATACATTTACCTACTAAGTTACATCTGTGTAATTCTAATATTTACTTTGTATTTCAGGAAGAACAACGCAGATATCTCCTTTCAGTGGCTTTAGAAGCGCGTCTGTCTCGTTTTCTAAAGCGATGCGCGCACGACTGGGCCACTGGGAGCCATGCGGGCGCCGGATGTACCCTGCCTTTTCTGGTGAGACTTACACATATTAAGTTCAATCTATTAGTATTTTAAAGATTTTGTTTTTACTTATCCTTTATTGCACTACCAAAAGTACGAAAATTGGACTTAACGCCAATGCACCCAATTTCTCCACGGCACCCTGACCATAACGCGAGAGTTAAAATTCTTATGACTATTTATCCACTAGCCGTAATGCCTACTCAGTGATAATAATTCTTACCACACACCTTACAACCACATGTTAAGAGGTTCTCTCGAATCCTCTCATACTCATCTCAACCTTAACTCAATCAATCGGCATTCTTAATGGGGCAAAAAGATCCTGGACTCGGAAGTTTTGCTCAGACGAGGTGAGGAAGACTTGAGGGAACGATTTTCAAACTCTAGGTACCACGCGAGCTACCTTAAGGAATACTCATCTGTTGTCAAGTCCTACAAACCACGTCAAAATGCTTAACAGACATGGGTCTACAAGTAAAAACAGAAAATAAAAACCCATGAAATCTATTCTAGGCTACGATTTTAAGTAACTGGGATGAGGCTGTCAAGATCCATGAATGGTTTTTATGTTGATAAATAGTAAAAATAAATTTTAAAGTTGTTGCAATCTCCTAATCCGTCCATGATTACATGCAGGTACAATGTTTTTCGATAGCTTACATCACTGTATGTCAATAAAACTCTAAAAATACATGACACGATTATACAATGACGTAAGTCTTCGCAAGAATGTTTGCCGTCTCATCATTTAGTCATCGACACACGCATTTTCGCAGTTAGCTTTCGTTAATCTACCATCATCAAATTAGAGGAAGGCTGCATTTATTTTACATAGTTTGAGTTTAGTTATGTGAGATCGTGGCCAAACGATAAACTATTTATATTAAAATCTTTTTAGATTAAGTTTTTTTTTTTCAGATATTGAATAGTTTTAATGTATTTTTCTTTTCAGGTTGATTGGTGCTGGCAGCGAGCGATAGAACTGAAGGAGAATGCCAAAGAACTGACGGCGCCCCTCTTCTCATCTTCTGCATTGCCTGACAGGTAACCAGTTTAAATTATATTTATTTTTCTTGTATAATAACTAAAAATGCCTGATAAACAAGAAAAACCTATTTTGGGTATTTATTGGAATCTTGGAACACCATTGTTTGTCCATTTAGAACCACGGGCATTATTTTAAGCAACTAATAGTAACAAAAAATATTTATTTAAACTTTTTTGCATTGTAAGTTGTACAATTGGCGGACTTAATGCCTAATGATATTCTCTACCAGTCAACTAGAAATGCGAAAAGATTAATCAGTCAGTTAAAAATTGTCGTATGTATTCTTACTTAAGTTTAGGTTTTCATAATTAGATGTGATTTGTTATTTGATGTTTTTACCTTTGCAGAAACGCGGTCAGATGCTTAGAGCATGTTGTTCAACAGCTGACCCAGTTGACGGGTCTGTTGGATGCTATCCTTACTAAATGCTGCAATCTGGTTGTGCCTGATGGTGAGTCCTTTTACCTTTATGTAACTTAAGGCCGATTTCACCGATGTCAGATAAGACTGAGAGCCGATTTTATTAACGCAATATAAGACTTATCAGACTGAGAGCCGATTTCACCAACGTAATGTGAGCTCGTGGCCAAACGATAAGCTATTTATATTAAAATCTACTCTGTTGTTAAACAGACTTTATTGCTTAATATAAGACTTATCAGACTGAATAAGTATAAAACGATCGATTTTAAAATGCCATTTACATAACCAATGCTGACAAATCTAGGTGACGTTTTCAAATTAGGCGTATTGTACTTTTATTCGACGAATGTTTCTTTTATGGAAAAAATTAGGCCTTAAGGTATTTATTTGCTGAACTCATTAATCTGCGCATTTATTGTAAAAATATCATGCTGCAACATCTTAAGTGAAGCTTTGATATTGATTTGATTTGTAAGTGTTAGGTAAAATCTTTCGAAGTGGGCTCGTCTTGCGAATGCCGTTGCATTCAGTGCGTCGTCTCCCCGGTGTTACTGGCCATCAGAAGTAAACCACTAAGCAGAGGCTTTTCTAACGTCATTTTTATTGTAGTTGTAGTATGTATGTGTCCCATATTATGTAAATGAAAGATCGAAATTAATAAGAACGATACAGAGTGCATTAATTGAGAGAGAAGTTAAAGTGTAGGCGACACAAGTGACGCCAGAAATGTCTCAATTTTGCGGTCGAACTATGACCCCTTACACACTGCGACTTTTAGCATCGATGGAGTTGCGCGTTTTAAAAACCGGCCAAGTGAGAGGCGGACTCGCGCACTGAGGGTTTTGTGCCTACTTTAACTGAATTAGGGAATCCACTTACTTCTACTTAGTAAAATACCACAATATTTTGTTGACAGCAAATGTAACTTTGTTTTTCATAGTGTTTGTATGAAAAACAAAGTTATGTTAGCGGTTATTGAAAATGTGCTATATCTCGAAATCTAAACTTCTCGTTCGATTCCGTCCAAAACAATTTTCATTGAAAGTATTTGTTAAGATCTACATTACATATTTTTTTCGAAATTTACACTCGCTTAGTTTAGAAGTTAAAAGTCATAAAAAGTCATAAAAGTCATTTATTAATGAAAATAGACCCGTGGGCTTCCCCCACATACTACATACTATTTACATAATATGTCATATAATAATAAATTCACACACAGATTACATACTTACTTAAATACATAGTATATAAATGATACATGTCAAATTAAATACAAACGTATATAACAATAAATAATACATATAAGTAACTACTAATCTATCATACTAAATACACTAACATTGAATCATTATCAACATTTACACAACATGCATACTTACTGTACCGTCATACGTCGAGAATCAGCTGGCCGCCGTCACGTAGAATGGAAACGCGCAAACGAACACTTAGTTCTTACTCGGACACTGATCAGAGCGCTCCCAACTAGTAAAATCCTTCAAAGGAACTAGTTCGGTCTTTTAGTACTATTAGTTCAATAGTTCATCGATTACTCTGACATCAGTCGTCCGTCGTACATAGCGAACATGGTTGTACGTCCATGTCGTTCAATTTAGTTCATCTTCTATCACGCTCTGGCACACGCGTCTGTTTCGTTCTCGCTTTATTAGTTCATTTTCCGTCACACTCACGCACACGCGTCTGTCTCGTTCTCGCTCAATCTAGTACATCTTCCATCACGTTCACGAACGCGCGATTGTAATCTTCCAACTCACTGTGACACTTGGAATTATTCGTTCTTACTCGGCTCTCGCGAGCTAAGCTGAACTATAGACATAGGAGATTTGCATAAATGAAATGAACGATTTTAACGCCCAGAAGTGAATAGTTCGTACTCATTCACAAGCATGATCTAGTTCCTATTAGTACATAGTACATGTACTACACAAGCCTAGCGCCCCGCCAGTCAGAATCTTTATCCGACACGGAACGCACGCCGCTTGCGCTCCCCGGCTTCGCTTCGAACTACCTACCAATCCGTTGTGTTGTGCGCGTTAATTAATTTCTGTCTATTCGCTATATCCTCGCTACCATCGCTTCTCCTTTTTCTTTCTGTGCTATTGACTTGTGTGTGTGATATTTCCTGTACTTTTGTGTGTGGAATAAACCTGTGGAACTTCTAACTGTCTACGTCATTCTTCGCCGTACCTGCAGCTAAGTACCTAGACTACAGTACACATATCAAGCAGTATACCTTTCTATCCTAAAGGTCCATTGAGAACACTTTTACACGTCCCAATATAAACCCTACCACAGCTTCGGGACAATTGTGGGCTAGTGCTGAGAAGAAGATGCGCAACAAACTCAGTCACTATTGGCAATGCCTCTTTTTAAAAGGTTTACAATGTTTGTAGTATTCATGCAAGTCCATACATTAGTATCTTTTAAATATTCATCTACTTTATAATACCCTTTCGTCATTAGGGTTTATTTAATAGCAGTTTTAAATTTATTGACTGGTAACTTTACAATGTGTTCTGGTAGTTTATTGAAAAGTTTAATACATTTCCCTGTGAAAGAATTACCAACCTTTCGAAGCCTTATAATTGGGGAATAGCGAGCTAGTTTTTATTCCTAGTATTATAATTGTGTATATCACTTTTTCTCGTGAATGAATGTAAATTTTTGCGGACATACATTAAATTTTCATAAATATACTGAGAGGCTACAGTTAATATTCTAATTTCTTTAAACACCTCTCGCAGGGAATCTTGAAGTTTTAGATTATAAATAGCTCGCACGGCTCTTTTTTGTAATACAAAAAATGATTCTATATCAGCAGCTGAGCCCCACAGTAAAATGCCGTAGGACATCAAGCTATGGAAATAACTAAAATAAACTAACCTATCTGTTTCTATATCAGTCAAACGTCTAATCTTTCTTACAGCAAAAGCAGCTGAGCTTAGTTTCCCTGACAAGGCCTCTATTTGAGGACCCCATTAAAGTTTCGAGTCTAAAGTGATTCCCAAGAATGTTGTGGACTCAATAATATTAAGCGATTTGTCTGGGGCACACCCATTGTTAGAGCCGCTCCAGAGGACTCAATTCCGTTTACATGTACTTTTTGCGTTTAATGATGCCCCATAATGACGTATTTTTTGAGGAATGTTTCATGGTCCACACAATCAAACGCTTTGGCTAGATCACAGAAAATTCCTAAAGCATGCCTATTATCATAGGCATCAAAAACGTGTTAAAAGAGCAACTCCTGCATCCGTAGCGCTTCTACCTTTAGTAAATCCGAATTGTTTATTATGTAGTAACTTATTTGATGAAAAGTGTGCCAAAAACGTGTGTCTTAGATGGGGCGCCCATTTTGCCACTTTGGAAGCGTCTAGCTATGAAACGTTAGACTTTAAAAGAAAATAGTTTTAAAAACCTCTATGTAATTTAAAAAGACCTATCCAGAGACACCCCACACGCATAGGTTTGACAAAAAAAAAAAAATTTTGGTTTTAGTTTTATGTATGGGAGCAAGAAATAAGAAATAATGACATTTAAGGGGGGGGGCCTTAAATGTCATTATTTCTTATTTTTTGTATAAGAATCGTAAAGCGGTTAACAGGATAAATCTTTCTACCAAATTTAAACAGTGTGATGCTTATAGTTACAGAATAAAATGGCTGTGACATACGACGGACAGACTACAGACTTGACGAAACTACCTAGTCTTGCCATAAATAATGTCACAAAGAAAAAAAAATTAATGCAAATAATATTTATTACTTATACAGTGTGTTAGTTTTATTCATAAATATGAAACAATTTAAAATATAAAAAGCTAATTGGAAGTGGTCTCCATTGGCTGCAATACAGTCTATTAAACGTTGAGGCCAGTTATCAATAGAAGCACACACTCTTTCCATGGGAAAATTCTTCACTGCCAATCGTATGGATTGTTTTAGGGACTCCAAATTATCATGGCGTTTCGACCAAGCTGTACTCTCTAAAACTGACCATAAATCATAATTCAGCGGATTAAGATCGGGACTAGACGACGGCCAGTCTAGCTCTGATAAAGTCCGAAACTTTCGCTTCTAACCAAGACTGCGTGGACCGAGCTTTATGACCCACTGCCGAGTCTTGTTGGTGATGTTAAGGGGCTTAACTACTTTCTCAAGAATGGTATCTTGATATACTGGTGCCGATGTTTTGATACCCTTTTTTACAAAAAATGTCTCAGTCACTCCTTCATAGCTAACACCCCACCAAACCATCACTGAAGTCGGGTAATGCCCACGTTGCACTCTGCCGACTAATTGGGAAGCTTCCTTAGAGGTTTGAGCCTAAATACGGTGATTTTGTTTGTTAAAATGTTGCTCAAATGTAAAGATTTTCTCATTCGTAAACATTTTTTTTCTGTGACCTCCCTTTGCGTACACCGCTTCAGTAGTTTTTTCGATTTTACCACCCTATTCTTTTTTAAATTATCAGTTAAAAAATGACCAGTGCGTCTCTTGTAGGCTGCAAGTCCTAGGCCATCTTTTAAAATACGCGACATGGTTCTGGGTGCTATCTTCAGCTCCCGTGATAAAATCTTTTGCTTTCAGACAGGATTTCGG
The DNA here is from genome assembly GCA_963924145.1 of Pyrausta purpuralis. Lineage (NCBI taxonomy): Eukaryota > Metazoa > Arthropoda > Insecta > Lepidoptera > Crambidae > Pyrausta > Pyrausta purpuralis. The sequence goes on along the minus strand of OZ001658.1, from coordinate 6,982,107 downwards.
CGAATTCTTTCCCTTATTGCTTTGACTACCTTTTTCGTACGAACACTACGTGTACGGCCAGATCTTTTTCTGTCACAAACAGAGGAGGTCCCATTGTACCTATTGATAGCCCGGTACACAAACATTTGGCTAATACCAAGCGTATGGAGAGTTTTAAAAATTGCATATAATTTAGTATCGATGCAGTCGCGCGTTAGCATCTTTGCAGTAGCGCGACTGCATCGATGCTAACACACGTTAGTATCGATGCAGTCGCCAAAATTCAGTATATTATTTGTCAATTTCCAGCTTCTGCACCCTGACTACATCTATGCTAACGCGCGTTAGCATCGCGACTGCATAGATGCTAAAAGTAGTGCAGTGTATAAAGGTTGACATTTTTCGACTGCATCGCTGCTAAAAGTCGCAGTGTGTAAGGGGTTTTTAGTTACATAATTCAAAACGTTCATGATTACTGATAGATGGCGCTGTCTCTACTGAGCTCGCAGTTATTTGGTTTTCCGAGATGATATATAGCCAATGTGATGTTAACCCATTATCTTCCATTGCATAGCATCCGTCTCTGGATCTGTTGGGCCTTTTAGCGTATCCAGGGCATCGGATCATTTTTACCCTCGCACGATTACTTGTGCTGGCGTACGGGATCATCCATCCTACTGGATATTCCGGACCCTGCACTTCTGCGATACCGCACGCACTACCTAATTGGTTTAACTGTTACTTGCTACGTCACTTTGAAATAATCGGACATTAGACTGGAGCTTGAGCTTTTTCATTGAAGAACCCCTACTACAAATCGGCGCCCAACGTGAATTCAACTTCGAGACCTGATAAAGCTAAAAAGTTCCAGAACCATTAACCAGGTTAGCAAAGAAAAATGCAGTTTGGACCTGGGATTCCGAGCATAACAAAGCATTTTATAATTGCGTATGTTACTGTCAAAACCTCCTATATTAGCGCAAGCTGATCCAACTAAGCCATGCGTTCTGAAAACGGATGCTAGTAATTATGCGATCGGGGCGGTTTTAGTGCAGGGGGAGGGCGAACAAGAACACCCCGTGGAGTATGCTAGTCGTTTACTAAACACAGCAGAAAGAAATTATAACAAGCGAAAACTTCATACCCGAAATTACTCCCAAGATTATTCGATATGGCAAACACCCTGAACCGAGCAAGAGAAATTCAAGAGATGAGTGAAGTAAGAAGAAAGGAATACATTGACCAGAAACGTCGTCCAAGTCCTCAATACAAACCCGGAGACTTGGTCCTAGTTGATTCGCATCTATTAAGTAAAACTGCTCAAAGGTTCTGCGCAAAACTAGCCCCTAAACGTGATGGACCTTACGTCATATTGCGCATTCATGGACCGAGCTCTTATTAAATTTCATCCACGACTAACCCTACTCAGCCTATTGGCTTATACCATTCATCAGCATTACAAAACTATCATAACTCTGAATATTCTGATGAAATTCCACATCCCGTAAGACCCATACGTAAAAGAGGTCGTCCGAAGAAGATACAACAAAACAGTGGCGCTAATACAACTACTGCCACCTCGGAACAGACAAGACGACCACCGAAAACAACACAGTGACTTCATTCCTGAGATCCTGTTTTCCTCGCCGGGACGTCGTCGGAGCCTGAGGGGGAGACTGTAACGAGCTGCAACCACACCGTACACCGAGCAACGGCGCTACACAGTTTCGCATGATTACCGATAGATGGCGCTGTCTCTAGTTAGCTCGCGGTATTACTTGGTTTTTCCCGAGATGATATATAGCCAATGTGATGTTAACCGATTGTCTTCCATTGCATAGCATCCTCCTCTGGATCTGTTGGACCTTTACCCTCGTTGTCGATCATTTTTACCCTCGCACGATTACTTGTGCTGGCGTACGGGATCATCCATCCTACTGGATATTCCTGACCCTGCACTTTCGCGATACCGCACGCGCTACGTAATTGGTTGTGACTCATATCACTATTACTTGCGTCACTTTGAAATAAACGGATATTGGACTGGAGCTTGAGCTTTTTCATTGAAGAACCCCTACTACAACGTATAATTTCCGAGCGTATTTAATACCGTTAGCGTTTGCCATTCGCCTAGATATCCCAAGCTACATTTCTGATCGATCCATCGATCAGGTTCGATCGCAAAATAAATACTACTTCCTATTTTCAGCTCTAAGCTCAATGGAGGAGAAATACAAAGGCGTGGGGTGCGTGTCCCTGTACCTGCGCGTAGTGCAATGGTTGCTGCGCGTGGGGCTGCTGCCCGAGCGCGCGCACGCGCAGCCCTACCCCGCGCGGCAGCTGCGCGACACATACACAAAGCGGTCAGTTGAACAAATAAATAATAATAATAAATCTAATATATAAAATTCTCGTCTCACAGTTTTCGTTGCCACACTCCTCCGTAACGGCTTGACCGATTTTGATATTTTTTTTTTGTGCTTATCCGGTATCTATGAGAATCGGCCAACATCTATTTTTCATCCCCCTAAATGTTAGGGGTAGTCCACCCCTAAATTTTCACCCTTCTACGATCAACCCTTATTTTTAATAGCCATTTTAGTAATTTAAGGGAAAAACAAAATTTGCTGGGAAGGCCTAACTTTTAAGATTACGGGACTCGGCGGGACGGGGCTGGGGCGGGACGGGGCGGGACGGGGCTGGGGGCGAAACAAAGTTCGCTGGGTCCGCTAGTAGTATATAAAATTCTCGTGTCACAATGTTCGTTCCCGTACTCCTCCGAAACGGCTTTATCGATTCTAATTAAATTTTATATGCGTATTCAGTAGGTCTGAGAATCGGCTACTATCTATTTTTCATACCCCTAAGGGTGGCTCACCCTTAAATTATTTTTTTTTTAATTTTTGGACGAAATTATATGTTTTTATTTTTTTATAATGAGGCATTAAATATACATACAACCCTAAATTATTACTTTTTTATCACCAACCCCTATTTTTATAGCCATTTTAGTAATTTGATCATTTTTCATCCCGCTCAATAACTGATCAATTATAGTGTTTTTCTTAACTTTTAAAATTACGAGACTGGGCGAGGAGGGGTCGGGGCGGGGGGACGGTGCTAGGGGCGAAGCAAAGTTCGCTGGGTCCGCTAGTAATAATAAATATTTGACATCAATCACATACACTTCTCTGATCCCAAAGTAAGTAGCCAATGCACTTGTGTTATGGAAATCAGACACAACGGTGGTACCACAACTTCTTTTCTACATTGACCCGACCGGGAATCGAACCCGGAACCTCACGAGATGACGACGCTTGAAACCAGCGTGCTAGCTACTCGACCACGGAGGTCGTCAAAGAAAGAAAGTAAGTTTTAAAAACTAAGGCTAAGCTAAGAATATAAGATCTTGAATTCCTAAGTATTTTAATGATTTCTCTTTGATGGGCAGTATAAAAGTGTCCACAGTTAAAACATGGCGTACAAATTTACACGTCGACCTCAGCTTCCATAGACTCCACATAATAGTAGACCGCCACATTTATTATCGAAATTCTAAAGTGTTCTTTCCTTCTGAGGAGCCTCGCCCAATAGTACAGCAATTGAATAGTGAACCCCACCGGTACGGATACGACGCCCCGAGGACCCAATACAGAAACGGTCCAGCGCGTCCCGTACATCTATCTAATCTTAGTGTTGCCAGTTTGGCCTTTAATTATTACTAATGAAATAATCAATCGAATAACGAAATAACGTTACAACGTGTGACAATGTAATACTAAAGTATGATAGCGTAAACGTGTAAATAATGATTAACTAAAATAAACTCTTGCAAAGTAACTTTACCGACCGTATAACGGTAACGATAACGGTATCTAAACAATAAAGTACATACGATAGTCTATTGGGACCGTGCGCGACTACAGTGTCACTGACTATTGATGGACTTGGTAAGGACAAATAGTTGGCTGTCATTGACTTACTGGCGCCAGGCCCCCCGGGAGGCCCTAAGCTGATAATAGTACGCTGTCTGAGGTATGCAAGCGGTGGGAGGGTAGACACACGATAGTCTATTGGGACCGTGCGCGACGACAGCGTCACTGACTATTGATGGACTTGGTAATGACAAATGGCTGGCTGTCATTGACTTACTGGCGCCAGGCCCCCCGGGAGGCCTAAAGCTGATAATAGTACGCTGTCTGAGGTATGCAAGCGGTGGGAGGGTAGACACACGATAGTCTATTGGGACCGTGCGCGACGACAGCGTCACTGACTATTGATGGACTTGGTAATGACAAATGGCTGGCTGTCATTGACTTACTGGCGCCAGGCCCCCCGGGAGGCCTAAAGCTGATAATAGTACGCTGTCTGAGGTATGCAAGCGGTGGGAGGGTAGACACACGATAGTCTATTGGGACCGTGCGCGACGACAGCGTCACTGACTATTGATGGACTTGGTAATGACAAATGGCTGGCTGTCATTGACTTACTGGCGCCAGGCCCCCCGGGAGGCCTAAAGCTGATAATAGTACGCTGTCTGAGGTATGCAAGCGGTGGGAGGGTAGACACACGATAGTCTATTGGGACCGTGCGCGACGACAGCGTCACTGACTATTGATGGACTTGGTAATGACAAATGGCTGGCTGTCATTGACTGACTGGCGCCAGGCCCCCCGGGAGGCCTAAAGCTGATAATAGTACGCTGTCTGAGGTATGCAAGCGGTGGGAGGGTAGACACACGATAGTCTATTGGGACCGTGCGCGACGACAGCGTCACTGACTATTGATGGACTTGGTAATGACAAATGGCTGGCTGTCATTGACTTACTGGCGCCAGGCCCCCCGGGAGGCCTAAAGCTGATAATAGTACGCTGTCTGAGGTATGCAAGCGGTGGGAGGGTAGACACACGATAGTCTATTGGGACCGTGCGCGACGACAGCGTCACTGACTATTGATGGACTTGGTAATGACAAATGGCTGGCTGTCATTGACTTACTGGCGCCAGGCCCCCCGGGAGGCCTAAAGCTGATAATAGTACGCTGTCTGAGGTATGCAAGCGGCGGGAGGGTAGACACACGATAGTCTATTGGGACCGTGCGCGACGACAGCGTCACTGACTATTGACAGTCTTTGTAATGACAAATGGCTGGCTGTCATTGACTTACTTGACTTAAGGTCCTGTGTCACCTAGGGGGCGCAGAGGGTGTCCACAACAGTCTGCAATCACGTCCGGTCTTGAGCTTCGCGTTTGAACTCGCTCCAGATCTTGCTGATCTTCTTCGCCTTGTCCACTACTGTGCGCCGCCAAGTTTATTTGGGACGACCACGTTTGAGTTTTCCTTGGCGGTTCCAATCCAGAGTCTGCTTTGGGATGTGATCGGGGTCCCTTCGGAGATTGTGGCCAATCTAATTCCAATTGCGGCGCTTGATCTGCGGGTCGATCGGGATTCCGTTGCAGAGTTTAAACAGTTCGTCATTGGAGATATTCTCAGGAGAGTAAATTTCGAGAATTCGACTAAGACAACGGTTTATGAAGACCTGCAGCCGGTGCGAAATTACCTTAATTACTTCCACGTCTCGCACCCATACAGCAGTACGAATTTGACGTTAATCCCGAATATTTTTAAGTGGCTTTCATAACAAAATTCAACCAGTTATTTCAATTAAATATTGTATTAATTGTGTCGATTTCAATTATCACGCTTATTCCCTGGGAACGGGGTCGTGCCTTAGTTTGGGATGCAACTTGTGTCGATACTTTGGTCCCCTCTCATCTCAGAGAATCATCCCTTAAAGCTGGAGCAGCAGCGGAGTTGGCTGAAAACGCCAAGCGTCGCAAGTACGTCTCACTTGCAAGTGATTTTGTGTTTGCGCCGTTTGGTGTTGAAACATTTGGGCCGTGGAGTCCCTCTGCTAAATTGCTGTTTGGTAAAATTGCGCCAAAATTAAATTCTGTAATAGCCAATAATAAAGCTGGCTGGTTCCTAGCTCAAAGGATTAGCATAGCTATTCAACGCGGCAACGCAGCCAGCATCATAGACTCCTTGCCTCAAGGAAATGGTTTCGTTTTTGAATAGGTAGACTTTAAGTTTTTTTTTTTTTATGTTACATGTTTAATTTTTTCTTATTTTTATTATTATTTATGTTTTATTTTTTCTTGTTTTTTTTTTAAACTTATATTTAAAATATAATGCATAGCTGCGTTTTGCACTAAAATTGCTAAAGAAATGGTGACAAAAGTCTCTACGAGCGCTGTCACCGATTCCGGTTTCCCCACCACCTACTTCGCACGCAGCGAGTATTACTATACACGGTGTTGTTTCAATCCTTGACATCTTACTCAGTGATGATATTATGAGTTAAGCTTGTGAAGCTTATTTAAAAAAAAAACATTTAATTATATGCAAATTTCATAAAAGAAAACCTCTTCACAACATTTTTTTTTAAAACAAGACGAATCTGGAAACTCGCACATAAGCAAGCAAGTAAGCTACGAAGAGGCGACCTGGTTGTTGGTTGCTTTGACTCGCCCGCTAGTATCGCAAAAATAAATTGATTGTGTGTCTTTTCCATTAATTTGTTTTTGCCATTAGTATCGTTTTTACAACCATTCCTGAGTCGCTCGTCGCTGACCAAAACCTCACCTGTATTTTCTTAGGGTACATACCTAGACATTGGGTCATTATCTCACCTGATGATCAGTGGCAATGCATCCTAAGACTAGACCTGGACTATGTCTGACTATTACTAGTCTATTGACTCCCTTCTTGAAAACGTCCAAATATTAGCTATCCGCTAAACGTCCAAATCACTCCAATACAACGACTCGATTTCAAGACTGTCGACGCCGTGCTTACGTTTGGTGAGCTTAAGTAGGGCAAGGCAGAAATATGCAAATGTAGAAAAAAGGCAAAAGTGCGAAAACAGATTGTTAAATTACTGAAACGGTGAAGTAAACAGGTCATCTTAGCACATACATTTGAAATTAAAATTTTTGACACCAATCACATACATTGCTCTGATCTAGCAAAAGTAAATAGCGAAAGCACTCGTGTTATGGAAATCAGACAACGGTTTTTACTACAACACCCAAACACGAGACAATGTAGAAATTTAATCACAACTTCTAAATTAACCCGACCGAGAATCAAACCTCGGACGTCGGAGCGGCGACGCCTTGAAACCCAGCTTCCTACGCCGCGGAGGTTTTCAAAATCTCTGGTAAGGTATGGTATACCTACGAACCGGTATAGATACTTACATTCAACTCGGTAGCCTCAAACCTGCTAATTCAGAAGTTGTGGAATATAAATATAAGGTATTTATTTATACAATTTAATATTTTATTTCCAGGCGGATGAAACTACAACGGTTGGAAGATAACTCACCAGTCGAAAAAGTGACCAAGTCATGCTCACTGTTGTACATCGATCAGCTCATTGAAAACGAGTTCGGCGGCGAACGGATCCATCAGTAAGTTTTTATTACCTTTAATTTTTATTTTACACTCCGTAATATACGATGTTACTATGCGAGAGAAAGGTTTCTTAGGCACACTTGCGCGTGCTCATTTAACCTAGGATTACGCTAATCCTGGATTTAATCATCATTCTGTCTTGGTCAGTTTATTAGACGTTGACAGAGACAGAATCATCGTGTGCAAGTCCACCTTAGGCATTTCTTATTCACACTATCAATTTATTTCCTCTAATAACAAAGATGCAATTAAGAGTCCTTACACATTGCTACATCGATACAAATCGCTGCTTGGTATACATTAGGTCGAATAGTTGAGACTGTATCAATTCTGAATCGCGTTTGCATCGCTGCATACAATTGCAATGTATAACTAACAATGTTTGTCTTATAGAACTTTGCAGTTCACCACCCAATTACAATAGTTTCTAGCCCAACTAACTTTATACCAGTGAAATTGCTTATTTAACACAATCTGTTTGTCACCTCTTAAACGAAGTAGTACATTTATCATTATTGTCAAAATTTAAATTTGTGTAATTATCTTCACAGAATGTGGATACATCATGATTGTCAAAATACCAATTTGTGATATTATTTTCACAGGATGTGGATACAAGGAGGCAGCCAATGCGACGGACTGTACCCGCCGCCATCTTTGTACGCTCTGCTCCGACTGTACTTGTTGCCGGACGTGGCCGACGAGCACAAGCATTCGCTCGTGCTTTACTTGCTCGTCGACTACTCTATGGTGTATGATGATGTCAGGTAAGTCAGTGTGTAGAGAAATTATTGATTTTGGATTTTAAGTCCCGGTGTTACATTTTAAACTCGTTACTTTCCCTATGGTCGTCGCGTTAGCTACTGTGTCGTGGCATAATGTCAATCAATCAATAAAGCAAGACATAGAAATATGTAGCGCGCCACTTTACAAACGAGATAGATATGACACTGACCGACTCAGTCTAGAGCACGCTGACTATAGTATATAATATAAACAATACAAAAATACCGAAAATGACAAATGTATAAATATATAAGCCCCTGGTTTCTCCTGGAAGCCTCATAAAGATATAGCAGACGATGTATCATGTCTTTACATGAAACTGATTGTGTTTTATTTAATAATTGGCCAGGTATGAGCCGGTCATCCGTCGCCTGATGCAGTTTCCCACCATGTTCGGCTTGAGCAACACCGCCATCAAGGCCACGCAGGCTTTCTGGCACTTGGACCATCGAGATTTTGATGTGAGTACCTTTACATAGCCTACCTACCTTTAGGTGATGATCAAATTATCAATCAAATAATAAACAGATATGGTAGCCATTTAAAGACACGATATAATTTATAATATCTATAATAATATTATAAAGATGAAGAGGTTTAATAACGCTGGATAACGTAAGATAGGAGTTTCGATTCCTCGTCCGACACAGTTGCTTTTTGCAAGTGCAATTCATATTTTTACGTTTGTATAGTGACAAAACACAATAAAATAACTCTAAAAAGTATTTTTGATTGTTTGAACGCGATAATTTTAGGAACTACTAGTCCTATTTGAAAGTTTCTTTATGAATAGCTTTTTTATCGAGGAAGGCTTTAGGCTATAAAAACTCACGTTGCGATTATCCCACTACTTATTGTAATGAAAGTACTAGAAACTGGCCAATGTGTTGTTTGCAGGGCTTGGAAACCCGTATTTTTTTTGAACCGGTTTAACGAAAATACAGGTGGAACTTTTTGAAAACGGTTATGTTCCTTTGAACCGGTTTTTAAACCGGTTTGGAAAAATATGGGTATTTTTCATTAACCGGTTTAACTTTTCGTTCAGACAGGACACCCACCTGAGCTTTGTTAAGAACTGCGAGCGGTGAACGCATATGACGTTTGTTTTTATTCATTAAAACGTTTTTTGTTTATATATCCTATCAGATACGTACAGTGGTAATTGTTCGACATATTTTTGTTAATTTTAATTATATTATTAAGCAATATAATGGCCAAGGAAATAATTGTGAAGAATCTGATAATCAGTATAACCTCTTTCGAAGAATATTCGGTCAAAAGACAAGTCGCGTTGCGATCTTCGCAGGCGGCTAGGCATTAACCGGTTTATTTAGGTTCACAGTATCGCTCTTATTGGGTTCCGCTCCAGAACGGAATTTTACGATAAAACCGGTTTAACCGTTATAATACCAGTATATCTTGTACCGGTTTCAAGCCTTGGTGTGTTTGTGTGTGGTTCTTACTTGAATATTAAAAGCCTGTTATACCATAGACAATAAGCATTAACCAACGAAAAATTAAAATATGGAACGCCATTTAATATAAATTACTGTGCAGATAACGCTAACCAGAACTTTGTTAAAACATTGTCAAACAGGCCGTAAAAGTTACTTGTCTTTTTTTTGCCGATACTGTCCGACTGCTGGGCACAAACTTACCCCAAACTTTAACTAATCTTATTGTAAATGTTTTCCACAGTTCGCCTTAGACCAACTTCAATGTTTAACCGGCAACACGCTCTCAGAATGGCAGCACAAAGTCGTTCTTTCCGCCTTGCTCGCCCAGAAAAAGACTCAAGCGGCCCTCCAATACCTACACGTCAGAAAACCTGCCCCGATTCAGTGCAGGGACCCGGAGAACCTAAACTCTAGCCGAGTCAGTGATCATGATAAGCTGGATGATTGGCAGTCGTGTTGTAATCTATACTTGGCTAGGGGACTGGTGTTTGAAGCGCTCGATGTTATAAGGATGTGTGTGCAGAACGCTGGCAGTTTGGAAGATAAGGTGCACGTGTTGAACTTCTTTTTTAAAGGTAAGTTTTTTTGTAATAATTTGCGTTAAATACGTTACATATGAATAAATTAGACATGTTGTACTACTATCACTACATATTTCGTAAAAAAAATCAGGTTTAATGTTAGTTTAAAGTCCTCAAATTAAAATTTGTCTACCATTTCTTTTCTAAAAGAAAACAAACGTATACTATTGAAACTGCACTAATAGGCGTCCAATCAACCACTTCATTGAAAATCGCTTATTTGCACTACTTAAAAAGGGCGTCACTTCAAACAAATGACGATGTGAGGTGCAATCAATTTTGGATCTAAAAGTGGTCTGGCATAGAGTTGTAAGTCCAATGTATCCTGGCAAAGTATGCAGTAGCGTTCCGGTAAACTTGGGAATCCTTCCATAAGGTGCGGTAGCTTTCGTAGGTTTCATTTAATTGTATCACGTATTATTCTTGAGAGAAATAAATGTCTCAATCTGAATTTAAAATAAATCATGGTCATTTATTCTAAAATATTATTTATTTTTAGTTAAATAAGTTTAATTTAAAACAAATCAAATAAAAATATACTTTTAATACAAATAGCCACAGAAAAAAGTTACACAGGAAGTAAAAAGGATTTTCATTCAACTTCGAAACGATTGCGAGACTTGGTATATCACATTTCGTAATTTATCTTGCAAATTCATTAATAAAAGTAATCAACGAAAGCTACGTAGTATTCCGTATTCTACCGGAAAGATTCCGTGCGTTTTGGTAGGCTACGGAAGACTTACAACACTAGTTAGGCACCAAAGACATCAACCCGACATACTTTTTATTTTTTGATTTGTTTTTGACTAACGCGGCTTGTGCATTTGACACGACGATTTTTAAAGGTTGGGCAATAGTATATGTGTAAATTCACTTATAAAAGTTATTACTGTGACTTATTTTTCCTAGGGTGTCGTAATACCGGCCAACTATGTAAGATACTGCAAGTGACACTGCTGCCCTTGGAAGAGGAAGTGTTTGTGAAGTATCTGCAAACGTGCAACGAGCCACAGACCTCGGATATCCTAGTTATGTACTATTTACAACAAGCACGGTAAGAATCATTATTTTCCCTATTATTGTTTGACGAGTAGCTTGGAAGTTTAGCTTAAGTAGTATCGATAATTGTAATGCCGTTTAAGTTGCTAAGTACTGTCGAACCCATACCCATATTGAAATCATTAAATATCTCATTGTCCTCTAAATTTTAATGCAATATTGAATTAATCAAAGCAAATCAAACATTTATTTGCTAAGAAATGGTATGGCATGTATTTCGCCTGCACGCAGGCATGCAAACATATTTTTTTTTAAACCAATTAATGTCAAATACAATGTCATTATATCATTCTTAAAGATTAAATAAGAAAATAAAAATTTGCGCACGGGTTTCTTTCTTATTTCATTTTTAAGAATATCAAATATGACAATGTGAGTGTTAAAACATTCTTAAAAAACAATATCATTATTAAAATTCTAATTCCAATCAAAATAATCTTTAAGGCTGTAGAAACAGTACGTCAATAGTCAATTAACTAAATTTATTGTTAACAATTTTCCCTTAAGTAATTTTGTATTCGTTGTCGCAGTCACTCCCGGCTAGTGTGGACAAAGGGTGTTTAAAAGGTACTAATATTCGAATGAAATAAAGAAATCCGGGTATAGCATTTGGCAACAAAAGTTTATTCAAATTTGCTATTACACATCTACCTTTTAACACCTTTAAACAAATCAAATTCAAAACTTAATAGCTCAGAATACAGTAGAGACTAGGTTAGGTTCTAATTTAGTTATCAATATCTATACTATTACAAATCTTAATGTTCACAAATTTCTAATTAAATAAAGATAAACCACCAATTTAAGTGTTTAATTACCTAAATAAATTCCAAAATTTATCCTCAAAGGGATTCCTAAATTATGCCTAAATTAATAGCTAAATTATCCCACTTTTCCTAAGTTAAAGTAAATACAAGAAAACCAACCTTGGATTTCATCAGAGGTTACTATTTCAAATCTTTGTTGCATCAAACTACAAACAATTCTGCAACATTACCCCAAAATTTCACCGATACCGATCCATCCTCAAAACAGCAGACAAGAAGCAAATCAATCCATAAGGAAGTTCTGACTTCAAAAATTAATCCAAATGAGGTCTAAGTAAGGTCTTAGTAAGGTCTAAGTAAGGTCACTGAAAAGAATTTACAAAAGATTAGTTCAACGCACAAACCAAAGTAAAAGTTAAAAAACACTAACTTTTCATAATAAATATTTACCTGAGGTTACAACATGATCACCAAATTGTGACTGTTCAACTTACAGACACATATCAAAAGCGAAACCTAGAAATAAAAGAAAGTTCTAGTTAACAACCAATTTTTTTTTCTAAGTGAGGGTGGTTATACTTTTCATCACCCTATTTATGAAATCTATAATAAACCAATTTAATACCTGCAAAAGCTGGCTCGCCATATAATTTCTGAATTAATTACTAAACATTTATGCTAATTTTTCTATTTGAGACCTGAAATGATAAAAATTACAACTCTCAATACAATATGCCCAGATGTAGGTAGGCTACATTTTCTTTACAAGGATTTTCAAAGGAGTTTCCCCACAATACTTACCATTTTTCCAGTAGTTTATATCAAATCATTTTCGAATTTAATTTATCCAAACTGACATGTTGGCGGCGTCTGAAACGATAAAAAGAACCATGTGCTCAGACTCTAAGAAATGTCTCGCAACAAACAAAAATCAACGCAAACCTTTCTGCAGATACTTACCAGGAATAACTATCAAACTACAAAATAATTTGGGGCGTGCCCCATTATAATTTTCACTTCTAATACATTATTATAACAAACGTTCCACTCCGACGCACGACCAACAGTCCGGAACCGGAAAAACGGCAGCTGTCACACTTGACAAATGTCAGTGTCAGCATCCATTATGTCTATGCCAAAATATGGACTGGAGTCCTACATCCATTTAGCTTTTCGTTTCACGCGAACTTCGACAAAATTATACAACGTTACAATACCCCCCTCCCAAAGAAAAGAGGTTCACTACAGTGAACCGAAAGCTGTCCCCAGCTTCCGTAACTGTAAAAATATGTACTGTTACCAAATGCCAAAATAAAACCAAAATAATTTCCTTCCACTATCCAACAAGTTCAAACTAACCTAAGAAGACATTCTATTTACTATATCACTAGTTGATATTATTTGAAGGATCCAAAAGTATAAACCAAAAACTACATCTAAGAGGCCTCAAAATAAAACTCCTAACCATAAATAAGTACAAAGCTTCGAAGCTCAAAAAAATAAAATTAAACCCGTAATCCATACAGCCATTTCATGCATAATGACTATATAATATCCTTATATTTTCTTACCGTGAAAGAAAACACAGTAACAAACATCCTCAACCTTTTTTATTATTATAATTTACTCATAATCATTAAGTAAATTATGTTAAAATCCTGAAAAAAAAACATCGCCAAACCAATCTGGAATGACCTAAAGCTAGACAACAATTCAAAGTCATAAGTTACAAGAGACTCTCCTTAAAGGTTTCAGCTAAAACCAATCCCCAACCAAAGTTATATCATTCATCCACAAACAAACCATTCTATCAACCTCGCCATTCATACTTCATCATACAAAACAAACAGTTTTATTTCCAAATTCAAATAAAACTGAACTCTTTCACTTTTGTGTTTAGAATTTTCATCAATTTAAACACAACTAAAGAAACTCTAGTCGAACCAGAACTTATGCTTTAATATCCTTAATATGCCACGAACCGAGTGAATGACCATCCATCGTCTCCAACTCGTAAACAAAATGGTGAAAAATACCTCAGTGATCCCACACCAAACAAAAAACAAACAAACTGGTGCCAAATTGGGCATCACTTGAGTGTAGCTGGACTCCCAAACTACATCACCAACCAAAAATCAAAACGCATTTCTGCGCCCTAAAACAACAAAATTTGTGGCATGTCTAGCACGGACACTAAAAACTTTTGAAAAAAAACCTTTAAAAAACCGAACTCACCGACATAATACTCCTTAGGCATAGTTACTGCGTACTCCGTCGCGGTATCCCTGTAAAATTATGTTAAGGAATGTTGTAACAAACCAGTGCCTCCCTGAATCACGATCCCATAATATGTGTCCAATTAACCACAATCACGGTTTCAGTAACTCATGAATCACTATAAATGGTTTCTAAAATTTTTGGCAACATACGTACCAGTAGCACGCCCAATAGGAAACAACAGAGTCGATTTACCAAAACAATGCATAAAACCGAGAAAATTGTAACTGATTTCTTGGTTTATATACAAAACAGACGCAAGTAACATAATTTAATTCATTTTCAGAACAACTCCAATAACGCTGACACGTAACCACAATGACCCTACTATTACTTCATAACTCATTTATCAATGTACCCATAACAAAAGCAATAATTAAAATGCAAAATTAATTCAACTAATTCCCAACTCAAACTTGTATAAATTACTGTTATATCACTGTTAAATCAAATTATTTACTATTTCTTTTGGTGGTTTATATTTTTACAAGTTTTCATACAAAACATTACAAAGTGAGTCCAAAATATTACAACCAAAACAACTCAAAATATATCACAATACTTAAACAGATTGTGAGTATTTTAAATGCTAAATAAAATGAAACACAACAAATTGGGATTTCACAAAATAAGGTTTACACCGTAACAACAACTTTTATTTGGTTAGTAAATACAAATTGTTTGATGCAACACTAAACTTGTGGGATAATTCCTAACCAGTTAGTAACACAGGCAAAATAAACCTAAGCTAAATAATATGGTGGTTAATTAGCATTCCAAAAAAATTCTAACAACAAAGTGCTCAAAATTGTACTAATAACTAATTCTAAAGTTGGGCGCCATTTGTCGCAGTCACTCCCGGCTAGTGTGGACAAAGGGTGTTTAAAAGGTACTAATATTCGAATGAAATAAAGAAATCCGGGTATAGCATTTGGCAACAAAAGTTTATTCAAATTTGCTATTACACATCTACCTTTTAACACCTTTAAACAAATCAAATTCAAAACTTAATAGCTCAGAATACAGTAGAGACTAGGTTAGGTTCTAATTTAGTTATCAATATCTATACTATTACAAATCTTAATGTTCACAAATTTCTAATTAAATAAAGATAAACCACCAATTTAAGTGTTTAATTACCTAAATAAATTCCAAAATTTATCCTCAAAGGGATTCCTAAATTATGCCTAAATTAATAGCTAAATTATCCCACTTTTCCTAAGTTAAAGTAAATACAAGAAAACCAACCTTGGATTTCATCAGAGGTTACTATTTCAAATCTTTGTTGCATCAAACTACAAACAATTCTGCAACATTACCCCAAAATTTCACCGATACCGATCCATCCTCAAAACAGCAGACAAGAAGCAAATCAATCCATAAGGAAGTTCTGACTTCAAAAATTAATCCAAATGAGGTCTAAGTAAGGTCTTAGTAAGGTCTAAGTAAGGTCACTGAAAAGAATTTACAAAAGATTAGTTCAACGCACAAACCAAAGTAAAAGTTAAAAAACACTAACTTTTCATAATAAATATTTACCTGAGGTTACAACATGATCACCAAATTGTGACTGTTCAACTTACAGACACATATCAAAAGCGAAACCTAGAAATAAAAGAAAGTTCTAGTTAACAACCAATTTTTTTTTCTAAGTGAGGGTGGTTATACTTTTCATCACCCTATTTATGAAATCTATAATAAACCAATTTAATACCTGCAAAAGCGGGCTCGCCATATAATTTCTGAATTAATTACTAAACATTTATGCTAATTTTTCTATTTGAGACCTGAAATGATAAAAATTACAACTCTCAATACAATATGCCCAGATGTAGGTAGGCTACATTTTCTTTACAAGGATTTTCAAAGGAGTTTCCCCACAATACTTACCATTTTTCCAGTAGTTTATATCAAATCATTTTCGAATTTAATTTATCCAAACTGACATGTTGGCGGCGTCTGAAACGATAAAAAGAACCATGTGCTCAGACTCTAAGAAATGTCTCGCAACAAACAAAAATCAACGCAAACCTTTCTGCAGATACTTACCAGGAATAACTATCAAACTACAAAATAATTTGGGGCGTGCCCCATTATAATTTTCACTTCTAATACATTATTATAACAAACGTTCCACTCCGACGCACGACCAACAGTCCGGAACCGGAAAAACGGCAGCTGTCACACTTGACAAATGTCAGTGTCAGCATCCATTATGTCTATGCCAAAATATGGACTGGAGTCCTACATCCATTTAGCTTTTCGTTTCACGCGAACTTCGACAAAATTATACAACGTTACATCGTCAGGCAATTTTAAATTTTCTATGACATATTATTACTTATATTTTTCTTATAAATATCCTCCAACCTTTCAATTCCTATCGTCTCCTATCACCTAAAGCGTATTACTATAGATATATGAACGATGTGATTTGACGAGCTATTTGACTATTTCCCATTCTCTTCCTATTAGTATCTGTACTGTTTAGTGACAAATCATCAATCAAATCAAATGGTTATTGAATGTTTTTGTACTCAGCGTTATTTTTATTGTCATAAAATTCTAATTTAATCTTAAATATTACGTTATTTCCACCAGATACCTAGAAGCAGAACAGTACAACAGCAAGCTTCGCCACAGTAAGGCCAGGGCCAAAGATCCCTCGGGCTCTACGGAGTCTCTCGCAACGCTCGTAGATAGAGAAGGCGCTCGCGACGCGATTGTAGAGGCGGTCTGCGCGGCGCTGCCGGCTATCACTAGCACTGTGAGGGACTACGCGTTGGCTGATAAGGATGTCGAGCCTCATAGTAAGTGATAAGCAGTTCTCATTCTTAAGTATAAGGCCGTAAAGGCTAGATTTCGTAGCAACGCTCATAGATAGAGAAGGCGCTCGCGACGCGATTGTAGAGGCGGTCTGCGCAGCGCTGCCGGCCATCACTAGCAATGTGAGGGACTACGCGTTGGCTGATAGGGATATCGAGCCTCATAGTAAGTGATAGGCAGTTCTCATTCTTAAGTTTAAGGCCGTAAAGGCTAGATTTCGTAGCAACACTTTTAGATAGAGAAGACGC
The DNA here is from genome assembly GCA_963924145.1 of Pyrausta purpuralis. Lineage (NCBI taxonomy): Eukaryota > Metazoa > Arthropoda > Insecta > Lepidoptera > Crambidae > Pyrausta > Pyrausta purpuralis. The sequence goes on along the minus strand of OZ001658.1, from coordinate 6,964,646 downwards.
TCGCGACGCGATTGTAGAGGCGGTCTGCGCGGCGCTGCCGGCTATAACTAGCACTGTGAGGACTTCGCGTTGGCCGATAAGGATATCGAGCCTCATAGTAAGTGATAGGCAGTTCTCATTCTTAAGTATAAGGCCGTAAAGGCTAGACTTCGTAGCAACACTTTTAGAGAAGGAAGGCGTTTGCGACGCGATTGTTGAGGCGGTCTGCGCGGCGCTGCCGGCTATCACTAGCACTGTGAGGGACTACGCGTTGGCTGATAGGGATGTCGAGCCTCATAGTAAGTGAAAGACAGTTCTCATTCTTAAGTATAAGGCCATAAAGGCTAGATTTCGTAGCAACGCTCATAGATAGAGAAGGCGCTCGCGACGCGATTGTAGAGGCGGTCTGCGCGGCGCTGCCGGCCATCACCAGCACTGTGAGGGACTACGCGTTGGCTGATAAGAATGTCGAGCCTCATAGTAAGTGATAGACAGTTCTCATTCTTAGGTATAAGGCCGTAAAGGCTATATTTCCTAGCAACGCTCGTAGATAGAGAGGGCGCTCGCGACGCGATTGTAGAGGCGGTCTGCGCGGCGCTGCCGGCCATCACTAGCACTGTGAGGGACTACGCGTTGGCTGATAAGGATATCGAGCCTCATAGTAAGTGATAGACAGTTCTCATTCTTAGGTATAAGGCCGTAAAGGCTATATTTCCTAGCAACGCTCGTAGATAGAGAGGGCGCTCGCGACGCGATTGTAGAGGCGGTCTGCGCGGCGCTGCCGGCCATCACTAGCACTGTGAGGGACTACGCGTTGGCTGATAAGGATATCGAGCCTCATAGTAAGTGATAGACAGTTCTCATTCTTAAGTATAAGGCCGTAAAGGCTAGATTTCGTAGCAACGCTCATAGAGAGAGAAGGCGCTCGCGATGCGATCGTAGAGACGGTCTGCGCGGCGCTGCCGGCCATCACTAACACTGTGAGGGACTACGCGTTGGCTGATAAGGATATCGAGCCTCATAGTAAGTGATAGGCAGTTCTCATTCTTAAGTATAAGGCCGTAAAAGCTAGATTTCGTAGCAACGCTCATAGAAAGAGAAGGCGTTCGCGGAGCGATAGCAGAAGCGGTGTTTGCGGCGCTATCGTTTATTTCTATAGGAAACGAACAGGCGGAGCAAACGAACGAACGTGACGAACTACGCGTTGGCTGATAAGTATATTGAGCCTCATGGTAAGATAAATAAGACCTTCAGTCTACGGTTTCAAGTGCAAAATTTTCCTCGCTAATTTAATAAGCATCAAAACGGATTATCACTCTGTCCTCGTTTTTTTTAAATCTAGGACTACTCTCCTCCTCCAGAATTTGTAGTGTAATCTAATTCAACTGATAAATAACGGTAGTGTAACTTTTTTGTATTTCAAGGGAATAGCGTAACGTCAATTATTTACCATTTTTATCTTTAAAGTTGATCTGTTTTGTTACAGTTGTGGCACCAAAACCTATGTCAGTGTACATCCAAGCCAATTCGCCAAAAAACACGTTCACATACAAATCTTCCTTCATTCAGGTGCGTACAAAATAATTATTACAGTTTGTTTTTATTACTCAACGACCTCAATGTTACATTAGACCGGCTGTTCAGTACAAAATTTGTTGTACAGTCGCCAGCACTTCAGGTTACACATTTTTGTTGCAAATTATCCCTTATGCCAACTGCATAAGATACCACAGTGATTACCTTGACATGCAGTTGTCCGTACAATAAAATAAACTTTAAAAAAAAGTAAAAACCGACTTCAAAACCAAAATGCACTAAAAAGTCTTAAATAAACTCTTCACCAGCTTGATCAAGCTTGATGGTCAAAGTGATGGCACCGACTCCAAAAAGAAATTGTTTGCCTAAAACATATTTCTTTCCTTTCAATGGTGAAGAGTTTATTTAAGACTTTTTAGTGCATTTTGGTTTTGAAGTCGGTTTTTACTTTTTTTAAAAGTTTATTTTATTTCTTCATTTTTAGTGATTACATAAGAGGGGGGGGGGGAGTTGCACCTTATGATTCTATTTTTTAAGAAGCTACAAATTACCTATCATAAGTTCCGTCATAATATTTACTGAACTCCTGAGCGTTAAGGAGTTCCACCATCAGCTCAGCCCCACAAGATGTTGACTATCAGACGTAACAACACGTCAACATTAAGATTCTAGTAAAGAAACACTATACCTGCCTTTAAAATTTTAAGGGGTTTCCCTCGATTACACCAAGATCCCATCATCAGATCCCAAAATGGAAAAAATGGGACCAACTAGAAGGTACACCCTCTAAGTAGGCGAAAAAATTTTTTGATTCGGTCGACAAACGACTGAGATATGAGGTAACATACATACAAAAAAAAAACATACAGTCGAATTGATAACTCCTCCTTTTTTGAAGTCGGTTAAAAAAGATAGAGCATCTTTCAAAGCGTTGTCATAGTAATGCCGTGTTTGTGCATACTTCGTCATTTTAGAAAATGTCACATATAATTTGTTTTGAACAGCATGCCTAGTCTGACGACCCGTCTGGTGTAGGGGTTGAGAAATCGCCTACTACGCAGCGGGTGCGGGTTCGATCCCCGCACAATACAAACATTTATGTGCATGAACATGTCTGTTTGTATTGGTCTGGGTGTTTTCTATGTATATCATGTATGTATTTACAAAAAAAAAGTATTTAAGTATTATATCCGTTGTCTGGCACCCATAACACAAGCTTTGAGTAGCTTACTTTGGGGCTAGATGGCGATGTGTGGGAATGTCCAAAGGATATTTATATTTATTTATTTATAAAATAAATGTACGACTATGATTTTACTTTATTTAAGTTACTATTCAACGTGTAACGTTAAATGCGAAAAACATGAAAATCAATTGAACCTCTTTTTACAATAAGTCACATTTTTCAAAAAATCTTCAAAAAATTTTGTCTTGTCTGTTTATTGACGATCTCCGTGGTGTAGTGGCTAAGCACGCTAGTTTCAAGGCGTCGCCGCTCCGAGGTCCCGGGTTCGATTCCCGGTCGGGTCAATATAGAAATATTTTTTTCTATATTGTCTCGAGTCTGGGTGTTGTGGTACCACCGATGTGTCTGATTTCCACAACACAAGTGCATTAGCTACTTACTTTGGAATCAGAGCAATGTATGTGATTGGTGTCCAATACTTTTTTATTTATTTATTAGAAAAGCCATTCCTTGCGCAAACCCATGAAAATACGTCAGTTCTTTATGAGCGTAGATAATAATGTCAGCGCGGCACAGCGGCCAGTTCATATACCATAACTACCTACCGTCACCGCTCTCGACAGAGCGTCGTCCGCAGAGCAAGAAATGATCAGAAGTGCAACTTAAACTAAAACACCACGTTAAAAACCTTAAGTAATTCAAATTTATTAATTTTTTCTTTTAGGATTAGGTTAATTGAATTAAAAGTCATTTGAAATGTCAGAGGTTTTAACGCATTTAACATTACACGTTTTATATACAATATCAGTTTAAAACTAAGACTATGCATATAATTTTACAGGATACCATAGAGAACGCCAGCGAGACGTGGGTGAACAAACCGAAGATGCGTCGCGGAATCAAACGCGCGCTCAACATCGAAGAGACTCCGTTCATTTGTACGCCCAAGCTCACTCGGACTAAGAGGTAACTGATTATTTTATACTAAGACTACCTGATGCTAAATCAAAAATATCAATGTAACTCTTATAACTAAAAGAATACACCTACTTTTTGTGCGATGGATACCTATTTAAAAATAGGGCATGTTTCCCTATCTACAAAATAAGAACTATCCAACGAAAACTTCAAATTTGTATTAAAAATATTTAAATAAATGTACTTTTTTCCTAAAATACTCATATTTGTGATGACTGCCCGATATTTTACATTGCCTGTCCCTGTTCGTTCATAAGAAAAGAAATACAGTTTCTTTTAAATCACCTTTTTTTGTCAAGTTTTAACCATTGTCAAGTCTGTTTTAAATTTGTACGTTTTTCATTTTGTTAGCATATTTTCCGACCAAACATCCGAGATGATGACACCACCTAAGCGTCCAAAATTGGACCTTACCGCTACGCCGAAGACTCCAAAATACAACAGCACCGTCAAATTGAGCCCTGAATTAAGCAGGCAAATGGCTGAACTGCTAGATATGCCATTGGTGCAGAGCCCGGATCTAACTATTTATGATAGAGCTGAGACGCCACATAGTATTCTCAAGGTAAATTATATTCTACTGCTATATTGTAGAGTTCAAAATACAACAGCGCCGTCATACTGAGCCCTGAATTGAGCAGGCAAATGGCTGAACTGCTAGATATGCCACTGGTGCAGAGCCCGGATCTAACTATTTATAATAGAGCTGAGACGCCACATAGTATTCTCAAGGTAAATTATATTCAACTGCTTTGTCGTAGAGTTCAAAATACAACAGCGCCGTCAAACTGAGCCCTGAATTGAGCTTATGATAAAACTGAGAAGCCACATAGCATTCTCTAGATTTTTATTTTATTTTTTATTTTTTTTGAAGCTAAGCAGATATTTGACCTTGATCGCACCTGATGTCAGGTGTGGATGAGGTCTAGAGTGGTGCATATCTGCTTAGTAGCAACCTATTCACTCTTGCTTTAAAGGTGTTCAAATTACACTTTAAATCACTATTTAGGCCTACCCACACGTACCACAACCATACCACGTGGTCGGGCATTTAATAGGACCATTCACACGTACCATATTTTTGTCGTTATTAACATCTTGTATGATATCCGATTGTATGATATCCGACGACTTTGCAACGACCATCGCCACCGCCAGCAACACCCGTTTAAAATGTACGGTCTTATGCGTTCTTGTCGTGATTTTAAAAATTCTAAATCACTAATATACCTCTTAATGAACCCTCTTTATGAAAAAATATAATTACATCGTTGAAAGCGCTTATCATATTTGACCCCGTTAAAGAAATATAAACTCCTAGACTTAAAATCTCGACGCTCCCAGCTCGACGCTAGACTACTATATGACATCGGTAATAATAAATATGACTGTACCGATATAATTAATCGCATTAACTACTCAGTACCATCCCGGACTCATATGCGATCTTCACGCATACTCCTTTTCGCGGTTGCCATGCCCCGGACAAATGCCGGTATTCGATCCCTCTTTCGTCGCATGCTCGACACGTATAACAAATTTTTATTCAATAGATATCTTCTCATGCAGTACCAGATCGTACTACAAAGAACTCTTACACACCCTTTTTATTTTGTTTTACTTATTTAGAACTGATATATGCACACCATCTACAACCAAAATTAGTAATTTTATTGTTTTTAAATAGTTTACTAAAGACATAACTTGAGTCCCGCATGTTTAATGCTGGATTGCGGGTTAATACTTAATACCTAAAATGTTACCATCGATGTTGAGTTTACAATGATTGTAAGGTATTTTTTTCAAACTTTCAACGAAAATTGGTTTGGACGGGATCGAACTGGTAGATTTTGAGTTATAGCACATTTTCAACAACCGCAAACATAACTTTGTTCTTTACACAAACACTATGAAAAAGAAAGTTATATTTGCTCTCAACAAAATATTGTGGTACTTTACGAAGCGGAAGTAAGTGGATTCCTAATTCAGTAAAGTTGGCACGGAACCATGAGTGGGCGAGTCCGACTCGTACTTAGCCGTTTTTTTAACGTATGTACTATGTACTATTTTTTATCGTTGCGTAATCTTACGTATGTAGTATGTTTTAATTAGCCATGAGCATTTTTAACACGCTTATAGTAGCTTCACTAGTAACTAGTATGTAAAAAAATCTTGGAATCTTAATTTGACCCGCTTCCCGGTCTTCGATTAGGATGAAATTTTGGACAAGTTTTGAGTTCTGATGACAATACGTGACCAGCTAAGAAACGTCATTACAAATCCAATATGGCTGCCTCCCCAAAATGGTGGACAGGCTATTTAAAATGCACCTCCATGATATGGTTATCAAATGAAAGAGTTTGCTGTCAGGAATACGAAAGAATAGTCACGTGACTTAAATCCAACATGGCGGACATCCAAGATGGATTGGCTATTTGAAATGCACCCCTATTAGTGGGTATTAAATGAATGGGTTTGCTGAATAGAATACGAAAGAAAAGAAACATGTTTTTTTAGTTTGTTTAAACTATTATAATTAATTCTAGATAAGACGCAACGAAGCCATGGATCGCGATGCCCCGTCGCCAGTGGACTCGCGCTACTTAGGCGATAGCGACGATGAGCTTCTAGAAACGGGCAGCAACCACACGCATTTCAGCGATTCTACTAACAAGTAAGTAACATTAATCATTAGACGCATTATAAGATATTAATCATTCATTATTACATTAAGATCGTACCATTTTTCTACTTTCTACACATCCATGGAATAATGAAACGTTCACTCACTTTACGACAGACAAGTATGAACCATGAACAAAAGTTTCCAAAAGTAATAGCTACGTTTTTTACACGTTATACAGGATGTAACACAAAGGCGTAATAATATTTAAGAGTTTGTATGTATGTTATGTAAACATAAAGTAGTAAAGTTTTATTTAAAAATAAACTACTTTTTTCCCATACTAAGTAAATAAGTTGTTTTTTTTTTTACCGAAAGTGTTGACAACCTTGAATTTGCGTTCATTCGTAAGCGAACCCCCGCCCGCAACCCTCGCCCGCCGCACACACACACACACACACACACACACACACACACACACACACACACACACACACACACACACACACACACATACACCTAACGCTGATATTTAAGGTTGTCACCGATAAGTTTTTGTTAAAACTTGAGCATCAATTCACTCAGTAATTTATAATCGCCCGAGTTTGTGGTTTTGCAAAGAAACTACACATTTACTACTCTACATGTCCTTTAAATTTTATTTCTCCTTTTTGTTACACCCTGTGTAATATAACCTTTATGTACCTTTAGTCCACTGGAACCTATCAATTGTAATATAAAAAAATACTTATTGTCTTTTTATTTATTTATCTAACTATTATAATTGTTATACCATGGAGTCATGTAGGTACACCCCGAGGGCACAAAATTTCAGTGCTAGTGAAAAAGTCAACTTTATTCATGGAATGATTGATTGATGAAGTGATTACTCTCTCAAATTATTGTTTTATGTGGTGTCCACTAATATAATCGTTATTTCTAGGCACTTAAGGTTCACAATTCCCACGGCATCAGAATCTGGGTCGACTCCTTCGCCGCCCGTCGCTGCGCCCGCCCCGTTCATTCAAAGAGACACGTCGCGCGAGAGAGAGATGCAAATATCTGAAGTGGTTGAGAGCGAGCGCGATGGCGATAGTCAGGCTGCTAGTTCGCATGCTATGGTATGTAAAGTTGAACGTACATTTGATTCTTTACAAGTATTTAAAGGACAAAGGATTCTTGTCTCAATGCTTTTATTTTTCGTGATATGTATGAAATCTTAAGAAGGCTTTAATAATCGTGATAAGCTTCTTCAGATAAGTACTTTATTTGTTTTACTATTATTTCAGGGGGAAAGCAATCTCATGGAATCTCCGCCAAAGAAACTTGCCGTTGAAGATAAAGTCAAATCAAGAAGGTCTTACAAATATACAGTCAAGGCCAGGTAATAAAGTATTATTTAACTAACAATATCTCTCGTAGTTTTTCGTCTGTTTCTACTTGTTATTTAAGTATCATACATAAGACCTCCGACTTGGATTAACGACTAATATCAACCGATATTAGCCGGGACCAACTGCTTAACGTGCTTCCGGAGCACGAAGATGCTCGTGATATACGCCACTTATATGGCCGGAATGGTCACTCATTCGAACACGACCGCGCCGTATACTCCGTTTCTGTTAGCTAGTCCAATAATGTAAAGAATCTTTTCATAACTTTTAAGATCAGTGAATAAAATTAATAAATTAATTGATTTAAAAAGATCTCAGTATTTATCGATGAATTACCCATGTAAGTTGCGAGTTTGTGTTTATTTCATTTTAAAATTGATAATTTCGTCAAAAAGGAATGTCATGATTGCTTACAATATTAGACTTGCTAAGAAAAACGGACTGTAGCTTGCTTTACTTCTGTATCACTACCAAAGCGCTGCTTCCACTGCGCTACGAGCACCACCTAATTTAACTACTCATTACACATTCCCCAGGCGATCCCTCTCAATATCTGCCAACAGCAGCCTATCAGACGATCCAAACACATCAATAGAAAGCATAGCCGACATCCCCGTCACCCTCATCAACCCTCGCTACTCCGGGCAAAGGCGAAGACAAGAAACACTACAGGATAGCGTGCAAGAATTAAGAGAGAGAGAGCGGGGGTCACGACAGGATACAGTTATGCAAGATATAGGAGAGAGGACCGAAATGGCGGCCCCTAGGACTCCGACTAGTAGGAGAGGGATTAGAGCTAGTGGGGAAAGCACCCCTTTGGTCAATAGGTATGTAATAGTAGTTTATGAAACTGGTACATAATGAGAGGTATTATACACGAGTGTGAGTTTAAAAAACGAGCAAAGCGAGTTTTTTAAAAGTATCACACGAGTGTATAATACCTAGTTATGTGCAGTTTCATACACTACTTTATCTACTCTCATTGAACACGAACATATCAAATAAAAGATAAAGATTTCCATGCTAAAAAGTCTTGATAACATTTATCGTATAATTTTCTTGACTTTACTGGTAGTAGAATAAGACATACTGCTGTCGCAGTCTCTAAAATGTCGGGTGGCGTCAAATTTTCTGCACTTTCACTATCAGACATTTTAATAAACACTAATAATTATCTACCGAAACACAAACGTACTATGACGCCAAAATTCCCGTTATCACCGCGCATGCGCTAAAGCGCGCGCAGCCACAGATAAAAAATTAAATAGATGTATCTATGATCTGTATCGTAATGAAAAAAAAAAATATTATAACATTATTTTGTTAGAGAAATAGTGTCATATTTTTTTTTTTTAATTTCATTTCGATATACTATTTATAAAGTACGTCTATATAAACTCGTTTTGAGTTTTGTATTTTGAATTTAATCCCTCAAGCGTATGTGAACGAGACACAATAGATATTTTATTGTTATGCGGTCTCATGCGACCGCTCGGGTGTTGAGGTATTAACGATATGAGAGTAGATAATATTATTAAAAATGTTGACAAATGAAAACACATTATCTGTGGTGTAATTTATGGTAATATCATTGATATTTATGGTTTGTCAGAAGCCGATCTGTTACTCCGGAACGTCAAGATTCGCCTAAAACACCGCTACGCACTACTCGCGCTACAAGGTATGACAGTTTTTGGTAATTAATTATTTCATTTCTTCTGTTCGGAAAATTGAACTTTCATGTGAAGATAGACGGATGGAAAATAGATTTTCCATCCCTAGGGTGGAAAGTAATTTAGTTTTAATTGCTACGATCATACATGGAGCTAAAGGTAATTGAGTCACGTATTTATTATGGTCACTGATTTGAAAAATGTACAATTGGTCTAATTTTTTACAATTTAAAATCTACAAATATATTTCGGTTTCCCGCCATACATAGTGTCACTTTTTTTTTTCATTTTAAATTGTCACATTTTGTTTGTCTTTGACGATATATTTTTTTAGTTTGGTCGATTATTGCATAGATTATTAAGCAGGCGGAGGCGACTTGCGATCTTCTTACTCACTCCCACCTTTAGTTGCATTCATAGCGCTATCTCATGAGGCAAAATTGAACCTGGAATTTGACATAATCTGTGGTAGTTTTGGGACAAGTAACCTTGTTTTCGCAAGGTTGCGTTCTTCTCCTATTATCATTGACTGTGAGAAAAAAACGATCGATATTTTTAACAATGATTTGAAATATTTGATATCGTCCGCGTTTTACTGACGGAATTTTCTGTAATAGATCTAGTATATGTACGTATATTATATGTATTAATAATTTGTTTTATTGTATTTGTAATATAAAATGTATTATTTATTTGTGTATTATATTATATTTTTATTTTGTATATGTTATAATAGTGTAATATTAAAATATAAGCTATATTTTGCACACCGCTTTCTACCTCACAAATAAACGTTGTTTCCTCTACCCAATGGTTGTCTGGAAGAGATCGCTTCCAGCGATAAGACCGCCAATATTGTACAAATGATTTGTCTGTAATTTTATTCTTTGTTTATTTTTCCTCACAGTCGAAATGAAAAATAGTATGTATAACTCGGGTGAAATGGGTCACTTTCTCCCCTTGTATAACAATCTGCTATTTATCAAAGTTTAGTACGTAACGTACGAGATGTTTTTGGTGCTCGAACGGAGTGTGAGCGCCAATAGTTCGAGAGTATATAATATTATATGATACTGATGAGAGTATTAATTTTAGTATGTTTGTAATGTTTAACTCGGGTGAGTTAAACATACTATTTTTCATTTTGACTATGAGGATAAAAATAAATTTAGCTGTGTGATTGTAGATCTGATAATAAGGTTTTACTGATGTGGTTCGGCATCAAATTAAACCTAGAGTTTGTTCACAACACATCATTTTATTTACTGTCGTAAGACACGGTTAGAAGGACTAGGTACGGCACGGAAGAAATCAGAGTACATAAAACGCAGACGATATCAAATAATTAAAATTGTTGCTTAAAATATCGATAAAATTTTTCTCATCGACAATAATAATTGAGAAGAAAAACGCAACCTTTACCTTGTCACGAAAACTTCCACAGGTTATGTCAAATTGAAGATTCAATCGCTATGAGTCACAGCTAAAGGTGGGATTGAGTAAGGGGATTTTTTAATGAACACAAACATTCCGACGAGTCATTTCTGCCTGCTTAGTGCTTACTTATTTGCGTAACAATAGTCAAAACAAAAAAATATAAAAGATAAAAAAGTCATGATGATAACAAGGCAGCCACCTGAATATTTTATTGTTGACTTCATAATTGCTAAGAATTAGACCAATTGTATATTTTTTAATCAACGATCACAATAAACGTTTTTCAATGCTTTAATTGAGCAAAAAATTATGAAAAGTTCTTTTTTAAGTTTAACGTGTTTCGCTGTGTATTTGTGTATATGTATGTTTTATGTCGTAACGCCCAAACGAATAAACCGCTTTTTGTCGAGTTTTTAGTCGTCCGATCGATTCGAAATTTGATGCCGATGAGATTGTCAGTATATAGTCCTTACTATCCATGATCAGATCGACTGACGAACATTATCAGCTCTTTAATAAATTGACGTGGGTATCTGACTACCTTCCATGTGTCCTATCGATTCGGAATTTGATACCGTTTAAATATGACGTGTCAGCGGGGTCTACAAATTTGTAATTTTGTGTTATTCTTAGGAGTCGGTCCCGCACCCCGGACATCAGTCCACGCGGGTCCCCCCTAGCGCCCATCCCGGAGCAGCCCGCGCGAGAAGCGGAGAGCGCGCCGCACGCCGCTCGCTCTGCGCTCAGTGTGCCGCGACCGAGGTACGACACTAGGCTACGACACAGAGTATACTCTGCTTCAGGAGTCGGTCCCGTACCCCGGATAGAGAGCGCGCCGCACGCCGCTCGCTCTGCGCTCAGTGTGCCGCGACCGAGGTACGACACTAGGCTACGACACAGAGTATACTCTGCTTCAGGAGTCGGTCCCGTACCCCGGATAGAGAGCGCGCCGCACGCCGCTCGCTCTGCGCTCAGTGTGCCGCGACCGAGGTACGACACTAGGCTACGACACAGAGTATACTCTGCTTCAGGAGTCGGTCCCGTACCCCGGATAGAGAGCGCGCCGCACGCCGCTCGCTCTGCGCTCAGTGTGCCGCGACCGAGGTACGACACTAGGCTACGACACAGAGTATACTCTGCTTCAGGAGTCGGTCCCGTACCCCGGATAGAGAGCGCGCCGCACGCCGCTCGCTCTGCGCTCAGTGTGCCGCGACCGAGGTACGACACTAGGCTACGACACAGAGTATACTCTGCTTCAGGAGTCGGTCCCGTACCCCGGATAGAGAGCGCGCCGCACGCCGCTCGCTCTGCGCTCAGTGTGCCGCGACCGAGGTACGACACTAGGCTACGACACAGAGTATACTCTGCTTCAGGAGTCGGTCCCGTACCCCGGATAGAGAGCGCGCCGCACGCCGCTCGCTCTGCGCTCAGTGTGCCGCGACCGAGGTACGACACTAGGCTACGACACAGAGTATACTCTGCTTCAGGAGTCGGTCCCGTACCCCGGATAGAGAGCGCGCCGCACGCCGCTCGCTCTGCGCTCAGTGTGCCGCGACCGAGGTACGACACTAGGCTACGACACAGAGTATACTCTGCTTCAGGAGTCGGTCCCGTACCCCGGATAGAGAGCGCGCCGCACGCCGCTCGCTCTGCGCTCAGTGTGCCGCGACCGAGGTACGACACTAGGCTACGACACAGAGTATACTCTGCTTCAGGAGTCGGTCCCGTACCCCGGATAGAGAGCGCGCCGCACGCCGCTCGCTCTGCGCTCAGTGTGCCGCGACCGAGGTACGACACTAGGCTACGACACAGAGTATACTCTGCTTCAGGAGTCGGTCCCGTACCCCGGATAGAGAGCGCGCCGCACGCCGCTCGCTCTGCGCTCAGTGTGCCGCGACCGAGGTACGACACTAGGCTACGACACAGAGTATACTCTGCTTCAGGAGTCGGTCCCGTACCCCGGATAGAGAGCGCGCCGCACGCCGCTCGCTCTGCGCTCAGTGTGCCGCGACCGAGGTACGACACTAGGCTACGACACAGAGTATACTCTGCTTCAGGAGTCGGTCCCGTACCCCGGATAGAGAGCGCGCCGCACGCCGCTCGCTCTGCGCTCAGTGTGCCGCGACCGAGGTACGACACTAGGCTACGACACAGAGTATACTCTGCTTCAGGAGTCGGTCCCGTACCCCGGATAGAGAGCGCGCCGCACGCCGCTCGCTCTGCGCTCAGTGTGCCGCGACCGAGGTACGACACTAGGCTACGACACAGAGTATACTCTGCTTCAGGAGTCGGTCCCGTACCCCGGATAGAGAGCGCGCCGCACGCCGCTCGCTCTGCGCTCAGTGTGCCGCGACCGAGGTACGACACTAGGCTACGACACAGAGTATACTCTGCTTCAGGAGTCGGTCCCGTACCCCGGATAGAGAGCGCGCCGCACGCCGCTCGCTCTGCGCTCAGTGTGCCGCGACCGAGGTACGACACTAGGCTACGACACAGAGTATACTCTGCTTCAGGAGTCGGTCCCGTACCCCGGATAGAGAGCGCGCCGCACGCCGCTCGCTCTGCGCTCAGTGTGCCGCGACCGAGGTACGACACTAGGCTACGACACAGAGTATACTCTGCTTCAGGAGTCGGTCCCGTACCCCGGATAGAGAGCGCGCCGCACGCCGCTCGCTCTGCGCTCAGTGTGCCGCGACCGAGGTACGACACTAGGCTACGACACAGAGTATACTCTGCTTCAGGAGTCGGTCCCGTACCCCGGATAGAGAGCGCGCCGCACGCCGCTCGCTCTGCGCTCAGTGTGCCGCGACCGAGGTACGACACTAGGCTACGACACAGAGTATACTCTGCTTCAGGAGTCGGTCCCGTACCCCGGATAGAGAGCGCGCCGCACGCCGCTCGCTCTGCGCTCAGTGTGCCGCGACCGAGGTACGACACTAGGCTACGACACAGAGTATACTCTGCTTCAGGAGTCGGTCCCGTACCCCGGATAGAGAGCGCGCCGCACGCCGCTCGCTCTGCGCTCAGTGTGCCGCGACCGAGGTACGACACTAGGCTACGACACAGAGTATACTCTGCTTCAGGAGTCGGTCCCGTACCCCGGATAGAGAGCGCGCCGCACGCCGCTCGCTCTGCGCTCAGTGTGCCGCGACCGAGGTACGACACTAGGCTACGACACAGAGTATACTCTGCTTCAGGAGTCGGTCCCGTACCCCGGATAGAGAGCGCGCCGCACGCCGCTCGCTCTGCGCTCAGTGTGCCGCGACCGAGGTACGACACTAGGCTACGACACAGAGTATACTCTGCTTCAGGAGTCGGTCCCGTACCCCGGATAGAGAGCGCGCCGCACGCCGCTCGCTCTGCGCTCAGTGTGCCGCGACCGAGGTACGACACTAGGCTACGACACAGAGTATACTCTGCTTCAGGAGTCGGTCCCGTACCCCGGATAGAGAGCGCGCCGCACGCCGCTCGCTCTGCGCTCAGTGTGCCGCGACCGAGGTACGACACTAGGCTACGACACAGAGTATACTCTGCTTCAGGAGTCGGTCCCGTACCCCGGATAGAGAGCGCGCCGCACGCCGCTCGCTCTGCGCTCAGTGTGCCGCGACCGAGGTACGACACAGAGTATACTCTGCTTCAGGAGTCGGTCCCGTACCCCGGATAGAGAGCGCGCCGCACGCCGCTCGCTCTGCGCTCAGTGTGCCGCGACCGAGGTACGACACTAGGCTACGACACAGAGTATACTCTGCTTCAGGAGTCGGTCCCGTACCCCGGATAGAGAGCGCGCCGCACGCCGCTCGCTCTGCGCTCAGTGTGCCGCGACCGAGGTACGACACTAGGCTACGACACAGAGTATACTCTGCTTCAGGAGTCGGTCCCGTACCCCGGATAGAGAGCGCGCCGCACGCCGCTCGCTCTGCGCTCAGTGTGCCGCGACCGAGGTACGACACTAGGCTACGACACAGAGTATACTCTGCTTCAGGAGTCGGTCCCGTACCCCGGATAGAGAGCGCGCCGCACGCCGCTCGCTCTGCGCTCAGTGTGCCGCGACCGAGGTACGACACTAGGCTACGACACAGAGTATACTCTGCTTCAGGAGTCGGTCCCGTACCCCGGATAGAGAGCGCGCCGCACGCCGCTCGCTCTGCGCTCAGTGTGCCGCGACCGAGGTACGACACTAGGCTACGACACAGAGTATACTCTGCTTCAGGAGTCGGTCCCGTACCCCGGATAGAGAGCGCGCCGCACGCCGCTCGCTCTGCGCTCAGTGTGCCGCGACCGAGGTACGACACTAGGCTACGACACAGAGTATACTCTGCTTCAGGAGTCGGTCCCGTACCCCGGATAGAGAGCGCGCCGCACGCCGCTCGCTCTGCGCTCAGTGTGCCGCGACCGAGGTACGACACTAGGCTACGACACAGAGTATACTCTGCTTCAGGAGTCGGTCCCGTACCCCGGATAGAGAGCGCGCCGCACGCCGCTCGCTCTGCGCTCAGTGTGCCGCGACCGAGGTACGACACTAGGCTACGACACAGAGTATACTCTGCTTCAGGAGTCGGTCCCGTACCCCGGATAGAGAGCGCGCCGCACGCCGCTCGCTCTGCGCTCAGTGTGCCGCGACCGAGGTACGACACTAGGCTACGACACAGAGTATACTCTGCTTCAGGAGTCGGTCCCGTACCCCGGATAGAGAGCGCGCCGCACGCCGCTCGCTCTGCGCTCAGTGTGCCGCGACCGAGGTACGACACTAGGCTACGACACAGAGTATACTCTGCTTCAGGAGTCGGTCCCGTACCCCGGATAGAGAGCGCGCCGCACGCCGCTCGCTCTGCGCTCAGTGTGCCGCGACCGAGGTACGGCACTAGGCTACGGTATACCCTATTCACAAGGGAAAGTCCATAAATGTAAACAAACTATTGACTAACCTATTAACCTTATTATCAGAAAATTCTCGGCACATGCACAAGTAAATTTCTTCACAGATCTCACGAACACCTTTACCAATTATGCCGTAACAATATAATTATGATTATTGCATTCAAACACACTTATTTAAAGTAAAAATCGTGATTCATAGGAAAAATACCACCATTTTGACAATGACAAGAAGATGACGAAAAGTTTCATATTTTTTAATTTAGTGTTGGGACACCAGTTTCGTTCAATTGATCGATTCAATTGGTTATTCGAAACTCGCATGTATAGTATATTAGGGTCAATATTACTAAACGTGCGAGTTTCTGGAAAGAAATGATATCAAAATTTTGTTGTTTGTTTTTAATCATTATAAGTTAATTTATGTATACAAAATAATATTATTATAATTGGGTGTAGGTACAACGCGTAACGTTGTGTGCGCAAAACCTAAAAATTATATGACTAAGTTTTAGTTGACGACGTAAAAGTCTATGGAAAATTGTACAGCACCCCTAGCGGTCACTTACAGAACTAAAATTTTCGACACTAAAAGTTACATCGTCGCTAGCGAGTAAACCGCCGTAAGCTCATGGTAATATAACTTTGCTGGTGATATAACTACCTACCGAATCCTATCTCGACAGAGCGTCGTCCGCAGAGCAAGAAATGATCAGAAGTGTCAAACGATTACACCCCATTAAATCTTTTTTTTTTCTATTAGACTTTTGTCATTTGAGATAAAAAATATATGGGTTGTCTGAGTTTATTTTGTTTTATTATAATGAACTGAAATTATTTTTTCCAATTACTAATTAGAGTTTATCAAATATTACTAAATACATTTATCCGACTAAAAAATGAGGTATGTATATTTCCGTGATTATCTAGCATTTGGATGAACCGATTTTAATGCGGTATTTACCGCGAATATCTGGCATTTTGATGCACCGATTTGGATGCCGTTTCAGCAAAGTATTTTACTTCAAAAAATGTCACTAAATAAACTTAAATAACATATTGTCGAACGTTATAGAAATCATCAATTGCATGTAAATAATACGTATTTTTTAAAATGAAGGATTAATAATTCGTATTTAACCTTTTAAAATTACTTAATGCTATCAATCAGTCATCACCCATACAAGCGTTTGATATAATTTATAATTGATTTCTATATACAATTTCGTCATTATGTGTGACCATTCCTATTTTGGTTGGAGTGTAGGAAAGAGTGCGCCTATGTTCCTTCGTTTACACGTAATTATGACCGATATTAAATATATGCAAAGTTAAATCATTTCACTTCTCTTTATTTTTCATTAATAGCAATCGATTGTATATTGTATCAGTTCAATTGACTAAATTCCTCTACTTTTTCTCAGCACTAAGGTTTGTCTATGGTATTCAAGCCGCCATGTTTGTTTACATTTATGGACTTTGCCTGGTGAATAGGGTATACAGAGTACACTCTGCTTCAGGAGTCGGTCCCGTACCCCGGATAGAGAGCGCGCCGCACGCCGCTCGCTCGGCGCTCAGTGTGCCGCGACCGAGGTACGGCACTAGGCTACGACACAGAGTATACTCTGCTTCAGGAGTCGGTCCCATACCCCGGACATCAGTCTACGCGGGTCCATTATATTTATAGACTTAATGTTAAAACAGCCTCGTTACACTAATATATTCAGATTTGAGAAATATGTTACAGTGATATCGTGTTATGTTACTGTATACAGTTTCAGATCATATCATTTATCGATTCGCCGTTACGAGATACATATCGGTACACCAATATATAGTTTCAATATCAGATATCGATAAATAGTTTTGATTGGATAACGTTAAAATCAGATATTTCACGGGCCTACTATTTAGTTAGTTTTTTGAAGGCGGTTTATTTTTTATTTCTACAGAAGCCGATCTAGAACACCTGAGAGGGTAGACAAAGGAGTGTTGGAGTCGCCCAGACTTGAAGCGATCACAGAATCGCCACCCAAATCGTCTTCCAACTCCGAGCCTTCTTCGCCCAGACGTAGTTTGAGGTAATATCAATTCTGAAACCAAAAATTTGTGCACGGGCGGGACTTGAACCAGCAACCTTTTGGTAAACCGGGCCAAACGCTCTTACCAATTGAGCTACCGTGCTGTTAGTCCGACCCTGCGAAATTTGTGGTTTCTTATGAAAACGTCAATTGCGTGACGCTTAGCGCCATCTAGCCGTCTGTTTATGAAACAGATGGCCCAAGCAGTTATTCTTTACAGAATAAATTCAACTTGGAAATTGATGTCGCTTCGCTATCTAATGCTTTAGAATGATTTTAACACTCACAGTGTCATATTTTATATTCATAAAGATGAATCTCAATTTCCAAGTTGAATTTATTCTGTAAAGAATAACTGCTTGGGCCATCTGTTTCATAAACAGACGGTAAGATGGCGCTAAGCGTCACTCAATTGACGTTTTCATAAGAAACCACAAATTTCGCAGGGTCGGACTGACAGCACGGTAGCTCAATTGGTAAGAGCGTTTGGCCCGGTTTGCCAAAAGGTTGCTGGTTCAAGTCCCGCCCGTGCGCAAATTTTTGGTTTCTTATTTCATCTTTATACATATAAAATATGACACTGTGAGTGTTATAAACATTCTAAAGCAATATCAATTCTGTTTTTCTTTAAGTTTCTCATATTGTTAACAATATTTAAATAACTTTTAAAGTAATACGAAATAATATGATGAATTAACTATTTGATTACACATAATTTGCAACGATGAATTACCTGTGTAGGTTGTGTGTCTTGTATTTTATTATCAAAGATATTATCAAAGAAATATCAAGATTGCTGACAATATTCGACAAACAAAGAAAATCGGATTAAATCGGACTTTAAACACAGAACCATGACATGTTTTTTTAAAGCCTGCTCAATAGCAACTATGCCATTTTCACCATTATAAAGTTTGCACGAAACGTATCACATAACCAGCTAAGATAAATATCTGCTTCAAAAACTCGTTAATGATATTTTCAGCTCATTTGAAAGTAACTTTTTTTTTATATGGTTGTCTTAGGAGCCGGTCGCGCACGCCTGAAGTTGAGATTGCTCAAGAACCAGCCAGGCCTTCAAGTCCTAGGACTCGGTAAGTATCTCGTTTAAACGTATTATGTCATTAAAACCTGTCTGAAAAAAATATATTTACGTACCGCAATGCTGAATTTAAAATTACAGAAGCCGAGCGAAGACTCCCGAAAAGTTAATGTCGCCCAAAAAAGAACATCCAGTTCGCGCCAAGAAATCTCTCTCCCGAATA
Organism: Pyrausta purpuralis; assembly: GCA_963924145.1. Taxonomy (NCBI): domain Eukaryota; kingdom Metazoa; phylum Arthropoda; class Insecta; order Lepidoptera; family Crambidae; genus Pyrausta; species Pyrausta purpuralis. The sequence goes on along the minus strand of OZ001658.1, from coordinate 6,945,619 downwards.
GTACTCGAAGCTAACACTTTCGCCAAACTCAATGAGATGGAGAAAAATGAGCCAGAATCCACACAAGAAGAATCTGAAAATGTTATAGAATGTACCCCTATGAAGACTATCAAGCAAGTGCCAAGTCTTATGGACGTTACTCTATCGCCTATAGTAAACAAATCAGTATTACAAAGCTCCACGGATAGTGCTCTATCAGAAACGATAGATAAAGATGCAAATAAAACGGTGGATAAAAGCGTTACAGAACTAGGATTGAAACCGCTACCGAACTTCACTACTATTCATGAAACGTATTTCGAGAAATCTGTCCTACATAGCTACCAAAGCAGCGTTGCAGATTCATCTCAAAGTATTGTAGAAGACAAAGAAATAAAAGAAAATACTACTACCAATGTAGATCTTAAGTCTCTACCAGCATTTACTACAATAAATGAAACCGGTTTCAATAAATCTGTACTTCGCAGTTACGAGAGTAGCGTAGCTGATAATTCAAGCATTCGCGAGGAGAAAGAAACTAAAATTACTGAAGTTAGTATCACCAAACCGTTTTCGACGTTCACTGAAATAGTCGAAACTAACTTTGAAAGGTCTGTTCTGAAGAGTTACCAAAGCAGCATGGCAGATTCATCGCACGAGGTATCAAAAGATGATAAGGATACCTCTAATAAATCTGCGTTGAAAGACGCAAGTTTGATAACCAATGATAGTGATGTGGAAATGAAAGATAACGATTGGAAGTCCAAAATGGATAGTCAGGAGTCAGCAGCAGTCATTCAGAAAGAGAAAGAGAGGATAGTTGATATTGAAAGGGAGATAAATGAGCTTGAGGGTGATATGACCGATGATAGCAGCGATACTGTAGCCTCGGAGAGCTCCAGTGATGAAGAGATAGTGGGACCAGTAGATCATGAGCAATCTGATAATGACACTTCGGAAGAGGTAAGTGCACTTATCCTAGAACCACTATAAATACTTTGTTAAATATAACATCGCCGAGCGTCTATAGCGTGCAGCACCATCTTGTTTTTTTTTTAAATTCAGATACTTATTTCTTGCTTACTTTCACTTTTCAGACAAGTGAATCAGGCAGTGGTGATGATGAAATCATATCCATCAACGACACAGATGATGAATCTTCCAGTGATAACAACAAACTTCAAATCGATGAAGGAACTAACCACTCAGAAACACCAGAAACACAAACCGTTTCTACAAACGCAGCAATTGCTGAAGTTAATGTAAATGAGAATAAATCTGATGAAAAATCTGCTTCAGTTGAAGAAACTAGTAATACTGATCCGTTGAATCAAGCCCAAATATCGATGCTCACTGATGATAATTCGATGTTAGAATCGGATCATTCTGATGTCAACCTCAATTATTCTGATGAAAATAAAGATAATGATAAAGTTAAGGCTGCGGAAGAAGAGCCTATGGAAGCAGGTAAGTTATCTATTGATGGTCATTTATATTCACTTTTCTTTTTCTTTTTAGATGATAATAAATATAATAATCTTCTACTGTTTCTGTCATCTGTTGACTTTGTCTGAGTTACATGAGAGTGTGGGTCATTAATTAATTATTCAGACTCATAGTATTTATTGTCTCTAATTTTAGAACCTGTGGAAATCACCGTCACAGTGGAAGCAATCGTCCCAGTCATGGAAACAGAAACTAACACAGTAGCAACTGAAACACCTAAAGACATTGACGTCGTCGATTCGGTTTCACCCGTCAATAAACTTGAAACTAAACCAGCAGAAAAAGAATTAAGTGAAACCAGTGGGGGACCTAAAGTTGACACTACCAGGGTTACAGAAACTGTTGAAGCTAAAGAGACTTCGGATAAAGATAAACAAACAGAAACCGAAGTTGCAACTACATCTGATGAAGTTCAAAAAGAATCCGAAAAACCCGCTCCAAAAACGAGAAAACGCGCCAAATCGACGTCCTCAAACAAATCTGTTACAGAAACAGATGTTGAACCCAGAACTCCTGTCACAAGAAAACGAACACAATCCATGACTTCAAACAAATCAACAACCGAAGAACAAAAGACTCCAGAGAATGTGGCTTCAGAAGAAGTTTCTACGCCATCCAGACGTCGTGCAAAAACGCCATCTAGTACTGAAGTCCGTAAGATAATGACTAGACGAGCATCGAAAGAAATGTCAGAAAAACTGGACGAATCTAAAGAGGTTCAAGACGATTCGGTGACGGTTACGCCTAAACGTCGTTCGGCTAGATCTAGAACTAAGAATAGTGATGATAATGAAAGTGTAGCTTCTGAAAGCTCAGTGAGGTCAACTAGAAGTAGGGCGAGTGAAGACGCGGGCGATGCCAAAGCGGCGCCTATAAGGAAAGGGAGAAAGTCAATTCTGAGCACTAAGCCCGATCTGTCTGTGATACCTGAGATGATTGTTGAAGAGGATTCAAAGGCTGGTGAAGAGGTGTCTAGCGATTACTCCAGTTCGAGGCGGTGAGTATTTTGATAATTTTGGATTAAAATAACTCGGAAGAATTTAGGCGCGTGCAATATCGGATTTTAACGATATCAAATCAAAACTATATCGATAATCGCTGTCAGATATTGAAGCTATATATTTCTGAAACTATATATAAATGTATCGATATGTATTTTGCAACATTAAATCTATAAAACGATATGATCAGAAACTGTATAGCTACCGTATCATAAGTTGATATCACTGTATCGTGCTTCTCAAATCTGTTTAGATTGACTATTGTATAAGTGTATTATGGCTATTTCACAGTATTTGTAATTTAAAAACAATAGGTTAGTGAATGTTACGTGAAATTCCAAAACAAAGAACATAATCTTGACAAAATAAGGTCTATAACAATGTGCAATGTGCATACATTACATTTTACATACAAAGAGGTATTCAAATAACCTTTACTACTATAAACTTAAAGTACACATATCAACATTCTTCTTCTTCTTCTTATTTAAGAGCTATGCTCTTGTCGGTGGAGTTTTTTCCAATTTAATCGATCCCATGCCATTTCCTTGACTACTTGGTACGACTTGACTCCTAACTTTTCCTTAACAAACCGGAGAGGAAAGATGATAGGGCACTTGGTACGACATGACTACTTAATAAGGATCATCATAGAGGGGAAAGTTGAAGGGCGGAGAAAAAGAGGAAGACCTAGAAGGGCATACATGACGCAAATAACAACATTGTCTAGGGATATTTCAATAAAACCTCAATAATTAAAAATCTATTAAATTTCTGTTAAGACACCTACCCATTCAAATAAACCTTGTTTAATAGCCTATCTAATCTGATAATAAAGTTAAATTTAAAAAAAAAAACTTAGAATATGAGGAAAAACTTCGTCAAAATTTCTATCGTTTTGAAAATTTCTATATTAATTTTATTTTGGAAATAACAAATCTTAAACAAAATAACTATTTTTATTATAAAAATTGTTGCAACCTCAAAATTAATAATCCGTGGATTCACCTAAGACTCTCCTGACACATCAATATGCTGTTGTGGAATACTGTCCCAAGTCCTGCTAAGATGCAAAAAATGCAGGTTTTCGTGCACAATATCTTCAAGGATATTCTTAAGAGCTCTTCTCTGAAGCATATCCTAGGCATGCTCAGTAGGATTTAAGTCAGGGGATTGTGCAGGCCAGTCTAAAGCTTGCATATCATGCTGTTGTAACCAACTTGTAACGATACGCGCCGTATGTGGACGGGAATTATCGTGTATTAACTGGAAATTTTCTCCCATTTGCTGTCTGTGGGCAAGATTACAGGCTATAGCACCTCATCTCGGTATTTTAGAGCAGTGTTTGCCTTGTATCTAAAAAGGATCAGATTAGAGACTTATCCGTCTGTGGAAGTATAAAACTATCGATTTTAAAATGGCATTTACATAGATGATTGCTGACTAATAGGTGACGTTTTCGAATTAGGTGTTTTGTATTGTATTCGACGAATATTCCTTATCTGACTTGGTAAAATCGACTCTAAATATGATATGGCTTGTTTAAAATCCTCAACGTCAAAGTCAAATAACATGAGGGTGACGTACATTTCACTTAAGCCGCGCCGCATTACATTTAAACAGTACTTCAAAGCCTGAATATTTATTTGTGGCAAGGTCGTAAGTGTTTTAATAATGAAACATATAATTTGAGTAGGTAACATTTCCAGGCTGACCCGCCACCAGAAAGCAGTCCTAGACACGTGGATGGAGCCCCGGCCCCGGCGCCGCGCAAGTACCGCGTCGCGCGCCAGCGCAGACCTCGACGACGACGCGTCGTCGGTCGCCTCGCTCGACGGACAGACTATGGACAGGATCAACTTGCTGGCTAAACAGGACTTTGAAGGTATGCTATGAAGGTTTATGTTTGAAAGCAATAATTAAAAGTAATACTTTACCTGCGCATTTTGTATAAAACAAAGTCGCTTTCCGCTCTCTGTATGTATGTACGTTTAAATCTTTAAAAGTACGCAACAGATTTTGATGCGGTTGCAAGAGGAACATTCGTATACATATAGAGTGCTGATACATTTCTTAACATGACACATTCTTCCGTTTTACGCATATACATTCCAAGAACGAAAATATTATTTTACAAAGTAAATAAAATAACAAAAAAAAATACATGGAACGAAACTCGGAACTATAGTATCGATTTAATTTTATTGGATTACATCACAAAAAATGTCGAAATGACAACGTCTCAGCGATCATCATCATGCGACTATACTGAAACACTGATGGAATCCTATGAAATGCATTTTAAAGGTTTCTTACTGAAGTCGTAAATAAACATAGCAAACGCTGGCTAACTCTTATGAGATGGATCAAACATTACACCCGTGCGAATCCGGGACGGGTTGCTAGTGATAGTATACAACGTGATGAACACATTTGTCCAAGCCATTTATTACATATTATTAAAATCATTACATTTGAAAAACGCATTGATTGTTGTAATACTTTTACCAGAAAAAATCTGAACATAAACCATCACGAATCAGTTGATGCCACAAATAACAAAATAAAAATCGTACGCCTTGTGCCTCTTTACTTTTCCTTTCAGTTTGATAAATTACCTTTAATTGCGATAACTTTGCACGCACAATCTCACCCGTTTTTATTCTTTATCCCAATGATTTGCTGTATTGTACTGCTTCCCCTTTTAATTTAAACGCTTGTAAGTTTTTGTTTCTCATTAATTACGTTGCACTCTCACTAACGCGTAGGGTCTCCCGATATGGACGAATACATGAACCCTGGGTCGCCAGATTCCATAGCGTCGGACGCCAGCAAGCAGAGGAGATGTGAGTATATGCTTTGCACGGTTTCTTTCTTTAACTATAGTAGGCTTATTTGGAATAGTTTGCTGCTTTGTTATCTTGTTTTGAACTCGTAACCTTTTTTTTTATTTTTGAAATGCATTTGCAAAACGCAAGGAATCCAACCTTGTGTCTTACGTTGTCTGGGAGCATGCCTATACCACTCGGCTACCGACACATTGGCAAGCCTATTGAATTTTGCAAGTGCTTTATATAACGCGTAGGCAGCGTCACCTCATCAATATTACTCCACAAATAATTATAACCACCCATTGTCACGCTACTTTAAAAAAATACAACTACCTCTATTAAATCGAATTTTGCAAATTTTTACATAAAATACGAAGTTTACAAGACGCCAATATTTTTTAATACAAATATAATTTTGAGTTATTTTATAGGATGGGGATCACGCATGTTCTCTTTATTTGTTAAATAAAGTTTATAAATTTTATTTTTCAGCTCGGTTAGCGCGTGCCGCTTCAGAGTCGAGGACAACCACACCAAAAGTTATCAAGTCTATGAGAAGAGTTTCAGTAGATGTCGGTAAGTTCCGAAAGAGCTATTTGTTTCATCGAGTTTTTTAACTCGGATGTTTTTTCTTTCCAAATTACAGTTTTATCATAAATATAAACTGCCCCTGCTCTTTTAACTGGTCATTATGGATCTACCGTCTCACCAAATACATGAGATTACTGATGTGCCGCACGGGAATGTTGCCGGTAACATTCCCGTGAATGTATGGAAGTAACATTGCTGAAGTTGCCGGCAACTTAAGCAATTTTTAAGGGAACAGTGTTTTTTATCATTATGTTATTAAATATGTATTTATGATTAATGATGCAAAGATAAATAAACTTTGTAATGTTACCTAACATTGCAAAATTTGCCGGCTTTTTAAGCTGTGCTGTTTAAATATTCATTTCTATAACACGGGAATGTTGCCGGCAATAGGTGTGATGTACCTATGCGCTCTTAGTATATAAGACAGTATATCAATATATTTGAGGCAGTAATAAACCATATTTACTCGGATTCAGTTGTTTCCTTATATCTCCCGATCCGCACCGTATATGGCGACCCTGCAACAGGAGTCCGCCTCGGGCGCGATCCGTGCGTTGTTTTACATATTTGGACACTAGTGATCAATTACAATGTTGGGCTTACCGCATTACGTTCGTGGACTTTGCTTTGTGGACTTGCAAAACGCTACAAATATTCAAAATGTGCCAGTCTAACCAAAATAAAGAAGACGTATTTCTAAACCAAAATGCAGCTGGTTCGAATGGAGCTAATGTCCAGGACATCGGTTGGCATCTAAGTGCTAATAATATCATCACCAGTGTCATCGCGCTGATGTTGGGGCTTATTTTACTATTCTTCGTATACAAAGTGTACAAGAAATGCCATAGGCGTTGGATGAGAGAAGAGGTCATGCAGGTAGCATTACGGGGTGTTCGTTTCGCGTCGGGACGAGGACGACCCATTGGTTTCTACGTGCCACAGCCGGCTGACAAGCAGCCAAGCAGCAGCGGTTTGGGCGATAAAATGTGAAGTGAGAGAGTGAAGTGGTGTAAATAAAAATGAAAAGTGCGCGGAAACCGTTAAATAAAATTTAATCATTATGTATACGCATATTTAGAGGACTTTAAGCATATTTACTGAAACAGGATATAAGGTACATTTTTATTTTATTTTATTGTAATGTGTAAAACAATGTTTTTCCTAGTTATGAAAGTGAGTAATGGAAAATCTTGAAAAAATATTGAATGACTTAAAAAATATCAAGACATATTTAATTAAATTAGGTCCTGCTAGGAGATTAAAACAAAACTTGCAAGGTAAATTATCTGAAGCAATATCTTTATATAACTAGTATATTGTCACTTACGAAAGTTTGAGTCAACAAATTGATGCAAAATATATTTCTTTAGAAAACGTGGAGACATTACAAATTTTGTGCAACCAAATAAATTCTGTTTATTCCAAGATTAAGGGACTTTGTTCGGAGCCGGATAATATTGTCGATAATAAGGAAAGCACCAACATTGCAACCATGGCTCAATTCGATTTAAAAACCGCAGTATCTTTATTGCCGGTCATGACGGGAGACGAAGAAGTAACAAAGCAGTTAATCAGCAATATTGAAATGTATGACTCGATGTTGAACAGCGAAGGACAAAAAACGCTTGTTACATTTGTTTTAAAATCTAGACTCTCGGAAAGTGCCAAGTTGCGCATGTGTCAAACTTACACTTCAGTTACAGGTCTTTTAGATGACATGCGATCTTTGTTATTATCGAAAAAATCCGATACAGCCATTCAGCAGCAATTGCAGAGGGCAAGGCAAGGCGGAAGAAGTGTCGAGGAATTCGGTAAGGAGATTGAAACATTATTTGTAGACTTAACTATCTCGCAAGCCGACGGCGACGCAAGCAAATTTGAAATCTTAAAAAGCGTAAACGAGAAAAATGCCATAAAACGTTTTTCCGACGGCCTGCGAAATAGTCGTATAAGTACAATAATAGCGGCGCGTAACTACAAAACGCTGAAGGACGCCATTCGAGGGGCGCTAGACGAGGATCTGTCTTCACTTCCTGAAGGAGAGCTTATGAGCTACCAACGAGGCCGAGGTAGGTCGTATGGCCATAATAATCGAGGTCGTTATCAAGGACGTTTCAATAATAATTCAAGGAGGTCTTATAATAACACTTATACACAAGGCCGAGGCATACGTAATTTTTCACAAAATAATTCGACGAGTCAAACATCTCAGAGAGGTTTTCGCGGTAACCGTAGAGGTTCAAATCATTTTCGTGGAAACAATTCATTTCAAAATAGGAATTTCAGTAACCAAATAAACATGGCTCAACCGACCACCGAAAATCAAAATGAGAATTCGGGTCAAACCGAGTCATTAAGTGATTTTTTTCGTGCATAATATCACTAATGAATATTTCGACAACATTAACTCAGTAACCATTGGTATATTTGGTATTCCCCAGAATTGGTTAGTTGACACCGGCGCCACACTCTCAGCCGTGAAGTACGAGAATTTGATCTCGCATAACATTCCTTTCCATATTCAGCGAGTTTGCATTCAAGGCATCGGAGGTAACATCTACTCTGAGGGATATGTTTATTTAAATTTACAGATTGGTGAAACAGAAATAGAACATAAATTTTACGTATTTAAAAATTTACCCTGTCGAACGGATGGCATATTAGGGCAAGATTTTTTAAGCAAATTCAATTGCATTATTAACTTAGAGCTAAATACCTTATCGGTAAATACTAACTTAGGCCAGAAGGTTTTACATCTTGAAATGGGTAGTACAGGTTTTAACAACTACATTACATTACCACCGCGATGCGAGTCAATTCATTACATTGATAGCAGTTGTAATCAGGATTGCGTAATATTTCAAAGGGAACTATGTGACGGAATTTACTTAGCGGGTTCCTTAGTGTCCCCTACTAATGGTAAAATACCAATAAAAATTTTAAACACAAGGGATGACACAGTAAACTTAAGTTTTTTCACACCAGAAATTGACTATTTAAATAATTATACAATTTGTAATTTTGAACGGGGTGTATGTAACGCGGATAGAGTCAAAAGTTTGTTTAAAGTCCTACACCTAAATCATTTAAATTCGGAGGAAAGAAAGTCCATTGAAAGTATTTGTGCTAAGTACCCTGACGTATTTTATTTAGATGGCGATAAGTTAGGAGTAACTAATGTGTACCAACAATCGATACAGCTCAAAGAGAACAGTAGCCCAGTTTACGTCAAACCTTATAGATTACCAAAATCACAGAAGTCAGAAATAGATAGGCAAATAGGTAACATGGTGAAAGACGATATAATTGAGGAATGTCAGAGTGAATGGTCTAGCCCACTACTTCTTGTACCAAAAAAAAGTGAGAATGCGGACGAAAAAAAGTGGCGAGTCGTAATCGACTATCGTAAATTGAATGAGAGAATAAAAGATGACAAGTTTCCTTTGCCCAATATAACTGACATTTTAGACGCATTATCTGGATCAATTTATTTCAGTCATTTAGATTTGAGTCAAAGCTACTACCAATTAGAACTTGACCCTGAAAGCAGAAAATATACAGCTTTTACCACGAATAAACAATATCAATTAAAACGATTACCTATGGGACTTAAGATCAGTCCTAGTGCATTTAGTCGCGCTATGACTGTAGCTATGTCGGGTCTTAATTATGAAAAATGCCTGATATACTTAGATGATTCAATCTGTTTTGGACGAAGTCTGTCACAACACAATAAAAACTTGTTAGATATTTTTGAAAGACTGCGAAAAGTTAACTTAAAATTAAACCCATTAAAGTGTCAATTTTTAAAAAAAGAATTACACTTAGGACACGTGGTATCGGCTGAAGGTGTCAAGCCTGATCCGGAAAAAACGAAGGTCATACAAAATTATCCAAGACCGTCAAATGCTGACGAGGTAAAAAGATTCGTAGCATTTGCCAACTATTACAGGAAATTTATTCCACATTTTGCTGAAATAACAATACCACTTAATAAATTGCAACGCAAAGGAATACAGTTTGAATGGTCGGATGAATGTGAAAAAGCGTTTAATCAACTAAAAAATTCATTAATAACACCACCAATCCTTCAATACCCTGATTTTACAAACGAAAACGAGTTCATATTGCAGACAGATGCATCGGGCGTAGCAATTGGTTCAATGCTTTGCAATAAAAACAACTTACCAATAGCTTATGCTAGTCGATCGTTAAATAAAGCAGAGCTTAACTATCCGACAATAGAAAAAGAGTTGTTATCCATTGTTTGGGCAGTACGCTATTTTAGACCATATTTATTTGGCAAAAAATTTGTTATCAAAACAGACCATAGGCCATTGGTGTATTTATTTAACATTAACAGCCCAAGTAGTCGTTTATTAAAATTTAGACTTTGTTTAGAAGAGTACGACTATAGGATAGAGTATGTGAAGGGCGTGACTAATGTGGCTGCAGACGCATTATCACGCATAGTTTTGACATCGGACGAGTTGAAAGATATGAATAAGCATGTGATGAATGTTATTACGAGACGAATGAAGAGGTTACAAAATGACGAGAAGAGTGACCCTGAATTAGTCGATAACATCTCCACCGATTGCCGGTCTGATCAACCTAATATCGTGGAAATGATTAAAAGACCTAACTCAGGAGTCGAACTTATTATAGGAAAGTTACCTAAACCTAAACAAGACGAATTATTTTTAAAGTATGACAAGTTTACGTTTGTACCGTCGCGATCTGTTATATATGCTGATGCTAAAACTCGATCATGTTTCGCGCGAGACGCATTCGTGAGAGGATTTGAATCGCTATGTAAAGATCTAAAAATAGATGAGATATATGTCGTCAAAAATGAAAGTAATATATTTGTAATTGAATGGTTAACCGATGAGATAAAAAATAATTCAAAGTGGTCCGGACCACGACTTTGTGTTATTAAAGGAGTTACTCGAGTAAATAATGCTGACGACAGAACGGTCATACTGAATGATTTTCATTTATTACCAACGAGCGGGCATGCAGGTGTTAATCGCATGATAAATAATATTAAACGATACTATTTTTGGCCAAACATGAGTGAGGACGTCAAAAAGTTCGTAAGGAAATGTGTTAGTTGCCAAAAGCAAAAACATTCTTTACCAACTAGACAACCGATGGAAATAACAACAACGGCAAAATGCGCGTTTGATAAAGTTTATTTAGATCTTGTAGGACCATTAGAAAAAGATTATTATAACTATACATATATTCTAACTATCCAGTGTGAGTTAAGTAAATATGTAGAGGCATACCCACTAGAGTCGAAAGATAGTAGTAGTGTAGCTAGAGCTTTTGTAGAAAATTTTATTTTAAGGTACGGCATACCACGAGAAATTGGGAGCGACCGAGGAACAGAATTTATTTCAAACACAATGTCGCAGGTATGTAAAATCCTTCAAATTAATCAAATTTCATCCACAGCCTACCATCACGAGTCATTAGGTGCAATAGAGAATACTCATAAATCACTTAATTCCTTTTTGAGAATACAAACAAATAATAACCCTAGATATTGGAGTAATTGGTTGCAATTCTGGTGTTTTTCCTATAACACAACTGTACATAGTGAAACTAAATATAGTCCGTTTGAACTAGTTTTCGGAAAAAAGTGTAACTTACCTAGTAATTTAAAGACTAATGTTGTAGATCCGTTATATAATACCGAGAATTATCCTTTAGAACTTAAGTATAGGTTGCAAAAATCGCAACTTGATGCAAGAAATAATTTAATAAAAAGTAAAGTGTGTAGAAAACATGTGTTTGATACCTATTTAAACCCTGTTATGTATAAAAAAGGTGATTTCTTATTGTTAAAAAATGAAACGGGCAATAAATTAACTTCTCCAGTGTATTCAGGCCCTTATGAAGTCGTTGAGGACTTAACACCCAATGTAAAAATTATTAAAGACAGTAAAGAAGAAGTTGTACATAAGAACCGTACTAAACTATACAATATGTAACAATAATCATGAATGTTATTAAATTAGTATAGACTATTAAGATTTTACCTATATTAAAAAAAAAAAATTGTGTTTTTTTTCCTTTTGGTAGGGCGTGTGATGTACCTATGCGCTCTTAGTATATAAGACAGTATATCAATATATTTGAGGCAGTAATAAACCATATTTACTCGGATTCAGTTGACATTTAGTGCATGAAAGTGTCGATATTTTTTTATCGACATGTTCGGAACGAATGAATGAACGAATCTTTTGTAAAAAGACATGTATTTTTAACCGACTTCAAAAAAGGAGGAGGTTATCAATTCGACTGAATGTTTTTTTTTTGTATGTTTGTTACCTCATATCTCAGTCGTTAGTCGACCGATTCGAAAATTTTTTTCGCCTACTTATAGTTAAGGAGGCGAATAGGGGAATTTTCGGTAAAACTCGAGCGTGGCAGTTTAAGATATGAGAGATACCTTGGACCTAATAGAACAACCTTGTAAAGTATTTAGCTCTATATGTAGTGACGCGCGCCTAGGATAGACGATCAGATTAGTAAAAAAAAATCGATAGTCTGTAATACTCGAGCGCGTCAGATTAAGATATTGGGGGTTGATTTTAGTGTTTTAAGACTAAATTTAACTAATCTGACGATAAGTCCTTGACGCCGCCGAGTTATAGGGTCGCGAACTTATAAAAAAAAAACGTTAATCCGGCATTCTCGAGCGCGATTTTTTTTATTTTTATTTTGAAGAATATAATCTAAAACGTACTAAAAATACAAAATCTGCCGGTTTCCGCATGACCAGGAGTGTGGAGGAGCCATTTCGTCTTCCGAAAAACGGGTTGCGGCATTTAAGTCGCGAACGATACATTTTACCAAAAAAAAGTTTAAATAAACAAAAAGGTACTTTTATTTTACACAAAAAAGGTCTCTTTACATTTTTGTCTAAAGTTAAAACTTTTTGACTTGAAGCTTCATAAAAACTCAAACTCCCGGTTTGTTGAGTATATCTTGAAAACTGAGGGTGTTAAAAAATGATATGAAATAACGATGATTAAATTATGTTACTTTAATCTCAAAAAAAAAATTTTTTTTCTAAAGCTTCTCGACAATTTTCGTCGACTTGGAAAAGGTTACGCGTATCTGTATACAAAAGTATTATTAACATGTACAGTTTCATGTATGTATATTATTCAATAGCCTGTTGATCCTCAAATTGTTTTTTGGACGTACCGTCAGCAAAACGAAGTGAAGAATAATTAAAAAGAAAGAAGAAAGGAAAAAACAAGAAACCAAAAAACCTTTCCGGTCAGATTAAGAGAACCCACCAACATTTTTGTCAGATTAAGAAAATATGCTTTCAGGATACCGAGATGAACCTCCCCTATGAAAATCTGACGCGCTCGAGTATTTCAAAATAACTATTTTTTTTTGCATTTTCAAAAATTCATCATAACTTATGGTCACGCCAAAACCGTCAGTTTTTTTTAAGGGAGCTTCCTTGGGGCCTACTTAACACCCCTTCCAAAAATCTGACGCGCTCGAGTAATTTATTTTTTTTTGCATTTTTGACTACTTTATATGCCTACCCCCACCACGCAAACCGGCAGATTAGTATACCGTTGTTATCAGAGGCACTTGGGGCATACGTAGTATGAATATCTGACGCGCTCGAGAATGCCCAAGTAACTGTTTTTTTTTTTACATTTTTGAAAAACCGTACACGCCAAACCCACCGCTAAAATGGTTTTTACCATACGAGCTTTTCTTTTCGAAATTATTTTATCTTTCGATTTTGATAGGTCTCGACGGCGCCGTTGAATTACGCCATTTAGCTACCTCGCCTCCCTAACTATAGAGGGTGTACCATCTAGTTGGTCCCATTGTTGCCGATTTGGGATCTGCAGATGAAATCTTGGTGAAATCGAGAGAAACCCTCAAATTTTAAAGGCACGTATAGTGTTGTTTTACGAAAATCTCAATGTTGACGTATTGTTACGTCTGATAGTCTACATCTTGTGGGGCTAAACTGATGGTGGAACTTCTTAACGCTTAGGAGTTCAGTAATTATAATGACAGAATATATGATAGGTAGTTTGTAGCTTTTTAAAGAACAGAGTCATAAGGAGCAATTCCCCCCCCCCCCCCCTCTCTTATAAAAACTAAAAAAGGAGAAATAAAATTAACTTAAAAAAAGTTAAAACCGACTTCAAAACCAAAATGCACGAAAAAGTCTTTTCATCACTTTGAAAATTCAGCCTCACCTGTCGCAGCACCGACTCCAAAAAGAAATTATTTCCCTAAAACGAATTCCTTTCCTTTCAATGTCCAAGAGTTTATTTAAGACTTTTTAGTGCATTTTGGTTTTGAAGTTGGTTTTTTATTACTAAAACAATAAATTTCATTATGGACATGTTTAATGCACAAACCATCGAATGAACAACTGAAACATAGAACGTTTATATGGCAAGTAACACTAACTAGAACTTCCTAAGACATTGTGAAACCGCCCATAAGTACATACAGCCCAGCACTATTTAAATCCTCCTATGGGATAATTAAGCAGTAGATTTTTGCGTTGGCATTAAATCACACAGGTGTTAAATGGATACCACATATACGGTGATGTTTTGTGGGGATCTATTTTGTCTCCCATCGACCCACTTTATATTAATTAATGGATCCACAAGAAATCTTTCATATTTTAAAGATGTATTGTCATAAAATATGAAGTTTAAAATTTTAAAGCAAACTGTTGTATTTTTAAGATTACCGAGTAAGAATTTATATTTAAAATTTAATAAATATTTATCGATACGATTTATCGACAATTGTCAAGCACAATTATAATTAAATTGACAAGAGAACGAATGATAAACATACGACAACCCTACCGTATAAAGTATACGCTATCTTGTTGATTTTGTAGTTACTGACCACCACTTTTTTAAATGGCAATGTAACTTTTCTCTTGGAAAACACATTTCATTATTTTCATGAAAAATATCAGCTTTTTTGGGATAAAACGTTACTTACGGATGAAAATGAATATTTTTTGTCTTGCCGCTATAATTTTTACATAAAAATAAGCCACATTTACCCAATTTTTCCGTCAATGTTTCTCACTGAGCTCTATCACCGTACTGACAAGACGTCATCTGTAAGTGAGGCCAAAAAGCCCGCTTCGTGGCTAAGGGGGCACAAGCGAAATTTCCCGTCATTGCGCGTCCAGTGGTTTATTCGTCCAAGCTTAAAAGCTGTATTTTCATTGCTATGTATTAAGTCGCAGCTAAGCTTTTCTTTTATTAGGAGCTCACGCGTCTTTCCCCAAAATCATTTGCGATGTAGGCCTTTTGAACGAAAGCGTGAATGATCCGTTCACTCACTTATCACTTCACCCCAATACTCACGTACAAACGTTTCCACCTTCAGCTTCGGGCTCCGAAGCAGGCTCACCAACAGGCAGCCCTGCGCGGCGCACGAGCCGTCGCGCCTCGTTCAACAAGGCCTGTGAAGCTCTGCATACGCCGAAAGGACGACGCACGTCTACTGATTCTCGGGTATGTTTTTTTATAGCTGTTGCTGTCCCACTGCTGGGCAAAGGGCTTGGGGGAGGCCCAAGCTACTCCATGCGTCTGTGAACTTGGTAAGGGGGCTCGTGGTATTTATCCAGATCGTAGCGCCATCGCTTTCGACACAAAATATTGGATGGTAGTACAGAAGGCAAACTCCTATACAAAGCGCTCTCGAGCAACGCACACATAGACACTGCTCACGGACACGCGATCTCGAAACTTTTCGGGACAGTACGAGCGCGAGTGCCGCTCGCTTGAGACACTCGTTTGTGTTAAACTATTCTTACTTCTTTCTTATTGTACACGGTGTTGAAACAACCCATAAAGTATGAAGGGAGCTACTCAGAATCAGTAACCTAACAACGTTATCTTAGAGACATGGTCGAATAACGCAAAAAGAAATTATACTTTCTATACTAAATCGGTCACGTGACCCATCTTTATGGGTTGTTTTAAAACACATTGTACGAGGGTCAAACTGAAAGTTCTTAGAACTGGCCACTTATAAACAATATAATAAAAAAAATATTCTAAAATTTGAAAATAGAACTCTTTGCCAATATTACTGAGTATATATTTCATTCATTTGTCATTTGTTTTACGATTTGGCGGCAAATTGAAAATTGTCTGTGTCACGTCAACATGAATTTAACACGAGAAAATTTTCGTGCAATGATTTTTTATGACTTTCGATGTCATTTAAGTCAACAAGAAAGTTATGATAGACTACGATTGGCCTTTCACAATGAAGCCCCATCTCGTGCGACTGTTTACAACTGGTTTAATGAGTTTAAACGTGGTCGCACTAATCTCACTGATGATGTACGTGAGGGACGGCCTTCTACGGCGACGACTGAAAATAACATCTGTGTTGTGCGGCGTATGATAGAGACTGACAAAAGAGTGACCTATCAGCAGATCTTAGGCATCGGTATGAGTCAAGTGCACAAAATCCTCCACGAACATTTAGCGGTCAGGAAGCTTTGCGCCCGGTGGATACCTCATAATTTGACTAAGGCTCAAAAACTCCATCGTGTGGATTGGTGCCGTAAAATGATTGAAAGATTTAACGGAGGTGACTCAAATGCTGTGTTCGACATACTAACAGGTGACGAAAGCTGGATTTACTGTTATGATCCTGAAACCAAAAGACAATCTGCTCAGTGGGTGTTTCCTTTCGAGGAGTTGCCAACTAAAGTGAAGAGAGATCGAAGTGCGGGAAAAAAAATGGTGGCCTCGTTCTTTGGAAGGATAGGTCATTTCGCAACAATTGTGTTAGAAGATCAAAAAACAGTTACTGCAGAATGGTACACTACCAATTGTTTGCCACTTGTCTTGGAAAAAGTTCGAGAGAAACGACCTCGCAGTAGGATCCTCCTTCACCACGACAACGCCTCGTCGCACACCGCCAAGCGAACGATCGACTATTTGGCGACATCAAACGTTGAATTACTGGGTCACCCGCCGTATAGCCCTGACCTCGCGCCTTGTGATTTTTATTTATTTCCAAAAATTAAAGAAAAACTTAAAGGAAAGCGGTTTATGAATGCTGAAGAAGCGGTGGCTGCGTATCGCGATGCCATTGAAGAGACCCCTAAGGACGAGTGGGCAAAGTGCTTTTCCCAGTGGTTCCATCGCATGCAGCGGTGTATTGACGTCAATGGACAATATTTTGAAAAGATATAATAAAACTAATAACTGGCTAATGTAATCAGTTTTTGATTTTCTAAGAACTTTCAGTTTGACCCTCGTATACTCTACTTATTTACTTTATTAAAATTATATAGATAGCTTATAATCACAGTACATGTTTAGTTTTACACGCCACGTGTGAACATGAGAGTAAAAATTTTTGGACTGCAAATTTATTTTTCCACAGCATTGTAACCAAAAAGACAATCTGCATTGTAACCAAAATAATTATACCAATAAACAGAAAGAAGCAGACAGCCCCGCGGAGTCCCCGACGCCGTCCGAGGCGGGTTCACTGACCCCCGCGCGTCGCGGCCGCCGGGCGTCCACGCAGGCCAACACCAGCCAGGCTAAAGCCGACACTAGTAAAAGGTAACAGTGTATACAGGGTGTTGTTTTGGTCAGCGACGAGCAACGAGCCACTCAGGGGTGACTTTACAAACGATACTGATGCCAAAAAAAAATGGAAAAAACTTACAAAATCAATTTATTAATGCGATACAGCGATCGAATCAAAACTACTAACACCAGGTAGCCTTTTCGTAGCTTACTAGCTACGGCGTAGTATTTCGTAGATACGCGCTAGCTACGCGCGAGGGTGCGAGTTTCCCCATTCCTTTTAACATTTTTTGGAATGTTGTGAGAAGGTTTTATTTTATAAAAGCTGTATTTGTTTTTGCCTTTATCTCAAAAACAACTAAACCGATTTTAATAAAACTTATACTGGTCCCTATTATAAGCTTTTATTTTATATCACTTAAATTAATTAACAGAAAAAAAGAATAATAAAATACTGGTCTCTAAGACGGAATATACTAATTTGTTTAAAAAAAGATTTTTCAATAGTCTTCTTAAAATCAAATCAACTGATCTTTAACTGAGTTCTTTCATAACAATCTATGCTTATGAGAATAATTCTACAAGTGTAATGTTTTGTTTTCAGATCAAAGAAAACATCTGCAGCAGATGAAAGTAAGGATAAGAAGAAATAATAAATAGAATTAATTATCTTTTTGTATGTAGTGTATGTTAAAAGGGGTTTCAGTTTTGCATTTACAATCGAATAAAATGTGTTAATATTTATAATTGTGTTTTATTGATGACAAATTATTACATTAGTTATAATTTAGGTCTCAAAATGCAAAATCATTTATTAAAATACATTATTTTAGTACATAATTAATCAGTCAATGCAATAATCGCAAACGCAACTAGTGCTTTATGCGTGATTAGTTTCATTAACGATAAGTAATACTCAAACAATAGGTATAGTAAGGCATTGCGTTGTCAAAACTCGAAACATACCTAACAATAATTAACAATACAATTATATTGAGATCACAAACAAACATGAACATACTCATCAAATCTCTTGTCCTGTTTAGGTAAGATTGTAATGACATAGCTATTGCATTTTGTTATCCAGTTATTTACATAATCTAGACATTTTGGTTTGATTGTGCAAGAGTCAGGACATACACTTTACATTCAAATACATAATCAGACTAAAAATACATGCTCGCTTGCACTTGCATCCCCCACAAAAAAATTATTTGCTGAATGCCTTAGAGCAAATTACACTCACGAATATTTTACATTTAAACAATATTTAAATAGTCATAGTTAATTACTTTTGCACCTGACTGTACAATAAAGAAGTATTCAATAAATATCACAAAACAATTAATAAATAATACACTAAATAAATATATAAATGCAATTTTATAATACAGCCTCACAGCACAAGATTACTTAAAATTTCACCAATCACTCTCGAGTCTCAACATGCTTGTTGCATTTTCATCTTTCGTTTTTACTTGATTCTTCGTACATTTTTAGAGATCTGCTTATGTGATGTAGAGCGTTTGCTTGTATTGGCAAATTTTTCGGCAGACCCATGTCTGCTAAATTCACTGGAGCCGAAAAAATATCTTTAACCTCCATATTTTGATTTGATTTGTTGTCTATCAATGATTTGCAGATTGCTCTGTCTTCTGGTTTCAAAGCTGATTTTTCTGTGCAATCCACTATTTCTCTTTTTTGTCTAACTAGAGTCTCTTCTTTTACTTTATTTTGTATATTTGCAGCGTTGAGTGCCGCTTTCATTTCATCAATTTTTTGTTGTACATCACCATTTACAGCTAAAGGTAGTGGTAGGTTATGGGCTAAAATATTGTTTAGTGCTTCGTTGTTTTTCTTTTGTACATCTTCTCCTTCTTGGTATGATTTTGGTTCGTCGGGAGAGTGTGAATGTTGGTTGGCAGTTTCAACCGGGTTTTGTACTGGAGCCTGGTTTTGAACTGGTGGGTTATCTGGTGCGTTTTGTATTATATTTTCTTTCATTTGATTTACAATTGGTTGATTATTTACTTTAAGTTGTGGTACATTTGCTGACTGTATATTTCCTCCGGATTGCTGACTTTTTAATGAAGGTTGTCCATTATTGGATAAGGGTTGGCCAACATTTGGCGAAGGTTGTGCAACTATGGGTTGAGCAATATTTGCTGAAGGCTGCATATTAGGTTGCACTACATTTGATGAAAGTTGTGCCTTATTATCTGAGTTTTGAGCTATATTATCAGATTGAGCGACCATTGGTGGTACGACATTATCGACAGGTTTTGCTGCATCAGCTACAGACTGAACAACATTGGCCACTGGTTGGACTACATTTGCTGAAGGTTGAGGTACATTAACAGCCTGTTGGTTTGCTGAAGCTTGCACATTGTTTTTTTGTTGATTTTGTACGGAGTTTATATTTTGTATATTTTGGGGGTTGATATTATTTACGTTCTGATCATTAGATGCAATATTTTGATCATGATTGGGAGTGTCTACTTTTTGTACATTATTTTGGTTAGACACTTGTGGTTTATCGGGCAAGATGGGCTTAGGCGCAATATCTGGCTTTTCCTTAATTTCTTTTATTGCCTCAATAGTTTCTACAGCCTTCTGAGCTATTTCTTGCACGGCTTCGTCTGCGATTTTTTCTAGTTGTTCCGACTTTTTCTCGTCACCAACAAGACTTGGTTTATCAGACACACCTGCAAGACTTTTTATGGCCATGTTCGCTATTTGTTTTATACTTTCGACGGCCAGTTTCTTAGCATCTGCCTCAGCTGCTTCGTTCTTATTTTTTTCTAATTCTTGCTTAGTTTTTTGAAGTTCAGATAAAATTTCTTTCTGTTCCTTGATCAACTCCTTTTGTTCTTCGCCGTGTTGTTTGATAGTTTCTATAAGTTGTTGTTGTTTGATCATGTTCATTTTCTCTTCGAGTGATGGTGACTTGATTTCATCTTTTGGTTTTTCCACATTTTCTATGACTTTATCTCCATTGACTACGCCATTGGTTATTTTTGCGTCATATCCTTTGTGGAGATTTTTAGGATGAGTCTCTGACACTTTATCAACAGATTCTTTCACTAGTTCAGGTATTGCTTCAATGATTTTGTTAACAGGATTGTTTTCTTCGTGTTTCTCATTAGACTGTGATTCTGGAGGCACTGGATTTGGTGGCAGTACAACTGATTCTTTTATCACTTCTTGATTGGTGTCACCTTGGCCGTTTTTGATTTCTGGTTTCATCATTACATCTGGAAATAAGACATTAAATAAAAATATGTAACTGGTTAGTAATATAAGTGTTTATAAATAATTCAGTTTGAAATTGGAACGGCGTAATATTTACCGTCAGAGTTCTCTTGCTTTTGGAAGAAGTCTTCAACTATTTTGTCGATGCGTTCTTTGGTAATGTATTTCTCGTCGTATCTGTCTATCTGGTTCTCTGCCGCTTGCAGGTTTGCGTATGTCCCCAGAACCATTATGATGAGACCCAAGATCAGTATACCCTGGAAGTTGAGGTTGTTTTGTTTTGCTGTTGCTATTTGCAAATATCGTATAACTTGCGCAGACCTGAATTAGCTTACTCTGGGTTAATTCACAATTTTGTTGTAGTCGGATTCTTTGACGTCGACAGAGTAATCCGGGTTGATATTTTAACCTCGAATGAGATTAACTCTGGTCTGCGCAAGTGGGCCCTAAGAGTTTTATTTAATGCGTTATCTAGTAACATGCAATTTTCAGTATGTATGCGTGGATTATATTTTATAAATAAGTATAATTCAACACTAAAGATACGTTAAAATAATTGAAAAGAATTAATGTCCCTATTCTACCATACAATTTATGTTCTCTTGAATAGATTTTGACGAAACGTTACATACTTATATAACTTATAATTTTACCATTAAAACAATACGTTTATTCAGACTGACATATTAACAAAAAAATGCAAATTAAAGGATAACCAGTCTCTACTAAACCCACTAATTTAAAACTGTCAACGCGCTCCAAAATCTTAAATCGACTCACCTTAGCCAACACCCTCTCATTAGTATCCTTAAAGGTCACATTCACGAAGCAAGCAGCAGGGAACACGACGCAGACCAGCACGCCTATAGTGGAGCCGACCAGTCCGAGCACGAGCTCGATGTTGGGCAGCAGCAGGCTCACCGCCAGCGCGGACGCCACGATGCAAACGGTGAGACCGCGGAACGAGGACACGGGGATCGATTGGTTTATTATGTGGTCGTGCTGGGACGAGTGAACCTGCAGGAACGATAGCACTACGCGTGAAAAAAAAAATACTAGTCTAAAACAGTGCATCTACTTATTTTTACTAAAACTGTGTTTCAAATAGTGATGACAGAGACTCGGACTTTTAAGGCTTTTAATAAAGACTCGCCTCCTTTTTGACGCCTTACGACTGATTCAGTCTTTTAGTCCTCAAACTTTAGTCATAAGACTAGCCTTATTAGTCCCAGTCTTTTAATGTAAAACGCTCAGCAGTACCTTAAATAGCTTAAAGGACTTATAAGACTAACGTCTTAGACGTAAGGCTTACTAACTATATACATTTATTAACCGTTAAAGGATAAATGATAATTATGTACTATTATGTTTCACTTCATGATATGGTTCAAAACTACCGGTTACAAATGAAGCGAGCTACTCAGAATCAGTAACTAAACAACTTTCTCCTAAACACAGGATCGAAAAACGACAAAAAAAATTGACTTTCCATACTAAATCGGTCACGTGACCCGTGTGACTTGTATGGAGTTTTTCAAATATTTCAACCCATGTTTCTGGGAGAAACTTGTTTAGGTACTGATTTTGAGTAGTTCCTTTCATTTTTAACGGGTAGTTTTGTAATACCTTGTATATATAGGTACAGTATAAAAAACTCATTGCAACCTAAACGTTTTACGCTCACGCCGCGGCACCCTCTTGTAAAAAGACTGAGTTTGTTAAGTCCTTTTAGTCATTTTACTCATACGCCCGGATTGCGTAAGACACGGGGTTCGATTCCTCGTCTGTCACAGAGCCAAAAGTTGCTTTTTACAAGTGCAATTTATATTATACATTTTACTCATTTAAGTCGTTTGAGTTTATTAGTCTTATACGTTATCTGAGTCCTATTAATTAACAGCTAACGTCCTTATTTTAAAGCAAAACTATGTAAAAAGAGGCTAGTCTTATTTTAAACGACTTAAGAGACTGGGTCTCTTTCATCACTAGTTTCAAATGTACATATTTTATTAAATTAGCATTCAAAACGCATACGTCCGTGTACATAAGATGAGATGCGCTGGGTGTATGAAGATAAATAACAAAACATATGTAATGCTTAAACAAATCCCACGTCCAAAATACACAAGGGGCGATTCAAGACATCTATCGTCCCGATACCAGGTTACAAACATAAGTTCGTTATTTCGTCATAAAAATACTCTTTGATGTAAAGAATAAAGATAGCAGATTTTCAACAGCATTAGAACCCCTGGATCCTTGTGTCACGACTCACCAGCTCAGTTTTTGAACACTATTGTATCGACTCTTGAGGCTATGACACTAAAGCCCTATGTTGGGCGGTTATGCTTAAGAACCAGTATCCTGCTACGAAGGACCAATATCGATACTGTGTAAGTAGAGGCTGGCGTGGTTACGGTGAGATGATCAGAAAGAAACAACTTTACCGACGTAGTTCACGAAACCCAGCTTTTTACGTCACGTCCCGTAGTAGGGTTCAAAAAGCTCGGCACTATCCTTCCTCAGAGGACCAGTATCCTGCCTCAAAGGACTACTTACTTAATAGCAATATGTTTTTAAAGCAGCGAGTACAGGCTGGCGCGGCACAGGAAGATAATGAGCGGCAAACTGAACGCGACCGACATCACGAAGCCCAGCTTGATTACGTCGTTCGCCATCGTAGGGCTCAACACACTCATTACTATCCTTCCTGGAAGGACCAGTATCCTGCCTCGAAGGACCAATATATTACTTAATAGAAAAACCTTTTTAATTTTATAAAGCGGTACCGGAAGATAATGAGCAGGAAACTAAACGCGACCAAAATCACGAAGCCCAGCTTGATGACGTCACTTGCCGCTCACGCATCACGCTATCTTGGAGCTTATCATTGATATCTTCCTTCATCATCATCATCGTCATCATTATCAGCCAAATGACGTCTACTTCTGAACATATGCCTCCCCCACGGTTGTCCACAGCGAGCAAGCCGATTACAAGCGGTCTATATCCAGTTTGATCCTGCGATCTTTACACCGTCGTTCTACCCCAACGGCATCAGTTCTTCGCGCTATGTGCCCTGCCCATAATTGCCACTAAAGCTTACTGATTCTTAGGACTATGTCCATTACTTTAGTTCTTCTACGTATCTCCTCATTTCCGATCTGATTTCGTAGAGAAACAATGAGCAAGGCCCTTTAGTAAGAGACCATGTTTTGGATCCGTATGTCATCATTGGTAACACACTGGTTAAAGACTTTAGTCTTCAATCACTGACGTTATTGATACGAGACGACAATCTTGTGCAAATTCCCCTACGCTGTCCATCCGAGTAGGATTCGTCAACAAATCCTACTCGCTATCATGTCTGGAAGGACTAATACCACTTACACCTAATAACCTTTATACTAAGCAGCGCAAGGCTGGCGCGGTTACAGTGAGATGATCAGAATGAAACTGAATTCAACCGATAAGCTCGTTTGTATTCTGCCTCGTAGGACCAATATCGCTACTTTAAATACCTTTTTATAAAGCAGCGAGTAGAAGCTGGCGTGGCACGGGAAGATTATAAGCGGGAAACTGAACGCGACGGACATCAGGAAGCCCAGCTTTATTACATCGCTCGCCATCGTAGGGCTTAAGCTTATCAGTATCCTGCCTGGAAGGACCATTATCCTGCTTCGAAGGACCAATATTGCTAGCGTAAATACCTTCTTGTAAAGCAGCGAGTAGAGGCTGGCGCGGCACGGGAAGATTATAAGCGGGAAACTGAAGGCGACGGACATCACTAAGCCCAGCTTTATTACATCGCTCGCCATCGTAGGGCTTAAGCTTATCGGTATCCTGCCTTGAAGGACCATTATCCTGCTTCGAAGGACCAATATTGCTAGCGTAAATACCTTCTTGTAAAGCAGCGAGTACAGGCTGGCGCGGCACGGGAAGATTATGAGCGGGAAACTGAACGCGACTGACATCACGAAGCCCAGCTTGATTACATCACTC
Source organism: Pyrausta purpuralis (assembly GCA_963924145.1). Lineage (NCBI taxonomy): Eukaryota > Metazoa > Arthropoda > Insecta > Lepidoptera > Crambidae > Pyrausta > Pyrausta purpuralis. The sequence goes on along the minus strand of OZ001658.1, from coordinate 6,920,857 downwards.
GCCATCGTAGGGCTCAAACTCATAAGAATGTTACCTGGAAATGGAAGAGGAATTTATACGTATTCAAAAACAATTAGTTATGTACGGCCGAGGTCTCTGCCTTACCACTTTCAAAGTAAAATCAAACTACAAAAAACGACGACGCCAGGTGCATGCGACTTTGGCGCTTGGTAAGTAAGGTAGTCAGGCGGGGTCCCCGCCTGACTGTATGTATTAGCAAAGAAAGAACTATTTAAACAAATAATGTCCTCTGACAAATATCAGTAATAAATATTCTTCTTCATTAATATCAGTTGGCTTTTACTTATTACCTACAGCATTTTGCTTTAGACAGGCATTTTTCTGAAAAATCAGGCATTTTAGGTACCATAGTCAGGCACCCCTCTATTTATATATGGTAACCCTAGGCGGGGATGGACACTACATAAAATAAATAAATGATGCAAGCAGACTCTGTTTTTTTACTTTTGTAAACAGCGTTTAACTGACTGCTGAACTGCATTCCTTTTCGGTGTTGATTCTGTTGCTTAATTACAACATTTTTTTTGTATGGGACCAAAATCCAAAAAAAAAAATACTTCTCCATACAAACTAGCATCAGCTGATCGGCACTCTAGTATGGGAAATTGTTTTTATTTATTACGATGTTGGTCCCATACAAAAATTTACTGTATTTGAGCATCAGAATTAGCCCCAAGAAGGAATGCCGTTAATTTTGATAGACCCAATACAATTCAAATGTCGAAATGGACAAATATAAAAAAACCGGCCAAGTGCGAGTCGGACTCGCGCACTGAGGGTTCCGTGCCAACTTTAACTGAACCATTTACTTCTACTTAGTAAAATACCACAATATTTTGTTGACTACAAATATAACTTTGTTTTTCATAGTGTTTGTATGAAGTACAAAGTTATGTTTGCGGTTGTTGAAAATGTGCTAAATCTCAAAAACTACTTGTTCGATCCCGTCCGAACCATTTTCGTTGAAAGTATTTATTAAGATCTACATCATATATTTTTTTCAAAATTTACACTTGCTTGGTTTAGAAATTAGATGGGGGGGACGCCCATTTTACCACTTTGGAAGCGTCTAGCTATGAAACGTTAGACTTTAAAAGAAAATGGTTTTAGAAACCTCTATTTTATTTTAAAAGACCTATCTATAGACACCCCACACGCATAGGTTTGACAAAAATATTTTTTTTTGGTTTTAGTTTCATGTATGAGAGCCCCCCCTTAAATCTCATTATTTTTTATTTTTTGTATGAGAATCGGTAAGTGGTTAACAAGATACATCTTCCTACCAAATTTCAATTGTGCAATGCTTATAGTTACAGAATAAAATGGGTGTGACATACGGACGGACAGACAGACAGACAGACAGACAGACAGACAGACAGACAGACAGACAGACAGACAGACAGACTTGACGAAACTATAAGGGTTCCGTTTTTTGCCATTCGGCTACGGAACCCTAAAAATGCAAAAGCTATTTTCCACCCGGCTACATGTGAAAGTCCAATTTTTCCGAGTAAGAGAGATGAAAAAGTGAATTACATGCAGATACAGATATTCAATAGGGATAGAGCTAGGGTAAGGACTTCTAGTTGTAACTATTAGGTTTGCTGATTTAAATCCTATTTAGAATCATTTCGAAATACGTAAGCCATCAATCCTTATAACATAATACTTGAGGCCCATAAACCGTGTCAGAAAAGTCTATACAATTTGAACCCAAAAACTTACCAGAAATGTCTTGAGAAGAGAACGCAATGTATCCGAAGAGGCCGAGAGTGAAGTAAACGCCCGTACAGATGTTAATAGCATTTTTGGTCACCAGATTCATCTTCTCAAGAGACAGCGACGGCAGCGATTCGAAGATTTCGAACAACTGGCTGTAACCAAGAGTTTCGTTATCACATTAGTTCAGTAAAAATCGAAGGATTTTAACCTAAAATTTTAATTAAGGTAACCGTAAATAACTGCTCAAGATTACCAGGATTACTGTGTTTCTAGCAAATAAACGTTTTGAGTTTGAGTTAGTTTGGTATGTTTGGATACGTTGCCCACTACTGAAATAATTGCTTCTTTTTAAATGTTGAATTTGTTTCACGTGAAACCACATGAGAAATTTCATTACCAATGTTTTTTTTTCGCAGTGTCAAACGCGACCAATTTGTTTCATAATATTGATTTCGCTGTTAGCAAATAATGCGATTTTCGTACTGGCGCGCTACAAAATCATTTCAAGGTGATCTCAACTTTAGAGAGATTAAGTTCAGATTGAAATTGCTGGGCGTCGCAAGTTATAACAACCGCATAGAGCATAATCATTCCTACTCGCTCGCTCGCGCTCAAGGACTTCGCCGCTATATTTCATTCGTCAACAAATTCGATCTATGATTTCGCAGAGAGCGATTTGTAGCAGACTATATGAAAAAAGTAGGTGTATAATGATTTTCATTTCTTACGAAATTTCATCTGCTATTTATAAAATGTTTCATGCCTAAATGGACACTAAGTTGCGCAACACTACACCGGCAAAATAGTGTTGAATTTGTTTGTAATTTTAATATTGTTATTATTATCCTATGTTAGTCTTAAGGTATTTTTTATGGGCCTTTGTTGTCTGTAATTAAAGCTTTATTTAATAAATATGCGTTGATTGGAATCAGAATAGAGAAAGTTTAAATAAGTTTACTGCTAATTACTGTCTAAAATTTCAGTCATCCTAAACAAACTCAGATTTTAGTAAAAATCACGAAATTTCGTCAGTTTTCTAATTCTCCTACGATATGTTTAATTAGTGTTGCTATACTATCGATAGTTAATACTAATACTATAGATTGTGTCGAAGCTAAATATTGAATGCACCATCGCTAGTATCGGCTTTGTCGGCCTAGTAGCTTAATATATGTATTTTTTAATGTTATTCATTTTTGGTCGAATAAATTCATTTTCTTTCTTTCTTTCTTTCTTTCTTTCTCTGACCATTATAACTCAAATCGATATTATCGATATTTTTGCGCTAAATGGTGCAACTATTGATTGGACCAAAACTATTGATGATAGTAGCAATTAGATCAGATACTATTGATAGTGCGTTCGATATTCAGCTTATTGACGCTTATAATAATAATGGTCCCCCTAGCCGACTTCGACTACGGTGGCCAGTCACAACGACTAACCGAATGCATTTTAGTGCACAAGTGCGTGCGCTACACAGGTGCACCTGTATCCTCTCTATTCTATATATCGACCCGTCTGGTGTAATGGTCGAGAAATCGCGTACTACGCAGGGGGTTGCGGGTTCGATCCCCGCACAATACAAACATTTGTGGGCATGAACATGTCTGTTTGTATTGGTCTGGGTGTTTTCTATGTATATCATGTATGTATTTACAAACAAAAAGTATTTAAGTATTATATCCGTTGTCTGGGCACCCATAACACAAGCTTTGAGTAGTTTACTTTGGGACTAGATGGCGAAGTGTGGGAATGTCTAAATGATATTTATTTATTATCAAATCAAATTCAAATCAAATTTATTTCAATATAAGGTAAGTACAATGTAGTTTTAACAGAGGATCATACTTAATTACTTTACAAATAGGTATGTACTAATTAATCATAGAGCTTTGCTTCCTAAGTTAGGGAAAGAACCCTGTGTTTTAGGATAAGCAAGATGCTCCTCCCATTTTTTATATATATTTTTTTATACGTGTAGGTATGCACAATATCAACATTTAATATACAGTCACCAGTACATCAGGCCATTCATTTATGGTGAAAAAAATAACCCATACCTAAATAACAATTCCATAAGATATCAAAGCGTTAAACTTAAAGTGCTGTCGTCTAAAACTGTATTTTTATGCTAAGTATTGTGAAGTTGGTTATCTTTAAAATAGATTTTTAAAGAGGTACTTACAAAACAAGTCCTACGAACACTTCTCTTCACAAACCATAGCATCTACATATTATGTTAAGTATGACATGAGTAAAAGCATCAATAAGTATATATATATATATATATATAAAATAATGCACACATAGATAATGAAAATTTTGCTATTCAATTACAGATAATAGCGCCTCCGTTTTTTCATATGTCTGCTGTTGTAGCCACTCTTTGACAACATTGCTGCATGCGTGCCTATTCATAGGATATATTATAAGTAGCCTATTTAGCATATTGTATAAGTATGGGCCAAGAAATTTAAAGAAATTCTTACAAAATTTTGTGTTAGTCTTAAAGTCACGATTTGCCACCATGTCTTTACGTCGTTTCCTATTTATGCTGTCAGAGTCTGAGTCCAGTAGTTGGTGTTGTTTCTTAATAATGCTCAAAATAAACATTTATTTATTTATTTATTTATTTATTTATATTCGGTATACAGACAGGATACAGTCATCACATACTATAATTATTACAATACACAAAAAAGACTGGACCGTACCCCATAAATAGTATACACAACATGTTTGGTAACTGCTAATGTATAGTAGTTGGTGTTGTTTCTTAATAATGCTCAAAATAAACATTTATTTATTTATTTATTTATATTCGGTATACAGACAGGATACAGTCATCACATACTATAATTATTACAATACACAAAAAAGACTGGACCGTAGCCCATAAATAGTATACACAACATGTTTGGTAACTGCTAATGTATGCTACTAGGACATTAAATCTTATACGAGTTAAAAATAAATTTACAAAAAAGGAAGAAAAAATTAAAGTGAATTTACTTAAAATTGTTGCATTTCCTTGTTACAGCGAGAACACTTCTGCCTTAAGAGTGTTGGATATGGCTTTTTTATAATGAGAGAAGTTACTATCGAAAATATCTATGTCTTTGCTACTGCAGGACAGCTCGTTATACGTACGGCACATTCTGACTATTGGGTTGTAATACGACGTGTTATTCCTGTACACCTGTATGTCAAATATGTTGGGATTGCGAGATCTATGACGAATATTAACGTTGAGAGCCGAGAGAAGACCTGGAGTATCGACTGTAGAGTGGAGAATTTTATGAAGGTACAGAAGGTCGTATCTTTTTCGTCGAGTTTTAAGGGGCAAGACGTCGAATTTAGTTAGTCGCTCGCCATAGTTATTAAGGGAGCGACCGTAGTGGTATTTACGGGATAAATATCGCAAGCATCTCCTCTGAATCCTCTCCAGGTTATCTGCATGTTTTATGTAGAAAGGCGACCAAATTGGACAGCAGTACTCCAAAATGCTTCTGACAAAGCTATAGAAAAGGCAAAGAGCACTCTTAGGTTTTTTAAAATCTTTAGTGGTTCTCATGATGAAACCAAGTAACCTGTTTCCCTTTTTCATGATTTGATCATAATGCGGACGAAAGGTTAGTTGCTCATCAAGTAGGACCCCCAAATCTCTAACTGTTTCCTTTCTGCATAATGGTTTATCTTGAATGTTGTATGTGTAAGTAAGTTTGATTTTTTTAGCAGTGAAAGAAACAGCACAGCACTTATCAACGTTAAGGGACATTTTATTGACTGAACACCATTCGACCACAACGTTCAAATCCCTTTGGAGTGCCAAACACTGACTGACATCATCGACTTTCGTAAAGATCTTCAAGTCGTCGGCATACAAGAGAGCCTGTGACGAAAGCCGATTAGGTAAATCGTTGATAAAGACAATAAAAAAGAGCGGACCTAGATGAGAACCCTGCGGAACTCCAGATGTCGCTGATATGGGCGCAGATGTGAATCCCTTAACAGCGACAAGTTGAGTACGGTTCTCCAAATATGACATTATCCATCTTAAGAGGCATCCATGGATTCCATAATGCGCAAGTTTCAAGCAGAGTAATGAGTGATCAACCTTATCAAATGCTTTGCTAAAGTCGAGATAAATGGCATCCGTTTGACCTCTCGCAGCAAATACTTGACAAAGGTAGTTTTTAAATTCTAGTAAATTACTTAATGTAGATTTTTTCTTTACAAAGCCATGTTGTTTGTCACTTATGTATGTGATCAAATAATTATAGAGAGGAGAATATACCAAGGATTCGAAAATTTTCGCCATACAGGACAGGATACTAATTGGTCGATAGTTTTCACATAATGTTTAAGTTTAATGTTTAAGCGGGTGACCGCTTTGAAGATGGGTATAATATTTGCGACCTTCCAACAAGAGGGGAAGACACCTGATTCAATGGAACAATTGAAAATAACTGCTAAGGGAAGGGATAGTTCCTCAGCACAGTGTTTTATAAATATGGGAGGGATCCCATCAGGGCCGGATCCCTTATACGTATCAAGTCGCTTGATTTTAGAGAGGACATCGTCTGGGCGTATTATCATATTAATATTGCTAAAAGAGGAATTTAGAGTATCTGGCATATCTTTCAAGTCTCTGGATTGTGGGTAATTACTGTAAACTGACCCAAAGTACTCTGCAAAAAGTCTACAAATGCCCTCCCCATCTACAGCGGTCTTATTTCCAAATGATAGCGTCTCAGGTATCGTTATACATTTGCCGAACAGTCAGTACCTGACAAAATCTATAAAGGAGTGACGTGGGATTATGTATTACTTTTACTCTCATAGCCCGATGGGACAGCAAGCTGACACGACCGGAGAGAAATCAGGCGCAGGACCAACGGCCTTACGTGCTTACCGAAGCACGGGGGTGAAACACCGCCAACTTCCAAACTCCGAACTACCTTGATAATTTCTAAATAGTAAAACACATGTACATATATTTGGCCCGACCTGGGGATCGAATCCGGAACCTCTGGCGCAGCCGTCGCTTTAAAGTGCGACTCTAACCGCTGCCCCACCGAGGCAGTTACGCTTATAGGGCTTATTGCTATACTAAGGCTTCTATTCAACTATCGATACCGTGAGGCCTATCGATACTGGACTATTATTATTATTATTATTTATACTTTATTGCACAACCAAAAATTTGTACAAAAGGTGGACTTAACGCCATATGGCATTCTCTACCAGTCATACCTTTGGGCTAAGCAGAAATGATTGTAGGCGGTGCGACAGAAAAAAAGAAAATGGGTTACTATTAAAAGAAAAAAACGATAAATTTCACGCATAAAAAAATATATATACATGAAAAAACATATCTCATAAAATAAAACAAAATAACTACAATTTACAATAAATACAATATGATCTAATAAAATATTACATATACATAACGCAAACGATAAAATAAATACATATACTTGTACATACTATAATAATAATATACTATGACGATGTATTAGAAGCTTATGGATTACGCTTTGTTGATGCTTCCGATATACAAATGTAGAAAGTGTGCACGGACGAGTCTCTTAAATGAAAATTTACTGGGAGTCTGTTGAATTTTTGCCGGAAGGGCATTCCAGAGACGAATGGCCTGGACAACAAAAGAGTTTGAAAGGAAACCTGTGCGGTGAGCAGGAGTAGCGAGAGAAAGTTTATTAGAAGAGCGCAGCGGACGCGAGTGCGTGGCACTGAGATAGGTGAACTGGGATTTTAAGTAACAGGGAGAATTAGGGTCGTTTAAGATCGAGAAAAGTGTGCAGAGGATTCTGATGTTACGTCGAGAGTGAAGAGGTACCCATAAAAGCTGTGACCGGAAAGAAGAGATATGATCGAATTTGCGAAGACAGAAAATGAAGCGGATGCCAGAATTGATCAGTCGGTCAAGCTTATTTACAAGGGCTTGATTTAGATCAGGATAGCACACGTCAGCATAATCAATGAGGGGAAGTACTAACGATTGTATCAAAGAAATTTTAGTTTTGACGGGGAGGAAATTTTTAAGCCTGTAGAGCGAACGTAGCGTGCCCATGACTTTTCGACTAACCTCCGAAACGTGGACATTCCAGCTTAGCGTTTGATCTATGTATAGACCGAGATTTTTGACGCTAGTAGAATATGGGATATTAACACCGTTGAAGTATACTGAATCCACGTCGGGAATATTAATGAGTGACATTTGTCGCTGACTGCCGATAATAATGGCCTGGCATTTAGCAGGATTTACGGCAACACCAAAACGATTCGACCAGGACAGGATATGCTCAAGACTGACATTAATATTGTGTACAGCCTGATTCAAATCGTCAGCTCGGCATTGCTGGTAAAGTTGCAGATCATCCGCATACAAATGGTAGGAGGAGCCAATGTCGTGAGTTATCGAGTTGATGAAGATGGAAAAAAGTAACGGTGATAAAATGCCTCCCTGAGGTACTCCGGTGAGGAGATCTCGCCAGAGAGAAATGGTCTTATCTACTTTGATGGCTTGCTGCCTCCCCCGTAGGTACGCGCCAAACCAATCCAGTGCATCGGAAGATATATTGAGGTGAGCTAAAAGTGAGAGAAGGACATCATGGTCCACCGTATTAAAAGCGTTCGAAAAATCAATAAGGACAAGCACTGTAACTTCGCCACGCTCCATGCCCTTCCGGATGTCCTCAGTCACCTTAAGTAATGCAGTGCTGGTACTATGGCCGGGGCGAAAGCCAGATTGAAAATGGCTGAGAAGATCGTTTGCGAGAACAAATTTGGAAATTTGGGAGTGAGCAACAGCTTCAAGGACTTTAGAAAGAAAGGGGAGTATAGAGATTGGTCTGAAATTATTAAAGGATGTAGGGTTGGGAATTTTGGGAAGAGGGATGACTAAGGCTTTGCGCCACGCCGTAGGGTATGATCCAGAATTGAAAGAATAATTAATTATGTGAGTTATGTAAGGTAGAACTACATCCAGAACCATGATGATCATGGCCCTACTGATATCATCGGGCCCAACGGCTCCAGACTTGATGGAGAGGATAGATTTCCTGACCACATCGGTTGACACCGTGGTAAAAGAGAAGGATTCAACGTCAAGACGAGGCTTGCAAGAAATTTCAGATATAGTACTGGATCTGATTACTGCGTCTAAAGTAGAAGCAGACGAGAAATGATCATTCAAGTCATCGGGCGAAATAGACGTTGGAAGGGGCAAGTTAACATTACCCTTACCAATTCCCAGGGAGTGAAGGAATTTCCATACATTTGCCGGAGACGACTCAGAAATATTTTCATGAATATATTGCCGTTTGGCTGATCTCACCATCCGATTGCAGCGATTCCTTGCAGCTTTGAAGTTGCTCCAGTTCAGATCTGAGCGGTCCCGCTTAAACGTCCGAAAAGCACGGTCGCGACTAGTTTAAGAAATATGGAGTTGGAGAGTTTTGCGCGGGAAACAAACGAAAAGGGAAGGACGGACCTTATTTCTTCGTTTTAGTAATTGTTTTTTTCGGGTCAATTATTGTGATTGTGTGGTGGAATTGTCATGATAATATGTGCTTTTGAAGAAAACAATGCAATTAAAGTAGGGAATTAAGTGAAGCGATCTGATCGCGCCGTCTTACCCGGATCGCTGTTCCTGCGCTAAGCTCCGCTAAAAAAAGTCGTTATTAAACACTCACGTCTGACAAAACAACGCCATGGAGAATATAGGCACGCATTGCAGCACGCCCGCCGGCCGCCACATCTCCACGGACGTCTGCCACGACCCGGTTAGCAGTTGGGTCGCCGCCTCCGCTATTACCTAAACAAAAATATACACAATATACAGGATGTAAAAAAGTACGAGCCAAATTCAAAGGGGTGGTAGTCAATCGCAAATAGAATATACAGGAAAAATATATATATAATTTTTAATTACTCTGTATTCTAGACGCGATTCTTAACCACCCCCATGATATTGGCTCGTACTTTTTTACTCCCTGTATTGAGTTTTAACTGTTTTAACATTTTATCTGTTAAATACGGTTTTTCCTTTGTTATACAAATAAAATACGAGCCAAATTCAAGAACGTGGTTAAGAGTCATGTCAAGGAAATGAAATGAATAAATAAATAAAAAAACCTGTAAGTATTCAAAACTCGATTGACAAACACCCCCTTGAATTTGGCTCGTACTTTTTTTACACTCGGTATACACTTAACACGTTACGTGACAGTGAACAGCTATAGCCGTAAAACAATAAAAGTTTGTGTCTGGGATACCGCGTCGAAACGTGTTAACCGATTGTTCGATTCCTCGACTAACACAGTTGCTTTTAAAGGGTGATTTTTTAAGAGCTTAAGAACTTTTTTTAAAAAAAAAACGCATAAAATTTGCCAAATCTCATCGGTTCTTTATTTGAAACGTTAGATTGGTCCATGACATTTACTTTTTGAAGATAATTTCATTTAAATGTTGACCGCGGCTGCGTCTTAGGTGGTCCATTCGGAAAGTCCAATTTTTGGCAACTTTTTCGAGCATTTCGGCCGGAATAGCCCGAATTTCTTCGGAAATGTTGTCTTCCAAAGCTGGAATAGTTGCTGGCTTATTTCTGTAGACTTTAGACTTGACGTAGCCCCACAAAAAATAGTCTAAAGGCGTCAAATCGCATGACCTTGGTGGCCAACTTACCGGTCCATTTCTTGAGATGAATTGTTCTCCGAAGTTTTCCCTCAAAATGGCCATAGAATCGCGAGCTGTGTGGCATGTAGCGCCATCTTGTTGAAACCACATGTCAACAAAGTTCAGTTCTTCCATTTTTGGCAACAAAAAGTTTGTTAGCATCGAACGATAGCGATCGCCATTCACCGTAACGTTGCGTCCAACAGCATCTTTGAAAAAATACGGTCCAATGATTCCACCAGCGTACAAACCACACCAAACAGTGCATTTTTCGGGATGCAAGGGCAGTTCTTGAACGGCTTCTGGTTGCTCTTCACTCCAAATGCGGCAATTTTGCTTATTTACGTAGCCATTCAACCAGAAATGAGCCTCATCGCTGAACAAAATTTGTCGATAAAAAAGCGGATTTTCTGCCAACTTTTCTAGGGCCCATTCACTGAAAATTCGACGTTGTGGCAGATCGTTCGGCTTCAGTTCTTGCAGGAGCTGTATTTTATACGGTTTTACACCAAGATCTTTGCGTAAAATCTTCCATGTGGTCGAATAACACAAACCCAATTGCTGCGAACGGCGACGAATCGACATTTCACGGTCTTCAGCAACACTCTCAGAAACAGACGCAATATTCTCTTCTGTACGCACTGTACGCATTCGTGTGGTTGGTTTAATGTCCAATAAAGTAAACTGAGTGCGAAACTTGGTCACAATCGCATTAATTGTTTGCTCACTTGGTCGATTATGTAGACCATAAATCGGGCGTAAAGCGCGAAACATATTTCGAACCGAACACTGATTTTGGTAATAAAATTCAATGATTTGCAAGCGTTGCTCGTTAGTAAGTCTATTCATGATGAAATGTCAAAGCATACTGAGCATCTTTCTCTTTGACACCATGTCTGAAATCCCGCGTGATCTGTCAAATACTAATGCATGAAAATCCTAACCTCAAAAAAATCACCCGTTATAAGTGCAAGTTATATTATTAAGTTTATGGGTTATAATTAAAAATATGGGTAATAACATCGGAAGTGAGCAGAGATCGTGTTTGCTTCGATTTTAAGACAATACCTGCATCTCACATACTACCGCTATAGTCAGCGTGTTATCAACCGAGTTGTAATTTTCCTATATCTATGTACTTAACGATAAATAGGTTCGCTGCATATTTCTATTCATGTTGACATGGCCGCAACGACTCAGTTGCTACAACGCGCTGATTATGGTGAGAGTGTGGATTTTCAATGATAATGTAATTTGATATGCTTCACAGGTTCGTGATTGTAATTTTTTAAATCCAACAAATAAGGAGATAATTAGAGCGCTTTCACAATTAGGCGTTTTTAGCAGCACGACAGTCGCGCTGCTATCAATTTCATACATAAAATGACAGCAGTAAGCCCTTCACATTAGAGAGACGCGCTGCTGTCGCACTAATGTGAAGGTGCACTTATACGCTTTATCTATACTGATATTATAATAATGAAGAGTTTGTGTGTTTGTTTGAACGCTCTAATCTCAGGATCTACTAGACCGTTTTAAAAAATATTTTTGTGTTGGCTATAGTACATCACGCTGCAACGGGAGGAGAGGGAGCAAACTCAAAACAGAAACTAAACTAGGTTTCAAATACTTAAGGTTTTTGCCCACTATACTGTACCATACAAATAAGTAATCCAAACAACACACACACACACACACACACAGAACGCCCTATATTTTATTGGCAGTGTCTACCTAACTCTAAGAGCGCTTTCACATTTAGGCGACTTTAGCAGCGCGGCAGCAGCGCGACTTACGCGCGACAGTTTTGCTGCCGATGATTTCATACTATACACGGCAGCGTGGCAGCAGCGCCGCAGCGGCGCGTAAGTCGCGCGGGTCCGTCCCACTATACCCATTACCCATTGCAGTGGTAATACTATCCCCGTATTAACACTGAAATGGGTAATGGGTGTAGTGGGACCCACCCAGTCGCGCGATCGTCGCGTTGCTAATGTAAAGGCATCCGCAGCTGCCGCGCTGCTGTCGCGCTGGTGACGCTCTAATGTGAAGGCGCACTAACTCTGACCCAGAAGTGTATATCAATGCGCAAACTTAGTTACGGAGACGTCTTAATAACGGCCAATCATACGCGGTTACATCCCGTATACTCGCTGGCTTAGCAAAGTCCCGTGTCAGAACCATCAAAATGACGCTCTTTGCATGGCACGCGACGCGATGTTCGTCGGTGTCGGGACGGTCAAGTGGGCGCGATGTCATAGTACAAATAATCCTTTTCATTTCTTCTGTTCGGAAAATTTAACTTTCATGTGAAGATAGACGGGTGGAAAATAGCGTTTCCATCCCTAGATAGGGTGGAAAGTAATTTAGTTTTAATTGTTACGATCAGACATGGTGTTAAAGATAATTGAGTCACATTGTATTGTTAAAATAAACAAGCTTTCCATATTTTTAAGATTAGCTAAACATTAAAAGCGTGTTTATTATGGTCCCTGATTTAAAAAAAAATACAATTGGTCTAATTTTTAACAATTTAAAATCTACAAAATATATTTCGGTTTCCCGCCATACATAGTGACACTTTTTTTTTTAAATTGTCACATTTTGTTAGTATTTGACGATATACTTTTTTAGTTTGGTCGATTATTGCATAAATTATTAAGCAGGCGCACAGTGGGTCGTACCAGTAATATGAGGGACATAGAGGTTTTATTTGACAAATCATATTTTTTTGGATGCCGATCGATAGTCCTTTAGACACTCGTAGAGACATGTTATATAAAAATTTTCACTAAACCTAATAGTTTGGCCATAAAAAAATAATTTGTGTTTTTTTTGTATGAAACAAGACCTAAAGTACCGTAAAATGCTGCAACTTTGCCAAGTAAGCGCAAATTTGCCTAATTTTTTCCGTTCTTTATATCTCAGTCTGCTTAATTTGTTGTTTCTTTCTACCATTTGTTAGTAAATTTACATTAGTATGGCAACACATTTTATTTTTTTATTTTATGGTAACTACACGGATTTATCCGTTAGCAGCGCAGAAATTGAAATTGTGTGAGCGAAAAATTTTACGGTGTCTCAAAACTTTTGGGGTTTTGTCGCCAAAAAACAGTGTTTTCGTGCTGTGATAACGTCCCAGGGTAAGAAAATATGTTCTTTTTGATGTATGGTTTTATGTTTTGATAAAATCTCATGGTTTTATCAAATGTTCTCACTAGGCAATGTTGGACGGTGTTTTGAAAACTCAAGTGACACATCTTTGCCTGGGTCTAGGGTTGTCAAATATTATAATCAGAAATGAATACTTAAATTATCCTTTGATAAATAATAATAAGCAAATGTGATTATTTCCCTATCATATAAAAGATTGGTTGTTTGTTTTTGTGCTTATTCATTAGTAATCGTAATTATAAAATTACGAAGAGAATGAAGTCCCGGGCGAAGCTAGTTTGTTAGGCTACTTACCTAAAATAAGCAACTTATTTTTTTCTTATGCAAATATATATATTTTTCTACACGCTTAAATGATATAAAAAAATTCTTATACCTAGACCCAATCCGAAGATGAACTAATTAAAACAAAAGTAATTCTATTAATGTCGTCCGTTGTGACATCCATCTTTTTGTATAAATCTACCGTTACTTATAACGGTTCGTTGAATATAGGAAAGGGGCATTAGTGAATAAACCTTACTTTTATTTCAATTACTTATATAAAAATGGGGTTTGACAAAAATAGAAAAAGAATAAAACCAAGACCTCGTAAATATTCTGATTATTCTCAGGAATCTTTAGAAGTTGCTCCAGACCTACTGCGTGATAAAGTTATTTCGTAGTATGAAGCACACGATTTTAAGACAGAAGATTATTTTTATTTTATATACCTACCTACCGTCGCCAAATAACAATTAATCTATGAAAAGTACTGTTTGCAATTTTTTTTATACATACCTATTTACCGTCGCCAAATAATAATTGTCCATCCTTGATCCTTTCCTTTCCTTTGGACATTGCCATCTAGTCCCAAAGTAAGCTACTCAAAGCTTGTGTTATGGGTGCCAGACAACGGATATAATACTTAAATACTTTTTGTTTGTAAATACATACATGATATACATAGAAAACACCCAGACCAATACAAACAGACATGTTCATGCACACAAATGTTTGTATTGTGCGGGTAGACGATTTCTCAACCACTACACCAGTCGGGTCGTCAATCTATAAGTGGTACTGTTTTTTTTATGTTGTTAATAATATTTTTATTATATAAGTAACTAGGTAGGTACTTATGATTTGGGATAAGCATTGCATTCTATTATTTTGATATAACAATATTCTCACTAAAGAATTTAAAATATATCTTTTGTGTATTTTTGGCACAACCCTACATCCAACTTCTTTTTGTATGGGAATTCTGCAGTACCTGCTACAACTTTGCCTGTCACTCACTAAAAAAAAAACTATTACATTTATGCCCGTGATTTGACTATTAGAAATAAGAACGGTCTTTTGTGATAAACAGAAAAAAATAACTACACGATTAATAGATAACCTACAGAGATATTCTTCTAGGCAAAGTTGTGTCCTTGAGATTCAACATTGCCTACGATTTTGTACGGCTGTAATACGAAAAATGTACTTGATTTAAGAAAATTTGGCGCTTATTTGGCATCGCATAAAGTCTGTTTTCCTACTTAAACATTTTAGAATGTATAAAAATTATTACGTTCAATGCTATTAAGAAAAAACGTCAAAATCCAGGCAAAGTTGCAGCATTTTACGGTACTAAATATCTCCTAGGAACCGCTTGACCGTGTCTTATAATGACTTAGGTTGGCATGAGTGCATTGTGCACTAACCTTCTAATCTATTTTTAGCTGCTCCAAACAGCAAATTTGCCTGTTAAACAGTTTGAAAAAAAAAATATTTTTGATAATCCTAATATGGGATTATAATTACAATTCTAAGCAAAAGCGTCGATTAAGGTACTAGAAACTAATTACGTTGTTAATCTACATTGTTCTGTACTATCAGATTCTTTTAAAACCTTTTTTTGTTATCATCGGATGACTTTAAAGTAATAATGATGTCAGGTAATTAGGATATTACGGCAAAACAGACCAGGGGGCCAATTCTCGTGAAGTAGTACTTTTTCCGTGTGGTAATTCGTATACGAAGTTCACAATTCTATTGTAAAAGTTCGAGTGATACATAAAACTGCTATTCTCATGCACCGATAGAACATTTCACGTTCGAATTTCATAACAACGTTCCATTGCAGAGAGCGTACGGGCGTTTTTAAAAACGCCGAAACAAAGTATATTTAAGTCCATCTAAAAAAAATATTTTTGGTGAAATTAGACAGTAAATCTATTTGTTTGTTTAATTTGATGTACATATTCACAAAACTATACATATTGTCCAAAAATATAATAACGGTAGATCAATTATTAAAATTTCATTATTCATGCATAGCATGAAATGAAACGCAGCGACGCGCCATATTACCTGACTCTATGGCCATAAATGACAATGTGTGTGTGTGTCGAATCGAAATTGTTGCAAATATCGATTTTTCAGAGACAGATATGAAAAATTATTTGTTTTCTCAACTTTTGCCTAAAATAAGAATAAGTAAGAATTACGGTGCTAAATACAAACAACAACTAGATATTTTCTAAGGTTGGTAGGACGCTGTTTGTTTAATAATATGCTTTTTCTATTAACTTAACTACAAGAAAGAGGAATACAATAATTCTTTAGTAGTAATAGGTTCTGTTAACTAACATCACAGATATTAGTGCACCCTCTTAATGTGGAGCCTGGATAAAGTTTTTAATATCCTTTGTAGATAAGTAGTGATCTAACAAAACAAACTATTTTTATTTACAAATAGTTTGGATTATGTTGTAGCAGAGAGAAAATTTAATTGCAAATCTAATGCGATAAAAGACTGGTTAAAATACATGTAAATACTTGAATACCTTGATTCTCTGGTATCTAGGTAAGTACCTAATTATTGATTGATTACACGGGTCAACACGAATTTTGAGTCTGCGTTCTGTACCTCTGATTTTGATTACTTATGCCTAACTAATTGAAGAAAAAATATTTTTATCTATTGAAGTTTGCTTTTGTAGTTACTACAATGAAATTTATTTTTTATGAAAGAGCTCTATTTTTTAATTTTAATTATTACATGTAAAAGGAAAACAGTTTTGAATTCACATTTTTTTATTGACTTTAATTATACAAGACGGCATATATAAACCCACAAATACAAAAAATAATACAAATAATACTTTAAAAATGAACAGACTTGGTATTTCTTCTGTGTAAGTTGGAACTTTTTCGTATGAGCCCCCAAATGTAGTCACCCATCATGTTTTCATTATATTGTCCTTGATAACGCTTTTCAAAGTTCATTACATCTTGGTGGAAACGTGCCCCTTGCTCTTACGAATATGCACCTAAGTTGTCTCTAAAGTTATCCAAATGAGCATGTATCATGTGGACTTTCAATGACATTCTGCAACCCATAACTTTGAAGTTGTGAAGCATATCTCTACTAATATTATAAAGCTGAAGAGTTTGTTTGTTTGTTTGTTTGAACGCGCTAATCTCAAAAACTACTGGCCCGATTTGAAAAATTATTTTATGTTAGATAGTCCATTTATCGAGGAAGGCTTTAAGCTATATAACATAAAGATACGACTCATAAGACCACAGCAGAAATTAAAAATGTTGCGAAAACGGGAGAAAGATATTCCTTTTGAGAGCTTCCGCTGCATACGCTGCGGAAACCGCTTAAGTTACACAAAAATCATGTATGACAGGATTGTTCAGCATTAAGAGTTCTATAATAAAGTCCGCGACAGCATATGTCTATCTTTTATGGTTGACTTACTACAACCTTTTTTATGTTAATAAATTTGTAAAAAAATAATGCATTATTTTTAGAGGTGTATTATACACACAGGTATTTATTCTTATCAAAATAAATACATTCATCATCACGAGCATTTCATTTAGAACCAAGTTGCCCTTTATATCATTTGATTTCAACAAATATCTTAGGAGCTATCACAATTTTAACATAACTCCGCACCAAAATAATGTTCGCAGCTTAAGTACAACGTGCGCTTGCGCTATTATATTATAAAGCTGAAGAGTTTGTTTGTTTGAAAGCGCTTATCTCAGGAACTGCTGTATCGATTTGAAAATATATTTCTGTGTTGGATAGCTTATTTATCGAGAAAGGCTTTAGGATATAAAACATGACGCTGCGACGGGAGGGGAGGGAGCAAACTCAAAACGCGCGGACGAAGTCGCGGGGGACCGCTAGTCAGTAATAAGCTCCGTGTAATTCTCTGCCCTTCTGTTGCCAAGAAAGCCATTAATCACTGCTTTAAGGCTGAGCCACGCTTGTTTTTCGTGGGTACTGAGGAGCTGTAGGAATTGTTCACTGGCCATTATTTTCTTTATTTGTGGACCAATGAAAATACCAGCTTTAATTTTAGCCTCTGACAATTTCGGGAAAAATGATTTTAAATATTGAAAAGCCTCAGAGTCTTGACGCAGAGCCTTTACGAACTGCTTCATCAGACCTAATTTAATGTGCAATGGAGGCATTAAAATATGATCGGGCTTCACAATCGGTTCATTTTTGACATTATGTTGTCCTATTTGAAACTCGCTCCGTTGTGGCCATGAGTGCTGCTGGTAGTGGAGTGCATCGGCTCTACTGTCCCATAAACAAATGTAACACGGATATTTAGTGTACCCGCCTTGCATTCCCATCAGAAATCCAACCATTTTGAAATCTCCTATCACTGGCCAGGCGTACTCTTCATATTTTAAAACTTGTAGCAACATTTTAACTCGTAATTTTCTCGTAATTTTCTTTAAGCTTTACAGAATGAGCAAGGGGAAGAGATGGAAATTTATTTCCATTGTGAAGAAGAACTGCCTTTAAGCTTCTTGTAGACTCCCGCTACACACCTACAGCCCTTCCTGCCCCTCTTCTGTATCTTCTATGCAACGGCTGCTAAAAAAACTACTAAAACACTATAATATTCGTTTTACATTGTGTAAAGGTACAAAAGCAAACTTTATTTATTATAAATAGAGTTTCTGCTTCTTTTTCGATGAATACAATCAGAAAATATTCACTAAATAACAGACTCAAAGATTTTTTTTTTTTTTTGTTGACTTGTGTTATTGATGGTGTTCAAGTTTTTTTTATTTGTGTGTGTAGTAGGTAACTTTCTGTGATATTAATGTCGGTTATTGTTTTTTACAGAAGCGAGCAGTAGAACAAATTATAATAATCAAAAATGAAGGGATATTAAATACTCCTGGGAACAAAACTGCATGCATTATTAACAAAATAAATGATTTGTTAGAAATGTAAGCGCATTGGATTAAAGGATGGAAACTTTCCTGATTAATATGACCAATGGCTTTAAATAGTTTTTTTTTAACAATAACATTATTGCGTCTTCAAATTTTTTGTGTTTTGACTGATGTATGAAGAAAATAAAACCTCTTGCTAAATTTGTATTTTTTATTTGTATGAAATTTATTTATTTATACTGTTTAATCTTCCCTAGTCATTGACATTAGGACATTTGAATTCAGGATTGTTTTTAAATACATAGGGGCAATCCATGATCATGAGCTTGTAACAGTCAAAATATAAAACCAGGGTCTGAGAATAAATCTTAAGATGACCAAAGGTACTCCGTAATAAAACAACAAAACCAAATTGAGTTGGGCTCGTGAGATTCGAGTTGTCAAATACGTTGTCTCTAGATAGTATCCAAGGTTGGATAGCTCTTAACATAATATTAAGTCCTTTCGAGGTCACCGCTGCCTAACCACCTTAAGAGCTGATATCGCTTGCACCTTGTGTCGACTTTTGTTTGAACCGACGCCTGTTTTTTGTCTTGTGTGCAAGCGATTTTCCTTTAAAAGTAGTAAGTCGGGAGTGACCACGGCCTAGGCATGCCGGACAAACGGAGATCCTGTTTTTGTAAGTCAATTCATATACTCGAAACTTCTCTATAACGCAGAAGTACTCATCTGAAAACCGCATCAAAATCGGTTTAGCCAAACATCATATAATAGAAAGCAAAAAAAACATTCTATATTGGACATACAGGAAACTTTGAATGATTTTTAGCCGGCTTCAAATAAAGAATTATTTGAAGCCGGCTTCAAATAAAGAATTATTTGAAGCCGGCTAAAAATCATTCAAAGTCAATGTAAATTTTCTCAATTTTAGGTTCTCGTTCATTTTGCCCGATTAGAACCTCAATAGTTCGTATACGAATTTCAAATCTATTGGTCTCCAGCAATCGAAATGTTCGTGTGACGTTCCATCGAATTAGTTCGACTGTGAAGGTCTGAGAATACACAAGCCTTGTTTCCTTCGAAAAAAATTCGAGTGGTGAACTTTTTTACGTGTGTGAACTTTGTTCGATCATGCGAGAATCGGCCTCTAGGAGTCCTCTTTAACTCTCGAAATATTAGCGCTCTCACTCCATTCGAGCACCAAAAACTTCTCGAGTGAAATGGGTCACTTTCTCCCCTTGTATAACAATCTACTATTATTGCCTGACACGTTTCAAACACGTTTTACACGTTGACGTGAAGCACACCATGCCCGTGCTAAAATGTGGCGAGAACCTTTAATGTGAACTTTAAGCAAACAAACTTTTTTTTAAATAGTTTTTTTATGCTTGCCGCTTATGTACGAAATGCTTGCTGCCTATATGCTGTGTGGTACTTATTTATAATAAAGATTTGTGTTTTTCATTGAAAACTTCTACGGGGAACTGTCCGAAATTTACGCGGGACCGATATTAATAAAAAACTTGAAATATCAGGTTTGGTTGAAGAGCTTGTCTGTGTACTAAAGTGTTCAAAATATAGTTTTGTAGTTAACTAGCACCGCCGTGACTGCGTCCGCGCGTTTTGAGCTTGCACCCTCCCCTCCCGTGGCAGCGTGACGTTTTATAGCTTATAAACCCCTTATTCATAATAACTCAAACGGTCTAATAAGAGTTTTTTTAGCTTACTGTTTTGTTACTCTCTGTCAAATGATGACACCGCCTCGAAAGAACGAGACAAATCAGTTTAATAGTTACAACAAGTTTATTAGAATGTTCACGTTATTATAAATAAGAAGGTAAAGCTTTCCCCGATAAATAAGCTACCCGCTACTACACAAAAAGAATTTATCAAATTGGTCCTAAGAATAACGCGTAAACAAACAAACTCACCAGCTTTATATGTATAGTTAAACAATCTCACCTTCATAACTAGGCAGAAATAGAAGCCAATAGTAGCGGCACTGACATTGCTCAGGCTGTCAACGTTTCGCAAAAGTCCCAGGGGCAACACACACACCAGTGACACAACCACCATTATTGATGTTCTGGAATAATATATTAAGATTGTAAGATTATTTTTTTCAATAACCTCCTACTCAGAGATAATCTAGAGAACTGACTACTTTTTTTTCTTTCTAAATATTAATAGATCACAATGTGTTTGTTTGTAAATTTATTTATTAACAAAAAAACACAATATTTTTAACAATAAACATGTCTGCGAAATGCAAAGCAGTTGTTGTCTTACTTTATGGTTGTTCCTAACTTGTTACAAATTGTTGTAAATTAAATAAGGTGCAGCATGAAACGCTACCTGATAGTCATTAAGCTCAGTTACTAATTTGTTATTCAGTTTTTGTGCAGCAACACACTAAATTGCCTGCTTGCAGATAATATTATTTAATTAACTTTTTTTACCACTATTATAAGATGAGAACACCACCTCATACTTGAGTTGAGGCAAGCAAAACTTTAATCACAAGTCTTTTTGATTATTTATTACACAAGATCATTCATACAAACCTCAACATATCACTCTGGTTGATGTTAAACATCTTGGCAACAATTTGCGGACCGAGATCGCCAACCACCACAAAGTATGCTATGCAGGTGCCCATCAGAAACCCTATGATGCCTACTTCTACTGCAAACTTGCCCGCAGAACCAAATACATGGAACGCTGTAATAGAAGAGAAAAACTGTATTTATCCCATAGTTCAAAAGGATAATTTTTAATGATGATAAAATATGGATAGTTATCAATTGATAATAACAAAAAATGCACTTGAGAAAGTGAACTGTATTGGAAGTATTTGAATGTATGTTTCCGCACAGACGTCTAGTGGTGGGCGTTATTCAGCATATATGTATTGTTATAAAACTGTCTGTTTAGCTCTACAACAATCACTGATTATTTTGCCATAATAAATTTCTATTATCCACAATGCTTTATGCAATTACAAATGGAAAACTTGACAATAATCAGCACCAAAAATGTATTACAACAATTACTGGACTTGCTACATAAGCTCTTATATATTTTTAAAACAATATTAGAAATGCATTTCTTATACTGGTGTAACAGAAAATGTGAGCCCAGAAAATTATCAAGGAGCATAATTATCTTGATAATTTCGAACCCTGATTTATCCATATTAAATGGAGCTTAAACACTTTGCAAACATCAATTGTAAAATAATGCTTAAATGATTCTTAATACCTCAACACCCGAGCGGTCGCATGCGACCGCATAACAATAGAATACCTATTGTGTCTCGTTCACATACGCTTGAGGGATTAAATGGGTTACATTAAAAGCAAGAGTTTACTAGTTAATTTTTGGTAAAAAATTATAATATCTTACCCAGAAACTCAAAGTTTCTCCGTCTAGCTAGTAACGCAGATTTGAGTAAAAAATAACAGCACAGCCTTGAAACCAAGCCCATTGATATAAGAATTAATGTCGCCAGCAACACTCCACACTAGAACATGCATAATTAGATCAGTAAAAATTCAGAAAGATATATAATTAGTATTATTCTTACTTCATTCTTATGAAAAATCATAAATTAAGTAATAAACCTATTTGTTATATGAATCTTAACATTGCCTTAAAGATAATATAACCATTAAAAGTTTTATAAGAGAACCAAATATCATAAATAAAGTGTATTGTTCTCTACCAAGATACGTGTGCAATATTTTTTACTTTTACGTGTTACGTTACTGCAACAGTATGAAATCAATTTATTTGCTATTGAATTACTAAGTACGAGTAAAAAACTAGAAAGTAATAAAAAGTTCAATTACTTACTTGTTGAAAGCAAAATGGCATAGCCAAAATGCCGACCCCAATAATACTATTAGCTAAAGTTATTGACTGCCCCGTCGTTCCCATGGTGGATTTTCTCTCCCTGTTCCAGTAAATTAATTCCTAAGAAATCAAAATTTTCGTCTTCAAGTTCACAACAAAACACCACATCACAATTTTTCTTCTTCTTCTTCTTCTCTTTTAATGGCTAATCTGTGTTGCCACATTCGCCAGTGTCGCGTGAGTATAGGTGTTATGCACTGTTGTGGGGAATGAGTCAATGTGGTTCTGTGTTGTTAGTAAAATCTAAAAAACACAAAATATATAGGACATCACAATGAATATATTTAAAATGAATATAAGCGAGATACATAATTGGAATGGCATGGGTAGAATTTGTATACAAGAAAGCAGGAATATGGAGGAAGGACGAAGTGATATGCAGATAAGAATAGGGTTAAATAGAAAGTTTAAAGTTTAATTTTGTTACACGAGATAAATTTGGAAAGTATTTCAATGAAAGGAGAGTTGACTAAGCCGAGAAGAGAATTAAAGTTGCAGGGGCGGGGGATGTAATTAGGTAAGATATCATACAATGAAGCGCCAATTATGGGACAATTGAAGAATATATGGTCCACGGAGCCTTCGTCCAGGCCACATTCGCAAAGAGAACTGTCCTTGACTTTTATTTTGGCAAGATGGACTGGGGTGCATGCATGTCCTAAACGGAGTCTACAGATCGTGGAAACTACATATTTAGGAATATTAGGATGGCGAAAGAACCAAGGTCTATGGGGAATTTCCTGTTGGTTATGGGAATAGTATTTGCCTGCCATCAATCTAGAGTTCCTCCAATCAGTGTTCCAAGAAATGTAGAGGTGAGTGCGAGCTAAACTGGTAATGTCGTGGGAAAAGTGTTTATAGTGATCTAAGGTACCAGTAGTAATTGCGTTTTTAGCAAATGAGTCCACTGTTTCATTGCCCGGGATGCCGCTATGACTAGGAATCCAGGCCAGTGTTACATTTAGGTTTTTTTGTTTGCAGAAAAAGAGGTTTTCTCGAATTTTGAGTATATATGGGAATTTAATTTTGGTTTTAAAAGGGTTAGAAATTATAGCTTGAAGACAACTTAAAGAGTCGGTAAAGATGATTGAGTTATTGAGACTATGGGATTCTATGTATGAGATAGCTTGAAGAATCGCTAGAGATTCCCCAGTGAAAATGGAAGAAGAAGGTGGGCATTTAAATAGTAATGCAATTTTGTACACAGGGAACCATACAGCGGAGCCTACGCAACCTCCATCCGATTGTTTAGAGGCATCAGTGTAAAAGTAGTTCCATCCCGGCCAGCGTTTGGAAAGTACGTCTAAGAAGTCTTGAGGAGCTGATGGAGAGTGTTTTTGGATACCCAGGTTCAAAATTACATTTGGTTTAAAAGTTAACGACTCAAAGTTGGTTAAGAAGAGAGGATTTATGGAGAATTTTTCTATCGGAGCAGGAAGACGTGAGAATTTTTGAAATGAGTGCAAGATACAAGGGAGTTTATGAGCAGAATTTAAGGCCTCAGATAAGGTTTGGAGTTTAGCTAAGAGAGGGTGAGACGAGTTTTGAAGGATTTTGGAAAGGAACCTGTCGCTAAGGTATTGTCTTCGCAAATATAGAGGAGGTTCTACACACTCGATCTGTAGACCGTTTATAGGAGATGATTTCATGGCTCCTAATATTATGCGAAGACATTTAGATTGTACCTTCTTTAGTTTATCTAGGGCAGCTTTATTACATGGATCCAAAAGAAATGAGGCGTAGTCTAAGTGGCTCCGAACTATTGCGTTGTATAAAAGTTTTTGTGAGTAAGGGTGTGCGCCCCATCGGACACCAGAGAGAGAGCGGAGGATGTTAACTCCTTTTTCCGCTTTGTCGACCACGTAATCGAAGTGGGGAGTACCGGATAGTTTACTGTCTAGGATCAAACCCAGAAACTTCACCTGGTTTTTTTGTGGAATAAGCTCACCGTTCAGATGTAGATCGGGGTCGGGAAAATTACGATTCTTGGTGAAAACTACCGTAGAACACTTCTGCGTTGAGAGGCTCAGGCCATGATCTTCAAGCCAATTGCTCAAGTAGGATAAGGCAGAATTCAAACGAGAAGATGCGTCAGGGATCGATTTAGCATTAACGTAAAGAGCTAAGTCGTCAGCGAACTGGAGGATGTTAGCAAAGGGCAGGACCGTTTTTTCAAGATCTGAAGTGTATATGCTGTAGAGGAGGGGGCTGAGTACAGAGCCTTGGGGTAATCCTTTCCAAACGAGGCTGGAGGGAGATAGGAAATCTTGAAATTTGATAACAATTGATCTAGACATCAATGCGTTACAGATAAAACGGACCATCTTCGGCGAGATACTCAGCTGTAGAAGTTTTTCTCTGAGTAGTGGAAGGAGCACGTTATCGTAAGCTGCAGAGACATCTAGGAAGGCACCCACAAGGAACTCTTTATTTTTGAAGGCCAGGCGAATTTCAGTGGTTAATAGGCTCAGGCTATCTAAGGTGCTGAAGCCTTTTCTGAAACCAAACTGGGAACTGGCAATGATGTTTTTAGATTCCACAAACCATTCCAGACGATTTTTGATCAAGTGTTCAGTTACTTTTAGTAACACAGAAGAGAGTGCAATCGGTCTGTAGGAGTTGTGGTCCAATGGATTTTTGCCTGGTTTAAGAATTGGGATAACGATTTGTTGCTTCCAAGATTCTGGTAAAGATCCGCTGTCAAAGAAACAATTAACTAAGTGGAGGAAGTATGTTTTTGCTCTCATAGAGGCTCTGCATAGGAATGAGTATGGAACTCCGTCTATACCTGGAGAAGAGTCAGTAAGGTCACCAAGAGCTAATAGGAGCTCGTCGATAGAGAAGGGTTTGTCTAAGGCATTATTGGAGACGAAATAAGAATTTAAATCGGACGGGAAACTATCGATGAATGGTACGAAAGGAGGGGCTAATTTATTTATAAAATCTGAAAGCCAGATCGATGGATCGTTGGCCGAAATATTCACAAAATTTACCGATCGTCTAAAGCGTTTGATTTGTTGCCAAACCACTGATGAAGGGGTTCTGGGAGACATATTTTCGCAAAATTTAATCCACCCTATTTTTTTTTTCTGCGATAGAATTTTTTGGGTCTGGGCAGCTGTTCGCTTGTATATTAAATAGTTGTCAAGCGTCATTGATCGGTTGTAAGCCTTTTCTGCTTCCTTTCGCTTGCGAATCGCGGCGGTGCATTCAGCGTCCCACCAGGGAGGAGAGGGAGTTTTCCAACGGGGTTTTTTAACTGGTATGGAAGCATCAGCAGCAGAGGTCAGAATTCCTACAAACTCGGAGTAGCAGGAGGAAGAGTTGATGGAATTTACGGTTGGAAGTGATTCTAATTTCTCATCAACTGCAGTGGAAAAGGCCGACCAATCGGCTTGGTTTAATTTATATTTGAGTAAGGGAGCGGGAGGGTTAGAGGCAGGAGAAGGGTTTGAAAATGAAATTAAGATAGGGAAGTGGTCGCTGCCGAAAGTGCTATTAAGGACACTCCAGGAAACCATAGACGATAAAATTGGGGAACAAAATGAAACGTCAACTGCTGAGGCAGGATTTTGGGATGGGGAGCATCTCCTAGTTATTGATCCATCATTTAGAAGGCAAAGGTTATAATCATCTAGAAGACCAAGTAGAGACGAGCCTGGAGGGTCTGTAAGATGACATCCCCAGGTAGTGTGGTGACAGTTAAGGTCACCCATGACAAGAAAAGGTGGAGGCAGAGAGGAAATTATGGTCCGGAGTTCAGAAAGAACTGTATTGTTAGGTCTGGGGATATATACAGATAAAAAGGAAATGTTATGCGCTCGAATAGCCACAACATTTATGTTCTGACTATGAGGAGGAAGAGACAGTTGGGAAAAAGAAGAAGAGCGCCTTACCAATAAGGCACATCCTGCATAGCCATCATCCCTGTCGTCTCGAAGACATGAAAAGCCCGGAACCCTGAAATGTGAGTCCGGAACCAACCAAGTCTCCGAGATGGCAAGGATAGATGGAGAGTGTTTTCTTATTATATGAGACACTTCATGTTTTCTCCTACGGATGCTTTTACAGTTCCATTGCAGAACTGCCGTAGGAGCCATGAGGGTTAGCTAAATTGCCGATTTGGGTAAGTTTTTTAGCGACATTGTTCGGTAGGGAGTTGGCATGAGATGAAAGTAAACAAAGTAACATAGAAAGAAGATAATCTAGGAGGTTTTCAGTTGAGGATGGCATTGTGTTTTTTTCTTCATCATCCTTATCATTATTGCTATTATTCCCCAGAGCACAACCGTTGGGGAGGGATGATGGACAATTGCCTATAATGGCCTGGTGGGCCTGTTTGTCGTACCCTTTGGTTAAGGGAGTTGGGGGACGAGAAGGGCGTGTGATTGTCTTTCGGTACGAGTTTGACGAGGAAGATGTTTTTGAGATAATTGATTGGGGAGTGAATGATGGCTGAGAGACAGGAGTTTTAGCAGTATCTGCATAGGATTTGCGCACTGTTGGGAACTGGGTGGAGGCCTCTGAATAGGGGATGTTTTCCTGAGCCATGAGAATTTTAATTGATTTTTGTCTCGAATGTTCAGGGCAGGATTTACTGAGTGCCGAGTGGGATCCTAAACAGAGAATGCAAGTTGCATTGCACTCACTGACTTCACAGTTTGAGCCGGGGTGGGGTTGAGTACAGCGGAAGCAACGAGGTTTAGATCGACACTGTGCCTTCACATGTCCAAATCGGCAACAGTTAAGGCATTGGATTGACGGGAGTTGGTAAGTGTCCACTGGTAAAGACGTATGACAGCAGTAAATTCGTGTGGGGAGAACTTGTCCTTTAAAGGTCAACACTACGGCTTGAGTTGGGGTCCATGATGCTTTGCCATCAACAATCACTTTCCTGTTAAGGCGCCTAGCTTTTAGGAGGATACCGCAACCCTCTGGAGTCTCAATGGACTCTGCCAGATCGCTCATTGACCAGTCAACAGGAATACCCTTGACTAGGCCCATTCGAGTAATATTAAATGAGGGAATGGTTGGGATGTATTGATGGGAGGTTAGCAGATCATTGTTTAGCAAGTTGTTTGCATCTGCTGCGGTTTTTAGCTCGATTGACACCCGGTTTCTACCTATTTTCTTGATTCCGTCTTTTAAAATACCGCCTACTTTGTTTTTATACAGTAGTTGTCCGAATCTCATTGGATGAATGTAAGTAGCAGATGAAGATTCTGATTCCATTCGGGAGACATGAATTATGAATGGACCGTTGTCCTCGGGGCTGTATGATTTGGGGGATATTACCAAAGATGGATGGGTGAAAATGTCTAAGTTACTCAATGATGAGTCAATGACGGCTCTCTTCGCTGGTTCCGAGTCAGACTCAGGACCCATTCGGCGTTTGGTGCCGGGTTGAGAGAATAAGGGAGGTGACAAATTGATATCATCCTGGGTGGTAGGTGTAGCCCGAGGGGCTACATCTATGTCTGGGGGGTCCGGAGGATCAGGGGGTGAAGGAGTCATGACTCTTACCTGTTGCCAGTAACGATATACACAGAATGGATTAGTACACAAAGGTAAAAGCCACTAAACAGAACACAAATAACTCGATAACCTGTAAAGCACGTGCTTACACTAAGGCTCCGACACAGCGAAAACATCACAATTTTTTGCCTTTTTTTTCGAGATGTCAATGTCAAAATCTTCTTCTTCTTCTTTTTTTTTTTTTTTTTTTTTTTTCTTTGTGGCTTTCATGCGCCAAGCGCACGTATCGTATCCGTCCACCGGGGACAGTCCGATAATTCCGCCAATGTCAGGTTCAGAGGGGCAAAATGAAAAATTAAGCTGAAAACTGCTAAAAAAAGGAGAAAAGCATAATAATTTAGAAACAAAGACAAATGGTGCTGCGAGTAGGTATAAATAGCCTATGTATGATACAAAACTTTGTTAGTAATATGACAAAGCACAAAAATGGGTTAAAACGCTATTAAAATGAAGCAAGTGGAAAGAGGAGTCATTTTCATGTTATTTTTATAATCTAATATCATACTTATGTACATATTTACAGAGCTACTAGTTTACTGTTGACGTAGAAGGGAAGGAAAGAATAAATTGTAGGTTCACAGGACGGGGTAACTTAGTAGGTAAAAAGTCGTAAAAAGATAAAGGAAACTTTCTACATTCAAAAAAGATGTGGTTTGGAGTGCCCTCGTCTAATCCGCACTCACAGAGTGAACTGTCCCGGATCCGAAGTTTGTGTAGAAACACCGGTGTGCAAGAGTGACCAATTCTCAATCGGCATATAGTCGTTATCACGCGTTTCTCATAATGCCTGAACCTAAAGAACCATGGTCTGTGTGGTATCTGAGGTTGGATTTTGCCATAGTGACAACCCTTGGTTTTGGAAGAATGGTTCCATCTGGATTGCCAATCATCAGCAATATGTCGATGGGCAAGTGCCAAAATATCGTGAGCGTAGTTATGTGGGAGAAGCGAACCTATGTCGATCGCTTCTTTGGCCCAACCGTCAACTTGTTCGTTACCGCGAATACCACATTGACCCGGGATCCACGCTAGAACTACGTTGATCTTTTTAGAATAGCACTGATACAAAAAGTTCTTTATTTTAAATATAATTGGTGAGATACATTTTGAGCGAAACAACTTTGAGTTGATGGCTTGTAAGCAACTTTTAGAGTCCGAAAGTATTATTGAGTTTGACAACTTGTGAGATAAAACATATGATACCGCCTCCAATATGGCCAAAGACTCACCTGTATATGAAGAGGATTCCTTGGAGTATCTATGACTCAGAAGGACTTGGAATTTGGGGATCCAGACCGCCACACCAACTGGTCTGCTGTCCGAGGTTTTGGAGGCATCGGTATAAATGGGTGTCCATTTTTCCCAATCCCTGCCTAGACACTCAGACAGCTTGTAATCGGCCAGTGGGTCGCCTTTCTGAATTCCGAGGTCCAGAATGATGTTGGGTTGATAAATAAGGGCGTCAAATTCGGTTGCAAAAATAGGGCTTTTTGGAAGTTGGTGAATCGATGGGGACAATAGAGAGAGTTTCCTATAGCTTTGTATTATTCTAGGGGGCTCCATACTGGTCAAACCAGTATCTACTTGTCGGGTCATGGATCATCTCAGAAAGGTCTTGAAGGCGTGAGAGAAGAGGATGAGTGCCTACCTGATAGATTTTAAAAATGTACCTATCCGACAAATACTGTCTACGGAGGTCTAGGGGAGGGTCTGTACACTCAACCTGCAAGGCGTTGGTTGGAGATGATTTCATGGCTCCAAAAACCAGTCTAAGGCCTTTGAATTGAATCTTGTCAAGTTTGCTAAGAGCTGCCTTGTTGCATGGTTCTAGTATAAAGCTTCCATAATCTAGATGGCTTCGAATGACTGCGTTATAAAGGAGCTTTTGAGAGTATGGGTGGGATCCCCACCATACACCAGCTACTGATCGTAATATATTGAGACCTTTTTCACACTTTTTAATAACGTCATTCGAATGGTGCTTGCCAGATAGTTTGGAGTCAAGAACTACGCCCAGAAATTTAACGTGTGACTCTAGGGGGATAGACATGTTGTCATACAATATCTCACAATCGGGGATGGACCGTTTTCTAGTAAACACTACAACGTTACTTTTGGGGACTGAAAGGGAAAGACCGTGTTCGTCTAACCATATTTTTAGATAGCTTAACGCTGAGTTAAGGCGATAGCTGATGTCGTCCATAGTTTTACCTGAAGAGTACAAACAAAGGTCATCTGCGTACTGGAGAACTTTACAGAAGCATGAAACGACTTGTTCAAGGTCATACGTATAGAGGCTGTATAAGATAGGGCTGAGAACAGAACCTTGTGGTAGGCCCTGCCACACGTTCCGAGGTGGAATAGAATGTCCAAGGCATCTGATTTTAAGTAATCTACCTGAAAGTAGATTGATAATACAGTTGACTAACCTCATAGGAAGACTCAGGCGAAGTAACTTCTCTTTGAGCACCGGAAGTTGAACATTATCATATGCAGATGCGATGTCCAGGAAAACACCAACCAGGAACTGATCTTTAGTAAAAGCAGAACGAATGTCTGTAGTCAGGATGCTTAGACTATCCATCGTACTCCTGGACTTGCGGAAACCGAATTGAGTAGATGCAAGTATACCTCTATTTTCAGCCAGCCACTCCAAACGATTTTTAATAAGGTGTTCCATTACTTTACACAACGTGGATGATAGAGCGATGGGTCTATAAGACGAGGCATCAGACGCAATCTTACCAGGCTTCAGAAGGGGTATGATGATCTGAGTTTTCCATGCTTCTGGGATCTCACCAGTTATAAAGACAGAGTTTATAATGTCCAGGTAGAAACTTTTCCCTATCGAACTAAGATGAGTTAGGAATGAATATGGAATGCCATCTTCACCCGGGGAGGAATCACGGAGACCATTGAGAGCGCAGTGAAGTTCACTAAGACAGAAGGGTTGATCAAATCTATCATTACTTTGGATGTCAGAATACGGAGATGGAAAATAATTTTGATTAGGAACAGTAGGAGGGGATAATCTATTGGCAAAATCGTTGAGCCAGACTGACGGGTCATTAGAAGAAGGAGACGGTCCGATTAAGGAACCGCGAAACCGACGTATGTTTTTCCAGACCATTGAGGATGGTGATCTCGGGGAAAGGTCTTCGCAAAATTTAATCCACCCGTTTTTCTTTTTGCTAGACAGTAGACGTCTTGTTCGAGCCGCGACCTGCTTATATTTTATAAAGTTCTCAGTGCTCATACAACGATTGTAGTCTTTTTCTGCTTGTTTTCGCAGGGCAATAGCTGAAGAGCAGTCTGCGTCCCACCAAGGTGGGGGAGCTAAACCCTTGCGGTTAGGTTTCTTCAGAGGGATGCTCGCATCTGCAGCTGACGTCAACGTATTTACAAAGGCAAAGAGTCTTTCATCAATGGCGGTGTCTGCGGAGTTCGAGAGCCTCTGTACGCCAATATCTACTTCAGAAGTAAATTTGGACCAGTCAGCGAGTTGCATTTTATACTTTAGTAATGGAGGCGGGGACACAACAGGACAGACCGTAAGCGGTTTAGTGATGAGGATCGGGAAGTGGTCACTGCCGTAAGTAAAGGATTCTATATGCCAAGAGCAAAGAGAAGCGAGAGCAGGAGAGCATACTGTTAAATCTACCGCCGTCCGCGGGTTCTGCGAAGGAGAGACACGTCTGGTTGGTGACCCATCGTTAAGGGTACATAAATTAAGCTCATCGAATAGGTCTATCAGGTGATTAGCAAATGAGTCACAGTAATGAGAACCCCATGATACATGGTGGGCGTTGAAATCACCTAGTAATAGGATGGGTGGGGGTACAGAACACAAAATATCACGAAGTTCAGTAATAATTGAGTTAGAAGGATGGGGAATATAGATTGATACAACTGAAATGTCTGATACACGTGCAGCCACCACATTAAAAGAGGGGCTGTGTTGGGGTATTTGGAGAAGGGAGTACAGAAAACAGTTTTTAACAAAAAGACAACAACCTTCGTAGCTATCATCCCTGTCATCCCTAAGGCAGGCATAGCCTGGGATTCTGAAAACAGAACCAGGTCTCAACCATGTCTCAGAGATGGCAGAGACGGCCACAGAAAATTTACTAAATAAATGTATTAACTCACTTTTTTTATGACGAACACTCTTACAGTTCCACTGAAGTAACTGGAGAGTGTCCATCGCTGGGACTACTACTGGGATTTAAGACCTCTTTGGGAATGGAGTTGAAAAGACGGGCAAGTTTAGAGGCAACGTTGGGCGGTAGACAATCATTCCATCTTGATATAATGGATGTCAGCATTGCAAGCATAATTTCGATCAACTGATCATTTTCACTAGGTTCATCTTGAGGAGAATTGTTAAGTAAAGCGCAGCTATTTGGAAGAGAAGAAGGAATGTTACCTATGATAGCCTGGTGGGCTTGCCTGTCATAGCCTTTGGATTGAGACAGAGGAGACCTGGCGCGAGATGTGGTAGGCACGGACATTCGACGGGAGTTAATAAATATCCTTTGGACATTCCCACACATCGCCATCTAGTCCCAAAGTAAGCTACTCAAAGCTTGTGTTATGGGTACCAGACAACGGATATAACACTTAAATACTTTTTGTTTGTAAATACATACATAATATACATAGAAAACACCCAGACCAATACAAACAGACATGTTCATGCACACAAATGTTTGTATTGTGCGGGGATCGAACCCGCACCCGCTGCGTACTAAGCGATTTCTCGACCACTACACCAGACGGGTCGTCAAACGTCGTCGACGGGTCGTTTGGGAGGCTAGCGGGGTGGGTTGCGAATTTTAACGGTGAAAGAGGGGTGGCATACACTGTAATAGGTGCATCTTTAGCCGCATCACTGTAGGGACGCCTTACCGGAGGGACTCGGGAGGATGCATCCATGTACGAGATATTATCCTCAGCCATCAGTAACTTAATACTCTTTTGACGTGACTGCTCTGCACAGCACTTGTCAGTCGCAAAATGCCTGCCAGAACAATGAATGCAGGTAGAAACTTCCTTTGCAACCACACAAGTGTCTCCGACATGGGTCTGAGCACAACGATAGCATCGTGGAGACGACTTGCACTGATTTTTGACGTGCCCAAACCGGCAGCAGTTATAACACTGGATCGTTGGCATAAGATAAGTTTCGACGTGGAGTGCGGTATGGAAAGCATATACTTTATTTGGTAACATCTGTCCAGAAAAAGTAAGAACAACGGTTTGGGTTGGGGACCACGATGGGGTGTTATTGGACATAATTTTTTTGTTTAGACGTCTGCCCTTCAGAACCTTGCCACAGCCATCGGGTAGGACCAGTGAGTCAACAAATTCTTCTAATGTCCAGTCAGTAGGCACACCACGGACAAGGCCCATGCGAGTGCAATTATATGTGGGAATAATTGCTTTAAAACCATTCCTTTTCAAAAGGTCAGCCGAAACAAAGTCATTGGCGTCTTTGCCGTTTATAAATTCAATGGACATTCTGTTGCGACCTGCGCTTTTAACGCCATCTTTGACAATGCGGGTGACATTATTTTTATGTAGAAATTGACCGAATTTAATTGGACGCAATGACGGCGTTGAACCTGTCGAGGGGTCTGATTCAAGGTTTGTAACGTGAACGATGAATGGACCACGGTCTTCTGGGCTGTAAGTGCGAGATTCGGAGAAACTCGGATGCAAATATACCGATTGAGAATTTTCATCATTTTTTTGGCTTTTCTCTTGGTAAGTTTCTGCTGGCAGTTTATGTTTCCTCGTGTTGTCCGATCTCTCAGTCCGAGAGTGAGAATCGGATAGAGAGAGCGGAGAACGGTCTCTTATTATCCTCGGATCCGATCCTCCCGTCCAAGAGCGCGAATTAGACGAAAGGGCCGGAGGAGGTGTCATCATCTCGATTTCATCCGGCGGGTCTGGCGGTTCCGGTGGATTTATCATTTTTACGACTATTTGGGAGTTAATGTTAAAATATGAACGCTGCCATTGCTTATAAATATTTAACCTTCTAAGGCGCAATTGCGGTGGCGGTCGCGTTTCCGCGGTGGACTGCGTGCGCGTACGCAATTCGCGCGGTGTCAGGATACACGTTACGTAAACAGTTATAAAATCTTATTGAAACAAGCTATTATCATTCTGTAAAAAGCTTATTGTTACTGAATAAATAACCTATGCTTGTAATAAAAAAAAATGTATTCAAAAATGAAAAAATAGAACCAAAAAAATTCGTGGTAGGGTGACGACATATACGAAAAAAATTGCGAGAAAAAAAAATCGAATTTTAATCAATAACTGACAGAAACCGGATGTGTTTGCGGTCTATGGTGTAGAAACATCTGTTTTTTACTCATAAAGGCCAACATGCCCAAGGAATAAGCATTTATACACCCATTTTTTTTTTTGCAAAAAAGTAATTAAAAAGCGCCCACAGGTGGGCGCTTGGTATAATCGCGAAATTCATGCTCAGCGCCCACCATCGGGCGCTCTGGCTATCCAAGGGTGTACCGAATGCATTCTTATCATATTCTTTTTTTAATCTGTGACAGCCTGACAGCTCTACTGTTAATTTTGTGTTCTGTCGAAAAAGCGCGGGAACCTTGTTAGAGAAAGGCGCCCAATTTTTAAAAAATTCAAAGTTTATTATTATTACTGTACATTTCTTGTTAATATCGTTGTAAATATATAGTAAATAGTTTGTTTCTTATGTGAAAGTGTTGGAGTCATGGGGGGTAGCAAGAAGAGGAAAAAGCAAGACCCTCCCGATGGGCCTCCAATAAGTGACTCATCATCTGATGAAGAAGATGCTTCATCGAAATATCAAATCTTTAAGGTACCAGGGTACTCCAGAAAGTACCCTGAAAATAGTAAAAAATCCGAGTACATAGTTTTTGTATCCCACAAAGAAGAAAAGCCTTTTAGCGACAAAGATAGACTAGCAATTTCTCACGCCATACGAAAGTATTGCGTGACTGGTATACTCCATCTAAAGTCCATCAATAAGTACAAAATCGGTATAACTTTTGATTTATCTAACAATGCCAATGTATTCTTACAAAACAGGAAACTTCTGGATGATTTAGGTCTAAAAGGTACAATTCCGGCAAGCGACACGGAGGTGACTGGGGTTCTCACTTCAGTACCCACCGATTTATCAAATAAAAAGATTTCGGCTCTTATTGGCAGCTCACGTAATGTCATACAAGTCCGACGGTTTATGCGTCGAGTGCGTAGTGAGGGTGGTGCGGTCTCGTACCAGCCCACTCAGACTGTTGCGGTGACGTTCGCCTCCACAGAGCTCCCGCAGTACGTATACCTCGACTCGTGGAGACATGAGGTAAGTGTGTACGTGCCGCCGGTCAAGCAGTGTCTGCGCTGTATGAGGTTTGGCCATATCGCTCAATATTGTAAAAATGCTGAAGTATGCTCTATCTGCTCAGGTTCTCACAGTTTCAAATCTTGTACAGTTGAACAAAAAGATGCCAAATGTATAAACTGTAGTGGTAACCATGTTGCTATTTCAAATTCATGCCCACAAAAGAAAGCCAAAATTGAAGAAAATAAAATCAAATCCAGAGCTACCACTTATTCCGAACTATTTAAAGAAAATTCTTTCCCTCATTTGTCATTAAGAAACATAGAAACTCAGTTAGAAAATCTTACTAAATCAGATTTTTTTATGAACATTCTGACTAACGCAGTCACCAAATTAATTTTGAATCAAAAAGAAAACCCAATAAACTCTACAACTATTAAAGAAACCCTACACCTAACCTTCCGAAACAACGCTTCTTTTCCCGTAAATGGAACTTAACTTTATTCAATGGAATGCACAAAGTATAATCAGTAATAAGATTTCACTTACAAAATATTTATATGATAACAATATACACATAGCTATTATTTCTGAAACTTGGCTTACGCCAATTAAAAGTTTTAATATTAAAGGATATATAACCGAAAGAAATGATATAGGCAACAAACACAATGGAGTAGCTATTTTAATTCACAATAGTATAAATTACAAAAAAATCAACACATTTTCTGACAGTTCTTTACAAAACATTTGTGTTAGAATAACTTTACATAGTGTAGAAATAAGTATTGTTAGTTTTTATTGCCCAGCGAATTCCACACCATCTTTTGATAAACTTAAATTCCAGTCTTTAATAGATTCAATACCTGAACCAATGATTTTTGCAGGTGATTTTAACGCTCATCACACACATTGGGGTTGTCACTCTATAGATTCTAGAGGCAGAGACATTTTAGATATAATTGACAACAGTGATTTGGTATTATTAAATAATGGTCATGTAACAACTGTTGGATCTCTATCGTGGCGTTCAAATGCATTGGATTTATCGTTGGTTTCCTCTTCATTAGCTCTTTCTTGTGACTGGTCCGTACATAACGATCCTCTTGGCAGCAGCTATCATCTTCCTGTAATCATAAAAGTCTTTGTAAATAATAATGTAAATAGAGATCAGTTGTATAATAATGGTATCATGCATTCTCCAATTTACCCTAACTTTAAAAGTGTAAATTGGAAAATGTATGGGCAAATCCTAGATTTTGAGCTGTCTGACTTTCAAATTGAAAATTATTCTCCACTGGATGCATACTCCACTTTCATAAAAATTTTGCACACTGCTGTAAATAAGTGCCTTCCAAACCAAAAAGTATCTATGTCTTTCCCTACTACTGCTAATAGCAATAGTAATACTACTGTTACTACTACTTTTAATAGTACACCTAAAAAAAAATTCAAATACCCTCCCCTTCCTTGGTGGAACAAAACATGTTCAGATGCTGTCCAAAAGTCTAAATCTGCATATATTAACTTTAAAAACAACCCTTCAGATGAGACATATATTGAATTTAAGCGTTTACAAGCTGTTAAAAAACTTACCTTGAAAACGGTTAGATCCAATAGCTGGATAGAATTGTGCAACTCTTTTAATCGATGTACTCCCTTGTCGACAATCTGGAATTTTATGCGAAAATTTAATAAAACATACTCCTGGACAAATAATGATGACAGTTGGGTTCTAGATTTTCTTTGTAAGTACACTCCTGATTATGTAAATAATAAAACAAACATTCCTTTCATTAGTGATGCTAATTCTGTAAATAGTTTCTTGACCGATTCCTTTACCAAGCAAGAGTTAATATCTGCCTTGTATTCTAGAAAGGATGGTGCTTTTGGTCTTGATGGTGTGCCATACATGATGTTAAAAAAGCTTAGCACCAAAGGATTGGACATGCTCCTGTTCATTCTGAACAATCTATGGCTAACAAACAATATCCCACATGCATGGAAGACTGATTGTATAGTTCCCATATTAAAACCAGATAAGCAGCGATCTAGTCCAGACTCCTATCGCCCTATCGCAGTTACATCTTGTGTAGGAAAGGTATTTGAACAGTTATTGAAGCAACGACTGGAATTTTATATAGAAAAAAATAACCTTCTACCTTCTAATCAATATGGATTTCGTAGGGGTATGTCTGCTCGTGAAAGCATTTCTCAATTACAGCTTGATATTCAAAGTAGTTTATATAAAAATAATTTTGTGTTGTCTGTGTTTTTTGATGTTTCTGGAGCTTTTAATAGTGTAAATGTTGATATTTTGGGCAATGAACTACTTTCTATTGGGATTCCAAGCAAAGTGGTTCATTGGATTCAAAATTTTTTGATAGAAAGGGAAATTTATGTTAAATATAATGGATTGTTGTATGGTCCAAGATTTGCTTCAGTTGGCACAAACCAAGGTGGCATCTTGTCCCCGTTAATTTTTATTCTCTATATTCGTCGTTTGAATATGATCTTGGGTTCTGATGTTAAAAATCTTCAATTTGCTGATGACTTAGTAGTTTATACATCTGGAAAAAGTTTAGCTAATGTTAGAACCCTTATAAATAAGTCATTGGAAGGATTGTTTACTTATTTCTCATACTTAAATCTTGAAGTTAATGCATCAAAATCAAAACTCTTAGTATTTGGAAATGTTAGAAATTCTACCCCTGAAATTGTCTACAATCAAGTTCCTATCCCTGTTTCTCATGAAGTTAAGTTTTTAGGTGTTACTTTCACTCATAACCTTTCCTGGAAAAATTACATTGATTTAATAGCTTCTAGAGCTAATAAAGCCTTCAATATTTTGAAATCATTATGTAGAACATCTTGGGGAGCTGATCCAAAGATAGTGTTAATGTTGTACAAATCTTTGATTCGAAGTCATTTTGAATATGGTTTCCTTTGTTTTGCCAATGACACTAGACTGGTTAATGTCTTAGAAAAAATACAAAATAAAAGTTTGAGGCTTATAACTGGAGCATTTAAAAGCACTCCTATAAATGCAATGCAAGTTGAATGTAGACTTCCACCTTTAAGCATAAGGTTCTCATATTTAAAAGAGAGATTCATATTGAAACTTTACAGTAAAATTAATAATCACCTGTTTCTTAACCTAAAACTTGCCCCACCTCCTCCCTTACGTAATCCCCTTTACATATTGCAGGGATTCAGTCAATTCCTAAATTTCCTTGAAACTTTGCAAATACATAGGTCTTCTGTACTTCCATGTTATGTTGGAGTCTTCCAAAGTCACTTTCCTGCAATCAACATTATAATTGATCATAATTTGTTCTCAAAAGAAGATGTATATAGTAAATTCTCTGAATTTGATGATTGTAGATTTATCTTTACTGATGGGTCCAAAACTGAGTCTGCTGTTTCTTTTGCTATTTTTGATAGTTTATTGAATACTGGTTCTGGTTATAAAATAAATTCAAACACAAGCATATTCACAGCTGAGGCTGTGGCTATTCTTGCTGCTTTGAAACATATAAAACACAAAAATAGTGGTTGTCTTAAATGGATAATAGTCAGTGACAGTATGAGTGTCTTAGAAAATCTTAAAAATAATAAATTTAATGCCAACACTAACTATTTGATTGTTGCAATCAAACAGTTATGGTTGGAATTAATAACAATGAATAATTTTAATGTTTCTTTTATTTGGGTACCGTCTCATGTTGGTGTCATAGGTAATGAGAGAGCTGACTTTTTAGCTAGAACCATAACAAATTGTGCTACAATAGTCCCTGATTCTAGTAGTAATCTAGATGTCCATGTACCTTGTTCTGATATTGTTCCTCTTTTGAAGAAAAGGTACATTGACATTTGGAGAAAACATTATAAACATAAAGTTCAAATTGAAAAGAAAGGTGTGTGGTATGATGAGTGTAAAACCCAAATTGGAATTATGCCTTGGTTCTGCAAAGGTGACACCTATTTAAACAGGAAATTTTACATTTCAATTCTAAGGCTACGATTTGGACACTGTAATTTGAATTTTCATCTCTTCCGATTGAAAATGGTGGATAGCTCTCATTGTGATTATTGTGATTTTGTGGTAGAGCAAACTCTATCACACATTTTCTTTGTTTGCTCGGCCTTTGGCATTCAGCGCCTTGTGCTTATGGACGAGCTGATTAAAATTTATGGCAAGCCTGATTTGGTGCCGCGCTCCATTCAAGCTCTTCTTGTAAATAGCCTGACTTACATACCTCTCTACAAATTTATTCTCTGTACAGTTTGCAGAATCTAATGTTTTTGTAAATATGTATAAATTTAGTTGTGGTTAAAACGTTATAAAAACTTTGAATTAGTCAATGGTGTATAAAACTTTCTTGTTGTTATTTTTTGTAATTGCTTGTTTGTTGATAATTTTTGAATTTGACATTGACGTTTGATACGTCGCTTCGTTCCCTGGTTATGACATTTTGATCCCACATGGATTTTTATACCTGTGCTCTATTGGATTTTACTTAATACATTTAAATAAAAATGGATCTAACTATCTCAAAAAAGACTGATTTCTAGGATAAGACATGCATATAAAACTAAAGAATTAATTATCCCTAAATGTACTAGATAAATAAACAAACTTATGACATTGTACTCTACTGGATTTTAAGTGTATTTTGCTTTACATTTGAAATGAATGACTAAGCCATGGATTGAAGACATCACAAATACTGAAGACTTTATTTTCCCTAATTTGACAAAAGAAATGAAAAACCTACGACAAGGCAGCATGGTCTTTGACCTTAGCCTGTTCCAAAATGGAACGAAAATAACAAAAAAAAAAAAAATTTGTGTTCTGTCTGACCTCCTCGGCTCGCTAGGCTAATTTATAATTTTATTTTAATTTAATAATGTAATTACTATTTGACGATGTATTGCAACTTTATTTCATGAAGAAATAAATTCTTGTAATAATCAGCGTGCGGTCTTTTCAATTCCACGAATCCTGCTGCGCCACTTCCACTCGCCCCTGGATCAGCTCTCGCAACAGGTTATGGGCCCAGTTTCGAAGACAGGAAACGTGGAAGGTGAAAAGGCTAAAACCAAGAAGCACGTTGGTTATCCTCATAAGCTCATGCAAAGGAATTCCAAAGCGGTGAGATTTTTTTTTGAGAAAAAGTGACCTGCTTTTACCCTCTAAAAGTCACTTCACAAAACCGCATGGTCATGGAGAATTCTTCGAGTACATCTGCAGGAAGTTATGTAATCAGCGGCGGCTTTAATTTTGAGAAACTAGAAGGCGTCTCAAATTATGTCAGCTGGAAGTTTGCAATCAAAAACGCTTTGATTCTAGAAGGATTATGGAATGCCGTCCTAGGCACAGAGGCTGACGAATCCAAAAGTAGCCAAAGCACTAGCGAGAATATCACTAAGCCTTAAACCCTCTTTATACCAAATTTTACATGGTATTACCACAGCAAAAGCAGCATGGGACAAGCTGAGAAATGTCTATGAAGACAAAGGATTATTCAGACGGGTTGGTCTACTTCGGCAACTTCATAGGGTGGACTACAATCAACATCAAAATATGACAAAATACATCGACACAGTTTTCTCCTTAGTACAGCAATTAGCGGACATTGGTAAGGTCATTGAAGATGAAGAGATTGCGGAGATACTTTTATCTGGGCTCCCTCAGGACTTCGACACACTTGTATCGGCCTTGGAGACAGCATCGTTGACCAATTCTCTATCTTCAGAAGTTGTCCGTGCTCGATTAATTCAGGAAGAATACAGAAAATTGCACACCGAGAACCAGCAAATACTGCACAGTAACAGTAATTCATCAAGTGCACTTATCGTCAAGAAGAAGATCGTCTGCAATTACTGTAAGAAACCTGGACACATTCAGTCGCGCTGTTTCAAGCTGAAGCGCCAAAAGCAAGAAAAGCGTAATCAAGAGAACACTGCATACGCTTCATCGTTCTACGCGTCTGATAGTGTGGATTTTATAGTGGATAGCGGATCGTCTTCGCATATGTGCAAAAATAAAAATTACTTGGACAATATTAGACAAAATAAGACTATAATTACTTGTGCAGATAAAGAAACTAAAATGAAAAGCTCTGGTGTTGGAGATATTCACGTAAGCATTAATGGTTGTAATAAAATTTTGAATGATGTCATGTATGTTCCACAGTTGACCGAGAATTTGCTTTCTGTGAGTAGATTGTGTGAGAGGGGTATGGTTGTGATTTTTAATAAGGATGGGTGTTCTGTCTATGATAGTTGTGATATTCAAGGCAAGCCTATTATGTCTGCTAATCTAAGTAAGGGTGTTTATAGAATGAAATGTACTTTTGCAAAGGAGGGGTCGATGGCTGTTCTACATGAAGTGCAGAAAGCACAGACCGCAAAGTATGCTGGGTCAAATGGTTTGAATGCTAATTTATGGCATAAAAGGTTAGGGCATCTGAGTCTTCAAGGTATGTATACACTTCAGAAATGTGCAGCACGTAAAGTATCTTTTCAGGTTGACAAGGAGAATCTAGTCCCGTGTGTCGCCTGTCTGGAGGGGAAGCCGGTGGCCAAGGCTTATCCGAAGGAAAATACAAGACGTGCAAGCCAGCCGTTAGAGTTGATACATAGTGACGTCTGTGGCCCGATGAAAGACCCCAGCTGGAGTGATGCAAGGTACTTATTAACACTTACTGATGATTATTCTAGAAAAAGTTTTGGATATTTGTTAAAGAAAAAGTCAGAAGTTTTAGACTGTTTTATCCATTTTAAGAACTTTGTTGAAAAGCAGACTGGATTGCATATAAAATGCCTGCGTTCTGATAATGGCGGTGAGTACTGCAGTGACAGTTTTAGGAAATTCCTTGAGAAAGAGGGAATAACTCACCAGTTGACTGTACCGTATTGTGCTCAACAGAATGGCGTGGCAGAGCGCCTTAATAGAACTTTAATGGAGAAGGCTAGGTGCATGTTAATACAGGCAGGTCTCTGTAACCGTTTTTGGGGTGAGGCTGTTATGACGGCAATTTATTTGAAGAATAGATCCCCCACTGCGGCGTTAGCAGGACAGGTGCCTGAAGAGGTCTGGTCCCGACACTCAGTTTGTCTCGGACACCTCCGTGTATTTGGTAGCATTGCCTATTCATTAATTCCTGAGCCTACTCGTACAAGTAAATTGAATGCTAGGGCAAAGTTATATATTTTTGTCGGTTATTCAGAACGAACAAAAGGTTACCGACTCTTAGACCCATCTAATCCGAGGAGAGTAATTATATCTAGGAATGTTAATTTTATAGAGGACAGATTTTATAAGGATTTTGAAAATAATGACATGAAGAACAATTTAATAAGCGATAATTTAAATGAATTTATAATTTTAACAGAATATAATAATGAATTAAATTGTAATAGAACTGAATATAATAATGATTTGAATTCTACTCAGAATAATAATAATTCTAGTCAAAATATTAATAAAAGTATTAATTCAAATGATAAACATGATTTTTCGTATGAATTTACAGATGTTGAGTCTGGCGATGAATCCGACGAGTACCCAGATGCAGAGCAGGCCTCTGCTGAGCCTGAGTCTTCAGTTCGGGAGCCGGAGGCGCAGCCGGTGACTGGCGAGGATGCAGCAGCTCGAGGGGAAGGCGCGACTAGTACAGTAGGTCCTGTCACTGTCAGCGGCCGCCCCGTACGCAGTACACGTGGTATACCGCCAATTAGATATGGCGATTATGAAATCGGTATGTACGCCAACTCTTTATTTGAAGAACCCCAAACATACGAAGAGGCTATGACGTCATCAGACTCCTCCGAGTGGAAAAAGGCAATGAAAGAAGAGTATGAGTCACTTGTTCAACATAATGTATGGGAGTTGGTTGATCGTCCTTCTGATGCCAATGTCATTAAATGTAAATGGGTGTATAAGAGGAAACATGATACGTCAGGAAATTTTGACAGGTATAAAGCTCGCTTGGTCGCTCGCGGCTTTAGTCAAAAGAGAGGACTGGATTATTCTGAAACTTTTTCGCCAGTTGTTCGACATTCAACAATGCGTATTCTTTTCTCACTTGCACATGAATTAGATATGTCTATAGAACACATAGACGTAACTACAGCATTTTTGAATGGCGACTTACATGAAAGAATATACATGGAGCAACCACAAGGTTTTGTCAGTGATGAGAACAAGGTGTGTATGCTAAGAAAAAGTCTGTATGGATTAAAACAGGCTAGTCGCATGTGGAATCTGAAGGTGCATGATTTACTGTCGAAGAATGGCTATGTGCAAAGTAAGTGTGAGCCCTGTGTATATGTCAAAAAGTGTGGAAGGGATCTCACCATCATAGCTTTATATGTTGATGATTTTTATATTTTTTCGACTTGTAATACAGAGGATTTATTTAAATTATTGAATGAAAATTTTTGTATAAAGCATCTTGGT
The DNA here is from genome assembly GCA_963924145.1 of Pyrausta purpuralis. Classification (NCBI taxonomy): domain Eukaryota; kingdom Metazoa; phylum Arthropoda; class Insecta; order Lepidoptera; family Crambidae; genus Pyrausta; species Pyrausta purpuralis. The sequence continues at coordinate 6,876,785 of OZ001658.1, read as the reverse complement.
TCACTTACGAGTTGTTTAGGCATGCGTGTCACTAGAAATAAGAATGTTTTAATCTTGGATCAATCTGAATATATTAGGAAATTACTTCAACGTTTTAATATGACAGACTGTAAGCATGTATCCACACCTATGATAGCAAATAGTAATTTATCTAAAACAGACAATGAACCTTTAGATGATAATGTTTATCAGTTCAGGCAATTAATTGGCTGTCTAATGTATTTATCGGTTTGCACGAGGCCAGATATAGCTTTTAGTTGCAGTCAGCTCAGTCAATACTTGACCAATTTTGATAAAAGTCATTGGGTAGCTGCTAAACGAGTATTGCGATATTTGGCGGGTACCATTGATTTAGGACTTTGTTTTTACAAGAGTAAATCTCTAGATTTGTTGGCATATACAGACGCTGACTGGGCTAACGATAAATGTGATAGGAAATCATACACGGGCTTCGTTGTGAAACTAGGTAATAATACAGTTAGCTGGGAAGCTAGAAAGCAGCGCTGTGTGGCACTGTCCAGCACTGAGGCTGAGTATGTAGCCATAAGTGATGTTGCGAAAGAGTTATGTTTTATTCAGAATTTCTTGTTGGAAATTTATGATAAACATATAGAGACTATTATCTATAATGATAATCAGAGCGCACATAAACTGTTGCTGGCAAAGGAGTACTGTCATAAGCGTACCAAGCATATTGACCTACGTTACCATTTTGTAAAAGATTATGTATCAAGACGTAGAATTACAGTTAAATACTTACCAACTGACCAAATGACAGCCGATCTATTTACCAAGCCCTTATGTAAAACTAAACATTTTAATTTTGTCGAAAATTTGAATTTGAAGCATCTGTGATATTAATGTTTAGAATATTATTGTGAATGATTTTGTTTGTTGTTTTGCCTGATAATACTGATAATTGCCTAATAACTTGTAATAATGTTATGTACTGACTGACATAAGATAATGGTAGTAGAGCAAATATTGTACATTACTAAGATAGAGTTTGGTAGAGACTTATTTTGTAGAGTCTTATGATAAGAATGAGGGGAAGTGTTAAAATATGAACGCTGCCATTGCTTATAAATATTTAATGTACTGAATGCATTCTTATCATATATTTTTTTAATCTGTGACAGCCTGACAGCTCTACTGTTAATTTCGTCTTCTGTCTGACCTCCTCGGCTCGCTAGGCTAATTTATAATTTTATTTTAATTTAATAATGTAATTACTATTTGACGATGTATTGCAACTTTATTTCATGAAGAAATAAATGCTTGTAATAATCAGCGTGCGGTCTTTTCAATTCCACGAATCCTGCTGCGCCACTTCCACTCGCCCCTGGATCAGCTCTCGCAACAGGAAGGAGGGGCGAAGCGGGTTGCGGGTGCGGGGGGGGGGGGGGGGGGGGAGAGTTGTGTTTTTAATGCACTCACTTAAAGGTATAATAACACAGCATCAATAAAGTGAAATTATAAATTTTGCCGTTTCGCCAATACGTTGAAATCAAGAATGAAAATACTAGAAACTGGTTGTTTAAATAAGTTATTAAATACGAAACATAATAAGTACACAGTAAGGTATTAAAAATATAAAACACAGAATACAGTATTTCAGATTTTTTTTATTAAAATACAAATTACTAAATACTATACAGGGTGTCCCAAAAAATAGTGTCATGCCGAAATCCAGAAAAAGAGCTTCACTAACGCTATCAGAATAGCCTCCATGTATGCTCTGCGATTTGTAATAGTTTAAACAAATAATTTACAAATGCCTTCTGTCATTATCTTAATCTGCTCTCTTCGTAATAAAAAGCAACAGAGAGAGAACCCATGAAGGTACGCCACAAAGTATGTTACCTATCACACATACTTGTGCAGCAGTGTAGTACTGCCATAAACATCTTCTACGTCGCACTTAATTTACCTACTCTCAAGATGCATTTTCACTTAGAAATACATAGTGTTGTTTTGGCCTGCGACGCCCCCGACTCAAAGGTGATTGTACCAGCGAGGTATTACTAATACGTAAAGAGACGCGATGCCAAGCAAAAAGTGTGCGCAATTTGATGTCAAGATTTTAACGTGACCTATCAACAGACTGAAGTAACTATTTCTTGAAATTTGATAATTTTCTGCCTATATTTTTTTGGCCCGGTGGTTTTTTATATCGATCACATGACACGAAAAATATAATTTGATAGTTCTTCTGTATATTTTTTCTATGTTATTGTGCATTATTTTGCGGTTTACTAATAGCCAAATCACAGACACAAGCCATCTTCTAGTTCGTTTTTTAATTTACTTGCAAAGTTGAGGAACATAATTTTCTCAAATTGCAGGAATAGACCTACAACATTGTATGGCTCATATGGATGTAAATATATATAAAATAACCGGCGAAGTGCGAGTCAGACTCGCAGACTGAGGGTTCTGTGCCAATTTTAACTAAATAAGGAATCCACTTACGCCCACTTACCCTAAATACCACAATATTTTGTTGTCAGCAAATATATCTCTGTTATAAATTGTATTTTTATGAATAACATATTTATGTTTGCGGTTGTTGAAAATGCGCTATATCTTAAAAAACTATTGGTTCGACCTCGTTCAAACCAATTTTCGTTGAAAGTATTTGTAAAGATCTACATCATATTTTTTTCATAATTTACACTTGCTTATTTTAAAAGTTAGAGGGGACGCCCACTTTACCACTTTGAAAGCGTCTATCTCTCAATCGATAGACTTTTAGAGAAAATGGTTTTAGGAACCTCGATTTCATTTTAAAAGACCTATCCAAAATCATCCGACACGCGTGTTTGACTCGAAAAAAAGTTTTAGATTTATGTATGGGAGCCCCCTCTTAAAAATCATTATTTATTATTTTTGCATGCTACCTACCAAGTTTCAACAGTGTAATGCTAAAAGTTTCAGAATAAAGGGGCTAAGACATACGGACGGACAGACAGACAGACAGACAGACAGACTTGACGAAACTATAAGGGTTCCCTTTCTTGCCATTTGTCTACGGAACCCTAAAAACGACTGGACTCGTCGGACTTCATGAAAACTTCTCTTGACTGTGCTTGTGGTATATGTTTGCCACTTCTTATTTAAAGACATTCAAACAACTGCGTAAATTTTCTTATTATGTGACCCAGCTCACAAAATGCTGCATGCAATTAGCAATTAGAGTTTTAAAGAAATATGATTCGAATGTCAAATTTCGGATATTTCTTATAAAAACCATAAAAAATGATATAAATTAACCATAAAACTACTATAGGCAGAAAAAAGCTAATGTCCTCATTATAAGGCACTAGCAGTCGCCGGCGACTTCGTTCGAACGTTTTGAGTTCGCTCCCTCGCTCTCCTCCTATCCCCACAGAAAATATAATAGTACTACCTATCACAGCATGAATTATATTATTATATTTTATATCTTCAACAAATAAGCTATCCAACACACACACACAAGCTAAATTATCTGAAATGTATTGTTTATTAAGTACATTTAACTGTTCAAATATCTTAACGTATTCGTTTCATAAATCATAATACATATAACTCATCGTTTTGTTTTGCAAACTACAGAGTACTATCATATTTTCTGTGACTATAGTAATCAATCGCAAGAGTCAGTCATTTAATGTATTTAGATTGTGTTGCTCACACCTAACTTGTCCGCGTTCATTTTAAGTCTCCGAAGTATTTTCTTTGTAATCAGTTGTTTTACATATATACAATAAATAGGAACATGTTAAGTTTTATTTAAATCAAACAAGTTTCCACTGATAGAATACACACAAAATAATGATAGCTAAGAAGAATTACATATACCTTAATACCTACCTTTTAATGTACTAATACAAATTTTAGAATTGGTGAAATGTTGCTATGAACTTTTGAGAAAGATGGTGGCGGTTATAATTTATGCATTTTTTAATAATTAAAAAGTTTTTAAAAACTCAATATGCGGAGAAGTGCTGTTCTAATCTGTATTAAGGAACTAACAAGCTATTGTGCATTTGTTAGTTTGAGGCTAAATAACACGGGCATTTTGGAGTTTCGACTTTAATCTCCTTTCGATCCAATATTTTTGTTAATTTCTTAATTACCTGGTAATATCGCAACAGGTTAAACTATAACATATTTTAAAATTAATTCTATTTTTAACCGACTTTAAAAAAGGAGGAGGTTATCAATTCGACTGTATGTTTTTTTTTTTTTGTATATTTGTTACCTCATATCTCAGTCGTTTGTGGACCGAATCGAAATTTTTTTTCGCTTACTTAGAGGATGTACCTTCTAGTTGGTCCCATTTTTCCATTTTGGGATCTGATGATGGGATCTTGGTGTAATCGAGGGAAACCCTCAAATTTTAAAGGCACGTATAGTGTTTCTTTACTAGAATCTTAATGTTGACGTGTTGTTACGTCTGATAGTCAATATCTTGTGGGGCTAAGCTGATGGTGGAACTCCTTAACGCTTAGGAGTTCAGTAATTATAATGACGGAACTTATGATGGGTAATTTGTAGCTTCTTAAAAAAATAGAATCATAAGGTGCAACTCCCCCCCCCCCCCTCTTATGTAATCACTAAAAATGAAGAAATAAAAGAAACTTTAAAAAAAGTAAAAACCGACTTCAAAACCAAAATGCACTAAAAAGTCTTAAATAAACTCTTCACCATTGAAAGGATAGGAATCCGTTTTAGGCAAACAATTTCTTCTTGGAGTCGGTGCCATCACTTTGACCATCAAGCATCAACTATCACAGCACCGACTCCAAAAAGAAATTGTTTGCCTAAAACGGATTCCTATCCTTTCAATGGTGAAGAGTATTTAAGAATTTTTAGTGCATTTTGGTTTTGAAGTCGGTTTTTACTTTTTTAAAAGTTTATTTTGTAATTTATAATAAGTAAATGGGCAATAGTTGCCGCCCATGTTTGCTGTGCCCTTGCAGGGCGTCACTTGTACATAATTTATACCATGTAACATCATACCCAACTTGTGACATGCAATAAATCTGAATCTGAATCTAACCCATTCACAACCTTGTACTTACCATTCACAACTTGTTTTGTATCTATGTTACCTCATATCTCAGTCGTTAGTCGACCGATTCGAAAAAAAATTTCGCCTACCTAGAGGGTATACCCTTAATAAAACGTTTATAATGTGATAGCGGTCCCCCGCGACTTCGTCCGCGCGTTTTTAGTTTGCTCCCTCCCCTCCCGTCGCAGCGTGATGTTTTATATCCTAAAGCCTTTCTCAATAAATAAGCTATCTAACACAGAAATATTTTTTCAAATCGGTTCAGCAATTCCTGAGATAAGCGCGTTCAAACCAACAAACTCTTCAGCTTTATAATATAATTAGCGCAAGCGCACGTTGTACTTAAGCTGCGAACATTATTTTGGTGCGGAGTTATGTTAAAACTGTGATAGCTCCTAAGATATTTATTGGAATCAAATGATATAAAGGGCAACTTTGTTCTAAATGAAATGCTCGTGATGATGAATGTATTTATTTTGATAAGAATAAATACCTGTGTGTATAATACACCTCTAAAAATGATGCATTCTTTTTTTACAAATTTATTAACATAAAAAAGGTTGTAGTAAGTCAACCATAAAAGATAGACTTATGCTGTCGCGGACGGTTCTCCTTTGTTTTGTCGAACAACGTTTGATATAATTTCACTTCACAAATATTTAAAACATCTAATTTCATTTGATATAATTAATCGATTCCTATAATATTTATTTTATCTAATTTTGATTGACATAATTGTTCATGTAATATAATTTCATTTCATCGAATTTTCACTTTGCCTAATATCACATGACATAATGTTTGCTTGGCCTAATGAGTGCTTAATCTAATTTTTATTTAACCGAAACTTTTTACTGAACTTAAATAATAACAAAGGGGGATGACATCAACAAAGGGGAATTCTGGCGCTCGGCGGCCGCTGCCGCGGCACGCTCGCTTCGCTCGCTCGCCTTCGCGCGTTGTCGGATCACTGTTCTAACCTAACCTAACCTAGATGACACCAACAGAGGGGAGTTCTGGTGCTCGGTGGCGCTCCTTTTTTGTGATAAAATGAAAAAAAATATTAAAGCTTTATTTTACTCAAGTTGCCCTATATGCTCTCTTTAAAATAATACTGTTAAAAACTTATAATTAAAAAAAAAAACAATATAGGCGAACTGATCATTATACTAAATAAAAGTATGTAAAATGATAATTATACAAAATAAGATTAGATAAAACAAAAATTAGATGAAATGATTATTAGGTCGAATGATGATTATGCCTCTTAAATGTTAGCACAAACGTTGTTATATCAAACAAATATTATCTGTTATAAAAATTATGTTAAATAAAATTATGTTAAACAACCATTATGTTTAGAGTGATTAGTAAAAGTGAAATTATATCAAACGTTTTTCGACAAAACAAGGGAGAACCGTCGCGGACTTTATGATAGAACTCTTAATGCTGAACAATCTTGTCATACATGATTTTTGTGTAACTTTAGCGGTTTCCGCAGCGTACGCAGCGGAAGCTCTCAAAAGGAATATCTTTCTCCCGTTTTCGCAACATTTTTCATTGCTGCTGTGGTCTTGTGAGTCATATCTTTATGTTATATAGCTTAAAGCCTTCCTCGATAAATGGACTATCCAACATAAAAATATTTTTTCAAATCGGGCCAGTAGTTTCTGAGATTAGCGCGTTCAAACAAACAAACAAACAAACAAACAAACAAACTCTTCAGCTTTATAATATTAGTATAGATTTTGTGAAATTACAGCATGTCTTTTGTAAACAAACTTTTTTATTGCTGTTGATTCTGACTTTTTCTGACTAAATTACTTTTGGAAATGGTGTTTTAATTAAAACATTTTTAGGATCGGTTAGTGGAAGTATTAAAAAAATATAGCTATAATAACATACTTAATAATCACAAGTAATCGATTTACATAAATCGCCACCGATGTGAAAAACTAGAACATTTCTCCATTTTTCCACATTAAGCCCGTCAGTGTGGATAAATGGGCAAAAAAATCCGAATTTGAATAACCTTATGCACCGCACCCGTGGTCGCACTGACATTATTATTATTAGGTACAGTCGCCAGCACATCAGGTTACCCACTTTTGTTGCAAACTAGTCCATAATACAACTGCATAAGATACCACAGTGTTTACCTTGACGTGCTGTTGTCCGTACTAGGTCTACGCTCTAGACATTGTTTGTTTACGTAAGTATTTTGGCGGGTTTTCGCATATGATGATTTTCCTTATAATGTAACTAACATTCAAACGTAGTTCAATTGTTTCTCCTCGTTATTCCATTCGAACTATTTTCAGGTTTTGCGCATTTTATCAGTTTCGTATTTTTTGGAAGGACTCCACTCCACTGATGTAACTACCTTCTTCCTACATATAAGTTTCTGTTTATTAAATATAGTTCAAAATAAGGATCAACTCAGTTGGGACGATCGAGAAAAAACAATAGGGTCAGATGTCCAACAATGAAACAATGGTACACAATGAAACTTTGTGACATTTATAAAATTCGACGTTGTCACACCGTGCAATATATTGCGTAAGGACGATATCGAGAACCCCCTTCTATAGCCCAGTTTGCATCGGCACCGCGTGGATTAGTACTTTTCTAAGGAGCTATTTACGTTTTTTTTACGAAAAAGTAAGTATTTTCTGCTATAATTGTAAATTTTTCATTAAATTTGGGTTGGACATTTCGTATTATCTATGAAAACCTACCAAAAAACATATCTTTTAGATTAATGTGCACTAAATTTTGAGTTGTCATTTTTTTAATTCTGTGGAAAAAATTGGGGTTAGTAAAAAAAGCCGAGGTAGTCAACAATGAAACAGTTGCATTATGGACACAATAAAACAGTGTTTCATTGTGTACTATCTAGTTTTATCGTGCACCATTATATAACGTCAGTACTTTACAACGTAACGGGACTTAAGGGAGCCTAACCAAGACCCGAAGATCCAAGCCTACCTCACCTTCACGTGATGCGTCCTGTTTTAACAGACGAGGCTCTGGCGACCGACAAATGGTGGTATAACCATCCAAAAAAGGCGCATTCAAATGTAGAGCTGTGACGGGCAGCAACGTAACAACTATAAAAAGCTGCGCTTCCGCGCTCGCCAACCCGCCTGCCAAGCGTGGGGAGTATTGGCATCAACGCCCCCTCAAAAATTATGGTAGGACACAGGAAAACCAGGCCCCCAGTCTCCGACAGCCCCGCTATTCCTATGACTCCGTTAGTGGCCACGGTCATGGCGGGGCAGGGGTGATAAGAATCCCCGGAAGCGATCGCGCTACCACCTCCAACGATAACTGTCATCAAATTGGTTATAAGCACATTGAATAAAAATGACAAATAGGAAAGGTACTGCCTGAGGAAGTCCACGCTCCGACCTACTCGTGCCCATATCGAAAATCCCTGTCAGTGGAAGATATCAACAACGGGTTTGTCGAAACTGTCCATACGGTGGATTCAAGATTTTTTTAGGCCAGGTTGTAGAAAAAGACCTTAAAAACTCTCGGTCCACACTCTCGTCCTTATGGTAGAACGTCGATCGATGGCACTGCAGAGCTCCGTTAATGCTGAAAACTACCGAGTTGCAGAATTTAGAAGTCCCTACGACACGATAGATTGGAACCAAGGCTCCTAAGTGTTTTGACGAGTGCCATGAAATTAGCAATTTTGTATAATAGTTTCCCAAAGTATATTTTTCAAATTTCAGTTAATGATTGAATTAAAGTGAGTTTAAAAATAACACCGTTTTTTTAATTTTTAAACTACATATTTTTGGTTCACCTTCTGTTGGTTTAACACAAAATATAAAATATTACTGTTTCATTGTTGAATTTGTGGTGTTCCATTGTGTACACCACTATGGACACAATAAAACATTTCTCATTTTTAGGCATTTATTTTTTTGAAAAATATTTACTAATTAATTAGTTAAACTGTTAATGGCATCCGATGCCCAGTAAAATTGACCATATACCTCTAAAAACTTAGCCTTCTATCAATAATAACAAAAGGTATGTTCTATTTTGAATTTTCAGTGTTTCATTGTTCGACACATGACCCTACCTATTTTCATTTTCTCTTAAACCAGTAAGATTTCAATCACGATCTTTGTTTCACAATTTTCCCAGGAGCATAATTTATAATAAACATGATAATGTTTCATACTCTTTCAGTATAAGGTGGTGTTTTAGAAGATCACTCAACTGAACATAGTGCATTCTGAGTGATCCATATAAACCGTTCTGGCTTTGAAAAGATTCGAAAACTTGTTTAGCAGCTTTCACAAATTCTTCACAATTATTTCAAATGCAAATTATAATCACATAGGTAGTATATTCTTGGATACGTGTTATGGTTTTTTCTTCAGGCGTCCAGATTGAGAGATCCAGTTAATTAGTTCTAACTTTCTTTGTTTACGTTTCACAAATTTTATACCTTACCATTACGTTTCCACAATAATTTCCTAAATACTCTTATAATTTGGTTGTGGTTGGTTGAGTTTTTTGAAAAGATCTACCAGACCATACGCACATGTGTATATTTTTGGATATGCGTTATGGTTTATTCTTCAGGCGTCCAGATTGAGAGATCCTTTGCCGGATAACACGGCACGGAGCTGGATTTGGTGCGAAGTCAGACGGTCGGTCGCCCGTTTGTGTCTTGATGTTGGACGCGTAAATGAGAAACTCCTATGTCAGGTTTCAGGCCTCCTACGCACTGGCGACCATGGTCGCCGCGACCTGGCCGCGGCGGCCAGTGAATTCTGGACTTTATATGGCAATCGCTATAGCCCCTACGCACTTAGCGGCCAGCGACCAGCGGCCGTGGCGTCCAATTTGATGCCACGCGACCAGCGACCAATCGTGGCCGTCGAGAACATCACTTCTGTATTAAAATTCATCAGTGCTACCGCATCGGCCGCGGCGACCAGACGTGTAGCTAGCTACAGAGTGATTATTTTACAATGGCCAATTTCGACACGGAAAGGTTCATAATTGAAGTTGAAAATAGAAGAGGTTTATGGGATTTAGCATCAAATGATTACTCCAAGAAAGATGTTAAGCGGCAGTTGTGGCTTGAAGTGGTCGATATATTTGGCGGTGAATCCATGGAAGATAAAGAAAAGGCAGAACTTGGTTAGTATTTTATTTTATTATGCCTAAGTAAAATAATAATGCGATGAACTACAATAAACGCAGCAGGTGCTGTAGTAGCATTCGACACGTATATGTGACATGAGTGATTTTTTTTTAAAGTTGTTCCGTTCATTCAAAATCTAAGAAATTTTAGCAAATAGGTAATTGTCAAAAGTATAACTATTTTATTTCTACTATTTTTCGCTTTGCACATGAGTTTTGACAATTATTTGCTAAAATTTCCCAGGTTTTCGTAATGATTGGAATAACTTTTTAAAAAGATTACTCATACCGCATGTGCGTTCGACGCCATTTTGTTTACGGCGCGCAATGGCGGCTCGCGGCGAGCAAGTGCCTCAACGCACAAACTGAGCAGCCGTCGTAGGTACGCACCCATATATTTACAAATTGTGCCAGGGCAAGCGACCATCGGTACTGAAGTAGTTTGCGAATATATCTCGATATTCGGTTGATGTTCTATTTGCTCTATTAGGTAAACATGCAGGTATTTCTAATAAAGCCTCTGGTACAGTTAACGTGTCCTTGAAATTATATCCGTCTCTTTCTCGCACAAAATTATGAAGCACACATAGAGCTTTTATAATCACAACTGCAAATTCTTTCTTGACGTTTAGGGGTCGGTGAAGAATCTGCCATTTATTGGCTAATATTCCAAATGTACATTCAATATAGCGGCGGGCACGGGATAGTCGATAATTAAAATTAGTCTTTACATTATTCAAGTTTCTCCCAGCATACGGTCGCATCATATGTTCCGATAGTGAAAACGCCTCATCACCCACTAAAACGAACGGCATTGATTGGCCATTTTCTTTGATGGGGTTATTGCTCGGAATATCGAGATCATTATTTAAAAGCCTATGATAAAATACAGTCTTTGTAAATTGACGAATCACTGCATTTGCCGTATGCTCCAATATCTACGTAAAGAAATTTATAATTTACATCACATATTGCAAGTAACACGATTGAAAAATAATTCTTGTAATTGTAATAAAGAGATCCCGAATGTTGTGGTTTGATAACTCTAATGTGCTTGCCGTCGATGGCTCCGATGCAATTAGGAAATTGGGCGTATTTTTGAAAACCTTCAGCCGTTTGAATCCACTTATCTCTGGTCAATTGTGGCATCACAATTGGTTTTAATATCTCCCATATTGCTTCACAAACATCAAATACTATTTCCGATACTGTAGGAAGCCCTATACGGTATTCATGACTTATATGAGATAAAGAACACCCAGTAGCCAAATACCTGAAAATAAAATTCACATTAATAAACATAATATTAGTTTTGTAATATGTACTACATTTATTTATTGATTTACAGGCATTACTCTCCAAAAAAGATGGAAAAACCTTAGAGACTGTTTCACAAGAGAGCTGCGCCGTCTTAAAGATGTCAAAAGTGGTTCTGCTGCAAAACGTAAATCACAATACACCTATTTCAACCAATTACTGTTTTTGAAATCAGTGCTGGACACAAACGCAACAGACAATAGTCTCGAAGAAGCAAGTCAAGAAAATGAAAGTGCAAGATTTTCTGATCTTGAGACTCAACAGTCTGCATCAAAGTCGCTTAGAACAAAAAGAAAGAAAAAAATACCAAACGAAGAATCCGATACAGACCCTCTAATTTCAGTTCTGCATAAGACCATAGCGACTACACAGAATGATTCAAATTGTGACAGACTGTTTCTTTTATCCCTCCTCGAAAGATTTCAAACAATCCCTGCTGCAATGAAGACCAAAGCGAAAATGGAAATCATGGAAATTATAGAAAAATACCAACTGAACTGTACACCTACAACAGCGCGCATAAACTATTCAAGTAATTTCAATACTCTTAACGACCAAGAATATGACCCGCATCGACCGAGTTATTCAGGTTATTCTACTACCAACAGGATATCAGATGATTCAAATTACAGCGATACTCATACTCATTATTCTGATATTTCTCAAAATTCAGAAATGATAGACCTATTTCCCAATTTGAATGATTAATTGTTCACAATTGCCATTTTTTAAGTTATGAAAATACAAATAATTTGATTATCTACTTCAGTTTTTTAATATTTAAAAACATGTTATAAGCAAGCCCTTTTCCTCTCCTTTTCAAAGTCGTAAAGTAGAATACTACTGAACAATAGTTCATAAATTTTTTAAAGTGGCAAAACCTTGGTCAATGAATTATACAGGTTGTTGTGAAAAACACAACAGTGGTGGTTTAGGGTGATTCAGAATCGAGTCTTGTATAATTCAAATTTACAAAAAAATCCATTTAGAAGTATAAGTAAAAAAAAGGCCCTATCACATTATTTTTATTTTTCCTGTACACAATACTCCATTCCGAAACACCCTTTAAAATATATCACGTATTTTTTAAACATTCTGTATTTAAAAAAGAAAAAGCTTACCTTATTGTTATTACTAATTTTTCTTCTGCTGGAATGCATTTCCGATAGTTGTTACCAGTTCCAGTAATTTTTGGTTTTATTGCATCCAGTAACAGGTTAAAAGTATTCGTTGACATTCTCATGTAATTAAAGAATTTCTTCTCATACATTTTTAAATCCAAAAAATAAGTATAATATAATCCTTTAGTCTTTCTCTCGCAAAGTAATGGATGCACCCAAAACTGTCTTTTACGTGAAATCTTCCGTTTTCGTTTTCGTAGTAAATACACAAGCACAGTTAGCGTGATTATCTTCTGCACGTCCATCTTGACACACCCTTGGAAGTCGACTGCAAAGTTTTCGGCCGTCCACATGTCGCGCTTGCCTACGCACCGGCGACCATGGCCGCGGCGGCCATGGTCGCGCTTGCCTACGCACCGGCGACCATGGCCGCGGCGGCCTGGCCGCGTCTATGGTCGCCAGTGCGTAGGCAGCCTCAGAGTAACAGCCAACCCAATGTTCTAATGTGGACTGTATTGTGTGCGGTGAGGTGGCCGTTAATTGTTCCAAGTGTTTTTTTCAATGTTCTTTCTTGAATGTTCTTTCTTGTGTGCTCTTCCTATGTTGCTCAGGAGAGATGTTTCTTCTAGCCGCTGCTGGATCGAACTCCAATGTGTTCTTCCTAGAATGTTCTTTCTTGAATGTTCTTTCTTCTGTGTTCTAGGGCTCTTCCTGTTCCTTAGGAGAGATGGTTCTTCTAGCTGCGGCTGGTGGGGCTCGTGGGACTCGTCGAACTCATTTTCTACGTGTTCCTGCCCGTCTTTTATACAATTTTGTGTCCAAATGTGCGAGCAGGAAGTCAGTGGGAGCGAGAGGTGAGACTAGCTATCTGGTCTTCGACCCACCTGAGTGGGGCGGTTCGGGCTTCGGGCTATTGCCCCTTACCCGGGCGGAGCTCTTCTGCTCACCAGCAGAAGGTATATGGCCTCCTTGTTCAGGATACCCTCCCTTGGTGCAAGGCGCTGCCCTCGGCGCGGTCAGCCCACCGGGTGAGACCTCGTGGGAGGAGGCCCAGTGAGCGCCAGCGAGCGGGCTACGGCTTATATGCGGAAGCAAGGGAGGGGGGAGGACGTATCATGTCAGAGGTGTCAATATTTGTTCAATTCCTGTCTGTCCTTGTCGGCGTCTGTCTGTCTATGGTAGCGTAAACCCAGGGCCTATCTACGCGCCGGATCGAGATCCGAGCGCAGCAGACAGGTCCTGGGGTCGCCAGGGACTAACCTGACCCTTGGGAGGGGTCCGGGACGAGGTTCGGGACAAGAACTGGGCTGTGAGCGTGTTGTGTCAGTGTCTGTGGCATGTCGTGAGGTGTGTTGTGAGGCAACATCCTCCGCGTGCTGTGGGAGTAGTAACTCCCGGGGCAGGGCGCGACCGGATCTGTCCGGCGGCCGGGCGTGGAGTGGCGCGATATTCCATAGGTGACTTTGTGGGCCATGATCCGCTTTGTCGTACATGCGACGCGCGGTATGAACCACAAAGTCCTCTATCGATTGCAGCTTCACGTCCCGGGCGATGACGTCATTCCTGACGTAGCGACCCGCCCCTGTGAGGACGCGAAGGGAAATGTGCTGCTGGACTTGTATGCGTCGGCGTGTGTGTTGTGAACATAAGCCATACCAGGCCGGCATGGCATATGTTAGCCTACTGCGGATGTATGTCTTGTATACAGCAAGTTTTGTGCGAAGTGGGAGTCGTGACGTAAGGACCGGTCGCAACACCGCGCGTGCCGCCTTCGCCATATTAATGGCGTGGTTGGCCTGGGGCACCATACGCAGCGACCGATCAATACGACACCCTAAGTAGGTGATATGGGTTTTCCACTCAATCTCCTGCCCGCGGAGTCTGAGTGGCGGCACCGCTACCCTGCGGCCGATAAGTAGTGCTACGGTCTTACCCACATTGACCGCCATGCGCCACTTATCTAGCCATTCCGGGAGCAGGTCTAAAACCCTCTGTAGTCGGTTGAGTGTTACTTCCAACTTTCGAGAGGTCGCGAAGAAGGCGCTGTCATCAGCGAAAAGGGCGAGCATTACATCTCGCTCTCCCTCCCTCAAGTGACCCTCCAATGTTGGAATGTCATTAGTGTAGGCCGCGTACAGGATTGGGCTAACACAGCTGCCTTGCGGCACGCCGGCCTGGATGGAATAGATGGGGGAATCCGCATTCTCTACCGTAACATAAAACCTACGGTTTTGTAGAAAAGAGTGGATGAGATGGATGAGAGCGGGGGGTGGTGGGGGCTCTAGTTGGATGAGCTTGTACAATAATCCCGGGTGCCATACTCTGTCAAAGGCCTTCTCTATGTCGAGAAAGACTCCGCCAGAGACTAGCTCCCGGTTCCTTGCATCAGCCAGGTGGTGGAGAACTCTAGTAAGTTGGAGCGTGGTAGAGTGGTCACTACGGAAACCGAACTGTTCGTCCCGAAGGTGAACGAATGGTCTTAGTCTCCGTAGGAACATACGCTCGAACAACTTTGCTAGGTGAGAAAGTAGAGTGATTGGCCGATAGCTACAGGCGGCTCTACGGTCCTTCCCAGGTTTGGGAATGACAATGACCCTACCGGTTTTCCATGACTCCGGAAAGTGTCTGGTGCGTAGGATACTGTTAAACAGTCTGGCCAACGCTACCATACACTTTCTGGGCATGTGCTTGATCATCATTGTCGTTATTTTGTCGTCACCAGGGGCCTTCCGCTTGGGTAAGCGAAGTATGGCCTTGCGCAACTCGGACGGGGAAACGAACTCGTCTCCTCCGAGCACAGGCACTGGTTGTGACAGGTATCCGGCAACGTGATCTTCGACCTGTGAATGGTGCTCTAGTATGTGAGCGGGGGTGGAGGGTGGTATGGGGTGGGGGGTAAACTGGACCGAGAGGTGGTCGGCAAGAATTTCCGCCCTGTCGCTCGCTGCATAGCAGAGACTGCCGGCAGCGTTGATCAGGGGGCAGACGGGGGCGGGCGACTTTGAAAGCTGTCTGTTGAGAGCTGACAGGCTGACGGGGTAGTCGGAGGCCTGGTCTATCCGGGCCTCCCACTGTTCCCCGCGCCATGTCCGCATATCATCAGACAGCTTCGCAGACAGCTGATTTAGCTCGCGCTTGACCGCGGGGCAGCGGGTTTCCTGCCACAGTCTGCGTAGTCTCCGCTTTTTGGTCAGTAAATCTCGCAGTTTTACTGGCAAATCGTCCCGTTTGTGTGCAGTATTAGGTGAAGTGTTGTGGCCGTTGGTGTTTGTAGCGGGTGGGATCTCGGCCCGAGCACGGGCCTGGGATAAGCGCTCGGTTAGGTACTCCGTAGCTGCCTCCACCGACTCCGGGGAGTCGAGGGGGCCGCTCAGAGTCACGTCACAGAGCGCCTGTGAGTAGGTATCCCAGTTTATCCTGGGGCGCTGAGGGCGGGAAGGGGCGGTGATAGCTTCCATATCAATCGCGACCCAAATCGGCGCGTGCTGGGTGTTCGTATCGTACAACACCTCTACCGTGGTAGGGTGCCGCACATTGTGCGTGAGTACGATGTCCAGCACGTCAGGCCTGTGGGCCGGATTGGTAGGGAAGTGGGTGGGAGAGTCGGGTCCTAGAACCTCTATGTCTCTCGCGAGGGTAGCCTCGTACAGCGCTCTCCCGGCCTTCGATATTGAATGCGAGCCCCAAGAGGGGTGTTTCGCATTCAAATCTCCGACCAGCAGTGTCGACGTGTTACCGCCGAATATGTTGTCGAGGTCACCCTCCCGGAAGGCACAGGATGGTGGTCGGTAAGCCGCATAGACGTGGAGCTCATGAGCACCCGCGTTTATGCGGACTCCTATAGAACGGATGCTGGCAAACATCGGTTCCGCAAGTACATCGTGTACGACGTCACGTCTGACAAGGACGGCAACACCCCGGCAGGAGCGACCGGTCCCCGGCAGCTCGTCCCGCCTGTACACGTGGTAGTTGGGAACTTTAAGTGTTTGTCTGGGAGACAGGAGGGTTTCACCCAGCAATATAATTTGGGGCTTATACGACTGGGCGAGGAGGCGGAGTTCGTTTACCCGGGTCGAAATCCCACCCGGGTTCCAGTATATGATATTTAGCGCCTTGAATTTGACCTGGCCGCTCGCGCGACCGCTAGCCGGCCGAGTGCTGCGTAAATTGTGATTGTGGGGTCGTCACCACGTGCGATCGTATCCAGGATTTCGTACAAAATCCTGGTGAACATATCCTCCAGATCACACATCACCTGCGAGAGTGTTGTGTCATCTGGTTCGTGGCGGCTGCGAGAATGTGCACGTTCCGTGTTTGGGATGTCGATGGAACGTGTGTGTCCGGTGGTTTGGGTCGCAGCGGCCGGTGCAGTGCTGGCACGCTTAATGGGACCCATGAGTGAGTCCTGACTTGTGGTTGGTGGTGGGGCTTGTACGACTACATGTTGTGTAGTTGAGCGCTCTGGGGGGGTTTGGTTGGTTAGTGGGCGCGGGGGCTCCGAGGTGGGCGGCGCGGGGGCTGCCTTGCGGCCTTTCCCCTTGCGTCCGCGACGGCGGCGGCCTCCTCTGCGGGCCCCCTTGTCCAACGGATTGTTGGCGGGTGGGGCCAGGGTCTGACCGGGCGTTGGCTCAGGCATCTCCACCGTCGGGGGCACTGGGGCCTGAGGTGGAGGGCGGACGGTGGTGGGTTTAGGGACGGGAGGCGGGATAGCAATCCCCCTCCTGCGAGCCTCCTTGCGGAAGTGCACACAACGTCGATCGCTCGCCGCGTGTGCACCGCCACAGTTGGCGCAAGTCGGGGTTGCTTCCCGGGGTCGAGGGCAGTCCGCGACCACGTGCTCGCCTGAACACCGAACGCATTTCGGCACTCGGTGGCAGTTAGCCGACGAGTGCCCAAATGCCTGGCATCTGTGGCACTGGCTGGGGCCCTGGCGTCCCCTCCACGCGACCACCTTCACGCCCGGCATATAGAGGAGCTCGTCAATGGCGTAAAGCCTTGACTGCTCCTCCTCTGTCAGGCGCGAGAGCACCACGTGGTGGACACAGCCGGCCCTGTCGCGTCTAGGTGGAATGTGCCGGACATGTTCGACCTTGAACCCTAGTTCTTCTAGGGCGGTTTTTATGTCGGCAACGGGAGTGATGGACGGGAGGCCCAGTACTGCCACTTTGGTTGGCCTCTCGTGGGTAGGGCTATAGCAGTGCCACTGCACACTACTATCCTCCCTCGTGAGGTCCACCAAGTAGCGCTGGACGATGCGGAACTCGGTTTCGGAGTGGGGTAAAAACCTCACTCCGGCTTTGTACGGACGTGCATTTGGCGCGTGGCCTAGGAGGTTGTGCAGTCGTCCAAAGTGGGCTACCCAGTCCGGCAGGCACTCGACTACAATAGGCGGGTAGCTGCGCTGTTGCTGTCGGACCGCCTGTGGCGCAGACTGGGCTGGCGGAGATGGGCATGTGGTTGGAGGGGGCGAGGTTAGTCCCCTCGGCTGGGAAGGCGACGCAGCCTTGGCTGCGTACGTCGGTCTGTCCGTCGTTAATGGGGGCGTCTTGGTCCTGGGCGTCGGTGTAGGGGTAGAGGAATGTGGGTGGAGGCCATACCTTAGTGCAACGTCCATGTTGCTGCTGTTCGGGATGGCTGGTGGTGGTGTCATGGCCGGTAGTGGTGCAGGCGAGGCCGGCGTCTGTGGCGTCTCGACCCTTGGCTCCATGCCAGGGGAGTCGCAGCGCGGGCGCTTGGCTACGCCTTCCGTCGATGAGGTGGAACCTGGGCTGCTAAAGAGCGCCGCCCGATCCATCGGCCGGTAGACCGGGGAGAACTCGGGTTCGTCATGAACCCGTTCAGCCCCTTCTCCGGAGTCGCTCGGTGCAGCGTTCCAAGCAGCCAGGTTTTCGGGTGTCAGGCTGTACGACGTGGGGGTGTGCAGCGATGGCGATCGAGGGGAGAACCTCCTCGGCGCGGGGACCGGCGGGGCGCGCCCGGTCATTTCGCGGCGCACAAAACAAAACAAAACACAAAAAGAAGAGGGTGCACGTACAAACGAAGAAAAGGGACACACAACAACTGTCACACACGGAAGTAGACACAGAGAGGTACATATAAAACAGTTCTACCCTCAACTTATTTATAATAATAAGTGCGGGTAGACTAATAATTTCCGGCCGGCGGTATAGTGTGCCCTTTTTGCGGAGGCAGGGTACACGCGCGGCGAAAACGGGAGCGCGGCGGAGCGCGCCGGCGCGCGATACGTGCGGTAAGCTCGACGCTACTGGCGGAGCATGCGCATACGACCGAACGCGGCGGCGAATCCGAACGAACTGTGAGAGGTGAGATGGCATGACATCTCATGATCAGAAAGAGAGGGGAGATGGCCGCGCGTGATATTCGCGGTCAAAAGGCGTTACCGTAAGGAAAGCCGCGTGCCATCTCATGATTAGAAAGAGAGGGAAATAGAGCGGGCTTATATTTTGATTTAAAAAGGCAATACCGTAAAGAGAGCCGCGTCCTATTTCCCTATGATTCTTCTAGTCCTCGCTAGCCTATACGAGGGTGTGTGGCGTGTGCCTACTAAATGTGTTTCCTATACCCCCGGCTGTTACTTTATTTATTAACATACAAATATTCACAATAAGTTTTAAACAAAACTAACAAATAAACGATTTTACAAATTATAGATCTAACAACAAATGTATACTATTTAACATTTAGACGCCGTCCTGTACAGATCCAGTTAATTAGTTCTAACTTTCTTTGTTTAGGTTTCACAATTTTTATACCTTACCATTACGTTTTCACAATTATTTCTTAAATCCTCTTAAAATTTGGTTGTGGTTGGATGAGTTTTTTGAAAAGATCTCCCAGACCACACGCACATCCTTACGATTCTTATACAAAAAATAATGATATTTAAGGATATTTAAGGGGGGGTGAAACTAAAACCGATTTTTTTTGTCAAACCTATGCGTCTATGGATAGGTATTTTAAAATGACATAAAGGTTTCCAAAACCATTTTCTTTTAAAGTCTACCGTTTAATAGATACATGCTTCTAAAGTGGGCATCCCCCCCCCCCCATGGGCCCCATCTAACTTTTGAAAAAATAAGTGAAGGAGATCTTAACAAATACTTTCAACGAAAATTGGTTTGGACGGGATCGTAAAAGTAGTTTTTGAGATACAGCACATTTTCAACAACCGCAAACATAACTTTGTTTTCATACAAACTATGAAAAACAGTTATAATTGCTGTCAGCCAAATATTGTAGTATTTTAGCTAAGTGGATTCCCTAATTCAGTTAAAATTGGCACGGAACCCTCAGTGCGCGAGTCCGACTCGCACTTGGCGCAAAAATTTCGTTTTAAACTGACTTGGTTCGTAGTTCGTGCGTTCGTAGTCTCGTAAGCAATCGAGTTTCGTTTTTCTTGATCCCTACAATAACAACTATATACCTATTTTATCCTTTTTCACTTCATTGAAACAGTTTCAAAAAGTAGTATGATGAGCTTGACGGGTAAAGTTGGATACGATCTGAGATACGATACAAAACAGGGCCGAATCCGGCGTTCCGCCCTCATAGATTGTCGAGAATATCCGGTATCCGGCCAAAACACTATTCATTTCATCTCTACTATCGTCATCGAACTATCATTTTTGTGGATGTCGAGGTGATGAAACCCTGACTAGCATATTGATTACCTACATCGAAATAATTTAAAACGAGTAGTACTGGTTTTGTTTTTTTTCCTCTAGCCTATTTGAAATGTTTGAATGATTAACGAAGGAGCACCTACCCAAAGTGCTTTTTAGTAGGCGTGTAAAATTAATACGTAAAAAAGTTATAAAAGTAAATATTATAAATAAATTAAAACAAATAATAGTATTCAATCTTTTATTACTTGTTTTCTACATTCTTTGGTTCAAGTCTAAAGGGAGAAGTATGGATAGTTTCTTTTAAAATATGTTTTTTATAGATAATTTTATTCAACATAAATCATAATGCAGGCGGGTAATTTCTTTGGCAAACTTCTAAACTTATAACATTTTGTATGTAGTCCATGACATTTTAAACTATACCTTTATACATGATATAATAATATTCCTGACAGAAGTTTAGGAACCCTTGTACAAACATGATAAAATATTGGATAACCAATTGTCACCATATTCATTCCCTATTTTCTATTTTCGCACTATTTATTCAACTACACAAGTCAAAACATGCATTGCCAATCTAAAACAAATTATACTTAATATGAATGTTTAACGCCACTAATACCGTTAATAATAATTAAATACACAGGTATAAAGCAGCCATTGCATACAAATGGCACTGGTTTAAAATAATTTAACAAAATAAATAATCGATATAAGTATTCACGCTTAATAGCTAACATGATTTATAGTTTATACGAAATAAAATAACTAAATATACAGTAATTAACAGTTTAAAATTAACCATACATAACAACTTGATGGCACAATCATTCCAACACTTTAGGATAAAGCCAAATTATAAATAGATAAATGATAAAATGCTTATTGCATACATGAAAAAAAAAATATAATTGAATCTTTGGATCAATCACTTTGTATTCAATGGCAAGTTATTAGTAAAAAATATATTTAAATAAGTTATTAATATATACTAAGTACAACATTGACCATTAGTACCTAGAGTTACTATTAGTTACTTTTTGCTACTTCTGTTTTTTTTTACATTACTTATTATATCTAACAGTATATAAAGATTAAATATTGATACCTATTTAAGTTTGACACCTAAGCATGCGACTTTAGCAGTGCCTACCTTTTGTGGGAAATTTTGGATTCGAATTATTCAAAAAAGCATTGTGCAAAATCTAGCCCTGCTTTGGAAGTGGGGTTCGAATGTTAATATACACGCCCAAATTGTTAAAAAAGAGGAGGTGATTTATGATATCAACCTTACTAGGTCAAAAAGTTTAACATAGGCAAATGAGAAGATTGAAAAAATATAGTGATGTAAACTTTAACCTTAATTTTACATGAACATAAATAAAATAATGAACGATCGTAAATGATTAACTGATGCATGCGTAATATAATAATAAGTTAATAAAATTACCATAATACCTATTTTGTATAAATGTTCTAATTCACCTAAAATATCTTGTAAATTCTCATTACTTGTAAAACGCACCTTACACAACTAGGTATGAGGAAAGTTCGTCCGGGAAAAGTAATATAATATTACAAATCGATGTTGGTTCGTACACAAAACTTTACCGACATCTTCAAAATGCATACAATTTTGAATTAAGTATCAATAACAAACATACATTTTTATAGGATCTACACAAAACCTTCTGTCCTCCTTGTTTTTAAACTTAGGTATCTGAAGAATGACCAAAACGGAACTACAGTAAGTAATTTCAAAACGTCATTGCTCCCGGTACAGGTCAGTGTGACCATTATTGATATTCAAAATATTCCCGAAAGCAATTAGAAAAGGCGTGTTTTTTAACTACTAACGAAAATCATCTTACAATACAAAGAGGTAAATTTATGCGCTTATGCATAAATTGACCTCTCATTTGCCTATAATACTGAAAGAATGGGAGGTGAAATAACATTTAGAAGGTAATTTAGTTTGATAGAATAATTAAAAAAAAAAACACGTGACAAGCTTCTCTTATGTAACAACCTTATAGTTTTAGTGATAAAATGCCGGCTTATTTACTTCTCATCGGTCAATAATTCTAATACTTCCTCAGTAGTCTTGTTTTCCTGTTTCAATTTATCCATTTGCTCTTTGGGAACCGTCCCAGCGAGGAACATTTCAATGTTTATCTTGAGCCTTTTGAACTCAGATAGGGAGTCGTCCTTACACGGCTTTACTCGCATCGCTTCAAGAGATTCTATCAGGAGATCGTCTATAAGCCGCTTGTTGAAACCTGTGAGAGAAATACATATTAATAATTTCGTAATGATTTTTATTTTAACAGATCACCTGTCTACTTTATACAAAAAGTTGTTTTCTTATCCTACCCTCCAAAAGACAACAGAATAACTTGGATAGTACAAAAGTTTTTCGGCTTTGTGACTTAAGTAAATTAAAATTAAAGCTATTTATTTACATAGGCGTTACTTGCTATAAGAGCCTATAGCCTTTAATGTACAAAAAAATTGGCTTGGACGCCTATCTATCTTAGCTGAATATTAATTCAAAGTTTTTTCAGAAGTTTTAAATAGTGTCCACCTATTTTTAAAAGGACGTAAGTAACTAAATAATTATTGAAATTGGAAGGAACATTTCGAAATCCGCCACCAAATCCGAAGCAGAGTTTAAACCTTAAAACTATAGAATTAAAGACCATATCCCGACCCGCATCGAGAACCGACACCTTCCAACACCAGAAATTAAGAACAAAATGGCTGTGGACTCACTCGTCGAAACTTTACCGACCGCTGGCTGGCTGGAGGCGCCCTTGACATAATATACCTCGCTAAAATAAAAACCATGAAGATAAAGCTATGCTGTGGAACGTCAAAAGTTCGCTGCACGTCACAAAAGCACACTGACACTCCCAACGATGTTTGTATACCCTGGTAAAGCTGTAGGTAGTTTCATAAAAAAATAGTTTTTTTTTATATCGAAGACTGTATTGTTGGTTATAAAGTATATTAAGTACCTACCCAACTTAATTATACTGGTATTTTTTTTCCAATTGCTAAGTAGTCAAATATCTAATGATGAAGGCATTGAATATTCCTTTTAGAACAAAACAAGTGCCCTTGTATGACCCATAGCTGAAGTTGTTCAATGTCAAAAAAATACTATGTTAATAAACATCATTATACATTGACAATGAAAACATGTGATGAACTGAGGCGCGTTGTCTCACACATTGTATAGTAATGAGCGGCCGATCGCATCGCCAATGACAGTGCACAATTAGTTATTGTTCTACCTTGTTACAGTGACTGACCAATGAATAATAATATGATAGCGGCGTTTTGTATGGCAGCCCGCCGCGTTGATGTCTAATGTATGAAAAAAACAGTCATGTTAAAAATCACTTCAAAATTGAATTTTATTATTATCTCAACTTCTGTATGAAAATGAATATGTAGGCCTTTCCACAATGGAATCCTGTTACTGGCACACACACAAGAAGCATGTTTTTCACACTTAAAAAAACAGTGCACTCAGTGTATGAGGTGTAAAAAAAACTTTTTGTAAATATATAAAAAAAGTATTTACCCACCTAAATACTTCAGTTTGTCTTTGGTGGCTATCATGGTCAGCAGTAGAGCCAGTAAATACCTCATTCGAGATAAGCTCATTGCGGACTCTGCCTCAATTTCTTCATACTGTACCGAAGCTTGGTTTTTTTCCTCTAAGCTCAAAACTTTTTCACCTGCTGTGCACACTTTTAAATGTTTCTCTAAATCAACTTTGAGCTTGAAAAATTTTGCACATTTAATACATTTATATGCATTTTCCTTTCCATGAATATTTTTCATATGAGCTTTCATATGTGGCAACTGGGAAAAAGTCAGTGGACACATGGCACATGGGAATGGCTTTTCACCAGTGTGGCGTCTGATATGGAGCATAAGAGCATTAGAATGGGAGAATTTTCTTCCACAAATCCTGCAGGGATAAGGCCTTGCTCCAGTGTGAGACCGCATGTGAACATTCAATTGAGTTGACTGAGTGAAGCGTTGCTTGCAAGATGGACACTCATGTGGTCGCTTCTTATCATGAGTTCTCATATGCTCAGTTAGATGGCCTTTCAGTTTCTTCTTACAAATTGGACATTGTATCCTGTGGCCACTATGACAAACTTGAACATGTCTGTGCATAGAATTCAGCCTTAAGAACTCTTTACCACAGTACTGACAAATATAGTCTTTATTCTTTGAGTGACATTTAAGATGAGCTTCAAAATGGTTTCGTATTCCATAATTCATGTCACACATGGGGCATTGATATCGTCCATTTTCCAAATGTGTCT
Organism: Pyrausta purpuralis; assembly: GCA_963924145.1. NCBI lineage: Eukaryota > Metazoa > Arthropoda > Insecta > Lepidoptera > Crambidae > Pyrausta > Pyrausta purpuralis. The sequence continues at coordinate 6,852,121 of OZ001658.1, read as the reverse complement.
TTTCATGACGAGCCAGTTGACTACTTTCTGAATATTTATTTTCACAGAAAATACATTTGAAAAAGTTGGCTTTTCGCACATGGTCATTGAGATGGTTATTCAAAGTCTCCTTAAACAAGAAGATCTTGTCACAAATATGGCATGTGAACTCGTCAAGTGAATCATCAGTATGTAGTCTCATCATGTGGACCTGCATGTTTATATCATACCGGAATTTCTTTGGACAATGTTGACACTTAAACGGCTTCACATTAAGGTGACCGAAGATATGTCTCTCTATAAGCTTTTTGGAGCCAAATGTCTTGCTACAATAGTCACACTGATAAACAGAGTCTGTACTATTGCACAGAAGATTTGTATGGTTTGTCTTAGCATGAGATTTAGAATGCCTTTTTCGCTGATCTCCTACATTAGAAATTATCTTTTTCTCATTCTTTTTGTACTGTAATTTTTTTGATTTACTGTTCTTAGAAATGCCTTTAGGTTGATTGTGGTCACTAACACCAATATCGTTATTATTGAAGAGAGTTATTTTTTTGACAATGCTGATTTTTGAAATTGGCTCACTGTCAGTTTCACCGATAAGAAGTTCACTTTTCAATATGTTATTGACAAGCTTTAATTTTTCCTTGCACTTCTTTTTGATTCGTCCACTTTTTGACATCAAACTTATATTCTTGTTTTGGGATGGTCCCTTACTAATTTTTCCATCGAGGAGTGGTTTTGATTTCGATTTACTTTTAACACCTGTATTGGGATAAAGCCCTTTTCCTTCAGATGTCACCAGTTTCAAGTTCTTTTTCATGACTGCAATTGATTCATTAGCATTATTCGTTGTTGTATTACTTTTTGTTACACCGCGACCCTTTTTTGCACTACTTTGGGGTATTCTATTCCTTACATTAGCCATGGTTCGTGACCATTAGTAAGCTGGGATTGCCTAAGTTACCAAAGCACCCGCCACCGAATGTTAGTAAGTTCTTAAGGCGCGTAGTGCCTACGTACTTACATGCGATGCATCGTTAGCATTTGTTTAATCACCTCGCACTATCGGCGACGTACAGATAACGAGTTGTTCAAACATCGATGGGCTTGTAGCTAGCTAATACGTGAAGGACGTAGCCTTTGTGTGCGAGAACATCTTCGTTGCCTTGTTCGATATACCGATCGCTACGAACACTCATAAACTATGCAAACAATACTTCACTACGCTACTCATTATAATTTAGCACGCGATACCTTTTGTGTCTAATGAAAACATTTGAAAAAACACGAGATAATTACGCGAGCCTCACACGAACTCGAAGAAACATTTTACGAATGAGTGAATGAATGAACGAAAATGACAGGAAGGAACACAGGAATTTCGTAGTAGGTGAGTGAGTGAGTGAGGTGATGAGCAAGATGAAAAACTTACGACGCCCATCCCATCATTGATTTGATTACGAAACTGCGCATTTCAGATGAGTTTATTGATTTTATTTAATGTAGGTTATTGGCGAAGTTAATGGAGTTTGGATTGGTTTTTATTAAAGCGTATTAGTCTAAAGTATTGCCATGTACACAAAATAAGTACCTAGGTAGTTATGAATTTTTAGGTATCTTACTTACATAGTTTTAAGCTCATATTAATAAGGTTTAATTTTAGTCATGTTCATAGCATAGTTAAGTTAAATAACTACGTTGATAAACTACATGAAATAGTACCTTCGCATGTAGTTAAGCACCTACATACATATAGTTATATTTAAGTACTTTTGTCGAGTACGTTCACTGACCGTTTCAGTTTTAGTAACTTCCCGCTGCAGTGGCTTCATTATTTTTTTACATTATACAAATTAAGATAGTATACAATTATAATAGGTATAATAAAAACTTAGAAAAATAAAAATAAACCCATAAGTTAGACGACGCGTGATGACGTTGAAGTCTTTTCGCAGGTTTCATGGAGCCGGTATTAAAAAGACATCAACGAATATTATATGCTACGAATCCGTTTTTTTATTTCTTTCGTTCGAAATTTTATTATGCAATGATTAACATTGTGATTTCGGCTAACGTTTTTTTTTCATTTATTACATTCGAAGGTACACTCGGTTATTGAGGAAAAATAGGAGGTAAAAAATAATGCGGATTCTAAGTGAAACTTTAATGGCTACTTTTTTCGATATCAAGTATTTCTCCATTCTGATCTGAAGCTTGTATGAATTAGTTTTAGTACTTACTAGCTGCGTTAAGTAGGCCTATAATTAATGAGTAAGAAGAGCACAGAGTTCTCACATACCTACTCGTGTTAAACATTGTAATATTTACCTCAAGGTGTTAGTACTTTCTCTCACGCATTTTGATAAAAATATCACTTACGTAATGTACCTAGGTCCTTAAGTAACGGTAATATGGACCAATAAAAAAATTTAACCTATTGGTAGTCATTTAAAATAGCCATTCTTTACCGCTTACAATTTCCTATGTTTACATACACGGATGCGGATTTTTTCAAATTCTATCATAACAATAGCATAGACCTAAATAATAGAATCGGGCTATGATCGGGCCACGAGAATCAAACTTGATGTTAAGATTTTATGAGCGCTCTGACTGATGCAAAATGCATAATATTTAGTTCAATCAAACACATCGTAAAAACCGTTTCTGGACCTAGACTTTTCAGTACATACCTACTCCTAGGTATGTACTGAAAACTATATTTCAATCCAAAGTTCAATAATTCGCATAAAATTCAACATGACCCATACCTACTGGCATAAAACAAACAGCTCTCAAAGTTAAAAAAAACGTTAAAAGGATTCGCTCTTGGAGAGTCAAAGAGCGACGCCATGTTGGAGTATTTCGATATTATGAATAGCTCCAGCTGTTTCTATGGCCGCACATGCGCCAACATCTGGCGCACTGGTGCTTTCCCCATTGTTTGTCCACAATGGCTGCTCCACGGCCGACGGACACCGTTGCACAAGAACGTTGCACTATCATCCGCTCCTGGCTGGATGCGTTGAGGCCATAAAGAAAGAAAAAAAGCTTATTGAGGCTATATGGCATCTTGTCATGTTTTGGACACTTCATGGTTGCGACTTCGATATTATAATTGCAGATGCTGGCCGCTAATTTTTTTTAACGAGGATACCAAAAAGGTTATTTTATTTTATAAATATGCCTTACAACGAAATCCTGATTTTATAACACTGGGGATAGTGGGTACACCTTTTCAATCAAAATAATGTTTTATCAGATTCAAACTGGGTTTTATATCAGTCCCTGAATTTTACAGGCATTTTTTCCAAGTTGGACCGTAAAAAATATAGTAATGAGTATGTCGTATTTTTATACTTATTTTTAGAATTTCTTTGAGATAGGTACGTATTATCTCTGAATGAGGCATTATTGGACCTCCCTCTTTATCACAGCTGAGCTAATTAATACAAAACAAAACATAGGGCCAATGTCTATAGGTTTAATAAATGCTATTTTGCTAGTGAAGTGGTGCTGACTGCTGAATACTAATGTTGATACATATTGCGTGGGAAAAAAATGTTGTACTTCGTCTAATTACCTACACTAGTAGTTTTAACTGATGCAAATTATTGCAAGATGCTCGTCCGAAATACTCAGGAGTCCAGGGCCATGTTTTATTAGATTAAAACGCGCAACACGCTCGTTTCACAGGTATTTCTTAATAATAATTCAGAACAATGGTGACCCTGATTGCAGATATTTTAGGACAAATAGACGGCAGACAATAGACGGAACGAAACAGCACCTGTTAGGAAAATACATGGAGTTGTGAAACAAGAAAAAGGTTGCATAGTTTATAAATTTTATTAAGGGCCATTTCAGTTTTGATCCTGCAATCTTTATAAGGTCGTCTGTCCATCTTGTTGGTGGACGTCCTACGCTGCGTCTTTGGTCGAAGGGTCTCCAATCTAGAACTAGCCGTGGGGGAGGCCTATGTTCAGCAGTGGACGTCCTTTGGCTGATAATGATGATGATGATGAAGGCCATTTCTTTTACCGATATTTACCGGCATGAAAAGTAACAAGTTGGCTCACACAGTTAACCCCTAGAGCTTAATTTCATATGCATAGGTTTTATTTACGCGAGCACGTGCAATAAGATCAATTATTAAATCTGTGAGAAGAATATTAAAACATTATACTGTTTTAAAAATATCACTCAAAGATACAAATTCGGTTTGTTATCAGTAGCACTTGTAGTTATTTTTATTTATGACATATCTAAAACTAAACCCTTATTTTTACAAGATGTCCTTCAAACGCTAAGTATAATATTAAGTACCTAATAAGTTCGCCCAATGAACTACTTAAACTAAATATGCTAGACTAGATAAATACGAGAAGGTACAGATTTTACTAATACCTTTATATTTTGTACCTAAAGGGTAAAAACCTTTGCTAAGACTTCGCCGTCTGCCCCATAGAGGGTAGAAAAAAAGCTTTGCACCCTATGGTCAGTTCGTCCATTCGCCAGTCTGTCTGTTAGCAGGCTGTATCTGTAACTGTTAAACTTAAAATTTTCACAAAATTAAGTATATCTGTTACATAATTTTCACAAATTATGTTACAAAATAAACTCCCATACAAAAAACTATTTTTTTTGCAAACTTACCTAGTCAACTAGCGGTAACCGCAACTTTGTCCGCGCGTTTTGCGTTTGCTCCCCTCCCGTCACTGCGTAATTTACGGACAACAGCAAGTCAAGGTAAAAACTTCGGTATCTTATACCGTTGTAATAAGGGCTAGTTTGCAACAAAAGTGGGTAATTTGATGTGCTGGTGCTGTACTATAAAGCCTTCCTCGATAAATAAGCTATCCAACACAAAAATATTTTTTCAAATCGATCCAGTAGTTCCTGCGATTAGCGCGTTCAAACAAACTCTTTAGTTTTATATTATTAGTAAAGATGTTACGGAACCCTTCGTGCGCAAGTCCGAGTCGCACCTGACCAGTATTTTAAAGATTAAATAGATACTATTTCGAAAAGAAGACCTAAAAAACGAATGGGGTAGGTCGGAATACTGACTTAAACCTCTTTCACATTTCTAGAAAATTGCCGTGAAAATAACCGTCGGTACTTTTTAATATCGAAAACGACATCTTGCCGACAGCAAGTAGACTGTGACGGGATTATTATCAAAGGAAATTGGGTTGAGGCAGATTGTCACCTAAGCGGCGAGTTGAGTGACCTCTTGACATTTTTCGGTTTATGACTACGCTTATCTTATTTAATTAAGCCTCTTTTGTTGCGAGACACGATAAAAACTGAGAGAGACTGAAGAATGTAGTAAAAAGATAATCTTGCAGTATTATTTTGTAGTTTTTACCCTACTAGAATGAAATAGCAAGTTTCATATAATTCATATATGAATTATGTGAGTGTCTATCATAGGATTTTAAACCCCCCCTCCCCTCTTATATGTCTACTAGCGGTCCCCCGCGACTTCGTCCGCGCGTTTTGAGTTTGCTCCCTCCCCTCCCGTCGCAGCGTCATGTTTTATATTATATCCTAAAGCCTTTCTCGATAAATAAGCTATCGAACACAGAAATATTTTTTCAAATCGGTCCAGCATTTCTGAGATAAGCGCGTTCAAACAAACAAACTCTTCAGCTTTATAATATATTAGCGCAAGCGCACGTTGTACTTAAGCTGCGAACATTATTTTGGTGCGGAGTTATGTTAAAACTGTGATAGCTCCTAAGATATTTATTGAAATCAAATGATATAAAGGGCAACTTGGTTCTAAATGAAATGCTCGTGATGATGAATGTATTTATTTTGATAAGAATAAATACCTGTGTGTATAATACACCTCTAAACATAATGCATTATTTTTTTACAAATTTATTAACATAAAAAAGGTTGTAGTAAGTCAACCATGAAAGATAGACATATGCTGTCGCGGACTTTATTATAGAACTCTTAATGCTGAACAATCCTGTCATACATGATTTTTGTGTAACTTAAGCGGTTTCCGCAGCGTACGCAGCGGAAGCTCTCAAAAGGAATATCTTTCTCCCGTTTTCGCAACATTTTTCATTTCTGCTGTGGTCTTATGAGTTGTATCTTTATGTTATATAGCCTAAAGCCTTCCTCGATAAATGGACTATCCAACGTAAAAAAAATTTTTCAAATCGGGCCAGTAGTTTTTGAGATTAGCGCGTTCAAACAAACAAACAAACAAACAAACAAACAAACAAACAAACAAACTCTTCAGCTTTATAATATTAGTATAGATTTAGGGGGCAAACACGAATTCAACAATGTAAAAATCATGAATGCCGATGTGTCAACACGACTTCTTTTATTAAACACAAGCGGTTCCCTGTGACTACGTCCGCGTGTTTTGAGTTTAGTCCCTCCTCTCCCGTCCCAACGATATGTTTTATAAGTAGCCCAAAGCCTTTTACGCTAAATAAATAAGCTATCAAACACTTTTTTTGTATTAAGGAAACTTTGGAAAGATTCTGGCTTAAACTACCACCAGATTAACTCATCCCAGAATTCATCATCATCATTATCAGCCAAAGGGTCCACTGCTGAACATAGGCCTCCCTCACAGTTTTCCACAGCGACCAATTACCAGCGGTCTGCATCCAGTTTGATCCTGGGATCATTACAAGATCGTCTGTCTATCTTGTCGGTGGACGTCCTATGCCGCGTCTTTGGTTGAAGGTCTCCAATCTAGAACTTTTCTGCGCCAACGACCATCAGTTCTTCGCGCTATGTGCACTGCCCATTGCCACTTGAGCTTACTGATTTTGAGGGTTCTGTCCGTTACCTTAGTTCGTCTATGTTTTTCCTCACTTCTGATTCGATCTCGTAGAGAAACACCGAATATAGCCCTTTCCATCGCTCGCTGTGTGATTTTGACCCAAAATTGCTCTAATTGATTGTTGTAAGCATCACTTTAGGAAATAACTTTTAAACTTTATTTTAAGTACTTTAGCAAAGGGTTAATCCTTTACGCCAACGTAAGTAATAAACATTAAAACAGTATAAATGTGTATTTTTAGTAAATGGAGGACGTCATAATGACAAAAATAAGTACCTAGCTTCATTAATTTTAAGGAAATCGAAACGCATTTTCAATATTTACTTACACACATTTTTTCTTACGGGTGTTCGCCAACGTGAAAGAAGATGTTTCTATCCTAAAGTTACCCCAATGCCATCTAGAGGGAGCACAAAGTGATGGGAGAAAACTGTTCATTTACGGCGCACGAGATTTGTTCGCGGTGTCGTCAGTTCCCTAAGCTATAGCACTGAGTAAGTAATCACTAGTAATAGTAGTTCAATACATAATTATCAGCATTAAGTGCACAATTAATAAGCACGTGTAAATAGGGATATACAAAAAATACGTTCAAAAGTAATATTGGTACATGTGAAGGTAAAGTAAGCAATTGTTTTGCCATCCATATAATATCAGGCCATTTAGCATACCTACTTTAGTAAACCCTACCATACCAATGGTTTATAACAATCACGCGTAATGACGTAGGTATTCATTATATGTATAGACCAGAAATTTCGCCCGGTCAGACCGGATGGCACGGTAGCTCAATTGGAAAAGCGTGTGGACCGGTTAGCCAGAAAGTTGCTGGTTCGAGTCCCACCCGTGCGCAATTTCACTGTCTATCTTTATGAACCTACCATACCGTATACATATAAAGTGCAACCTAAAGTAAGAACTTTAAGTTGCAGCATAAGACAAGAAAAAGCTGACTTACTTCATACAAAAGTAGAGCGCCGACTGTTCTCGATATTTTGTAATGCTTACTTCTAAATGAAGTAGGTATTCATTGTTCCCTAATGCAGGCCAGCAGTGAGTGACATCTTCGTTTTCGCTCTGATAACCAATCTGCCCTCAGCATCAGCTACGCCTACCAATCTCCGCACCTGCCGCCAACCGTAAACCTCTACAGTATGACAATGCGCACAATCTTAGATCGATTCGAGCGGGGACCATTTTCCAAAGACTGCACTTCTTACGGCCAGCGTTCTGCACATTATTCCAAAACACGGTCTCGTGGTGATAGCAAGGCGTACCGTTTGCGCGCCAATTTTTTGACAGTTTATTTTTTCAACGCGAGGAGGTCGCTGGAAACTATTTTTTGCGGTTCATTTAGATGTTTGTTTGTTGTGTTAGAAATGGTGAAATTCTGGTGGATGTTCATGTTATTTGCAAAAACGGCGTCGGCTAGTGACAACGAGTTACCAGGTGCTGAAGCTGGAAAAGGTGCGGGTTCTATAGTTTTAAGAAGTAGAGTTTGTCAGTTAGGTGTCTAAGTATGTAGGGTACTTAGACGACTAACTGACAGATTGAGATTTTGTAAGTTTTGTTTAAGAACGTAGTTTAACCCAATACAATAGGATATTGATGTAGTAGGATTTTTGTTAGATATCGATGATATTGGATGATCGTCAGTCAATTGTAGGTAGGTAGTTTTAATATTTTATTAAGATTTATCTAATCAATAGAACATTGATATTCGATACTTTTGTAGGCTGATTAATTGTCTTATTTATAACCAAATCTAAGCTTAAAATGCGACTGCTAAAGACTAGATTAAGACCTTACAACAAAAAACTGCGTTTTGTTAAACAAATTATATTTATATTTATGTTTGTAAAACAAATAACAGCTTGATAAGATAATACACTGCTTAAAAACTTTAATAATTATTATTTATGTCAGGAATCCAATTATAACTACCTATATTAAGGCGCTACCCGGATTTTAACCGCGCACACTAGCGCCACTTTACTAGAAAAATCATAACTCGTTAAATAAAAGACCAATCAAAAATCTGGTAGATACGATTGTAGCTCTGATTATGTGGTTTAGACACAATGTTTAAGTTCAATTAAACACAGTTATCTGCAGTTACAGTTAGCAAAAATGCTAAAAGTGGCCATATTTAGCAGTTTTACTAACTCTAACTACAGTTAACTACTTTAGAAACAATTTAAACGTACTAAATAAACTATAGAACCTGTACTACAATCGTATCTACCAGATTTTTGATTGGTCTTTTATTTAACGAGTTATGTTTTTTTTACTAAAGTGGCGCTAGTAAGTGCGCTAAAAATCCGGGTAGCCCCTTAATTAGCTTCTCCTTTAAAAAAACCTTAAGTACGGGAGTAACTTCCGATGTTACGTTAAAAGTGTGAAACTTTCGTAACTTTTGTAATAGTGCTTAAAATACAACATAATAAACGAAAGAAAAAGTGTAACAGAGAAAATAACACGGTTTACTTAGAAGGCTTTTAAGCGTTTTTTCGCACGCTTTCCCCTCAACACAAGCAAGTCAAAATGCACTAGTTTTTAAAAGTGAAATTTGCATTTACATTTTTTTTTTGTAATTTTACCCATAGTCTAAATAAACAAACAAGTTCGACGGTAGTTACATAGTTGACCTAGGTACAATGCAAGGAAGTTAATAGCCTACTTATTTCACAGAATCGTATCGACTACGTCTAAAATTCAATTTCTAAACAGGCCGAAGACTTAAGTAGCATTTATGTAAAACCTCTTAAGGTTCGCTAGCCTAAGTAGCGAGTAAAATAATTGAACATAAATACATGAATAATTACGTATCTGAAAGTCGAAACCAAAGATTTTAGACTAATGAATATGGGAACCTACTTCGCAAAGTGGGGTTAAGTCAGGCGTATAATAGATTTTTCCTATAACTTTTGGAGTCGTTTGTATGAGGAGTTAGTATCGCATATTCAGTCTTGTAAAAGTTTCCGTAATTAAAGTTTTTAAGCGATAGAAAATTTTATCTTAGACGATGCTATTGACTCATGTCTATTCTACGGTACTGAGCACAGACAATAGAAGTGAAAACAAATGTAACATCGACATTATAATAGTGAACATCGTGTATTACAACTTTCCTGTCGAATCTCTATAGCAGATCTATATAACGTTATTGTTTTATTCATAATTATAAACAATAGTAATTTAGTTAACTGATCGCATAGCTCAACGATAGTGAAAAAGAGTCACTTAACTTAAAAGAAACTAGAATATATCAAACATAGAATGAAAAAATCCTAAAGTCACACTAACAAGCATTAGAGTAGATTTAACAGAAATTGAGAGTTCTGTAAGGCCTACTTGCGCGTGATGATTTAACCTAGGATTACGCTTATCCTGTATAAAATCATCATTATGTCTCGTCATCATCGTCAAATCACTAAATCATCATGCGAAAGTCCACAAGTCTGCTATAGGAGCAACAATTTTAAATACAGGACCTTTCAGTAACCAGTAATCAATTTAAAATGGTTTTAATTGAATATAATGAAAAATTTTTTTTTTTGATAAACGTTGATAAGGAATTATAACTTAGATTTTTAAATTTCTATCGCCCTGAGAGAAAGCATTTTAGAACACTATCTATGTCTAGGTCAAGGTAACTTACTTCTTATACGCTCTAGAATCTATGATAAACTTTTTTGCTCCCTTAATAGGTCACACGCTGTTATAACTCGACCGTATCTATTTATTGACAATTTAAAGGAAATGAAATTCTTGACAATTCTTTATGTGCGTATCCCTTTGAGGAAGACACGAGGCGAGGCAGCCGGTCGACATGAGACCGCACGAGTAGAGACGCGGCCTTAACCTGAGGCACGCCGCGCCACGAGGCAAATTCGTTGCCGCGGGCCGAGGCATATTTTGTCGGTTTTTTTTGACGCCGTGCATGGTAACGGCGCCAAATGGCGAAGGCCTGTCGCTTAAGTTACACTGGAACGTGCAACGTGCCTCGAGCCTATACCTCAGAGTGAGCAGCCTCAGTCTGCTTCAAATCGAAGCTCTGCTCTAATGGATACGCACCTTAAGACGCAACTTTCTCGCAAGTTACTTACCTATTCGAAACCTAGACAATTGAGTGTTGTCTGGCGCATATTCACTTATTACATATTAATTATTACACTGTTTTTACCGACTTAAAAAAATGAGGTTATCAATTGAGTGTGTTTATATTATGTGATATTGTTGGAATTTGATAATATTTGAGTCTGTTGATCTATAAAGGCTTTAAACACGTGTGCAAAATTTCGTAATTGTATGTATGTTTGTACAAGTATTTCTCGAAAACAAGAAGTCATAACGAGATAAATTAAAGTTCGATTAGGTATATTTCAAATTACACAGTGTAAGTTTCATTAAAATCGGTCTAGTAGTTTTTGAGATATGGCTAAATAACTAAAAATCATGAAATAATAAAATAATTTTAAAAAATAAAACCGGCTTCAAACAACTGACTAAAAAGCTTACAATAACGCATAAACAAATTCATTTGGAGTCGGTGCATGACGTCAAGCTTACCTACTCCAACAGCTACACTCATCAATAATGCACCGACTTCAAATGCATTTGTTTCTCATAAGTAGAGAACAAATGCGTTATTTTAAGCTTTTGAGATTGATGTTTTCATTGTTTAATCGTTTTGTGCGTTAGTTTTTATGTGTATTTTGCCGACCGGGTGAAAGGTAAAAAAAAAATAAGCAGTAACTAAATGTGTCTTGCAGAGTCACGCTTCCTTCCCCTATTCGAAGTGAAGAGGTTTGACAGTAGACCAGCAGCTAGCCTCACCCCACTGACAACGGTGCCAATAGCTGGGGAAAGATGCTCGGCCCGGCTCGAATCTGCTCTCGACAACTTGAAAAGACGGAAGAGAAACCAGCCTAAGAGCCTGGATACTCCTCTGGTAAGTCATGGTAGCTAGAAGTATCTTTTTATTTAGAAGCAAGTAAAGATTTGATGGAATGCCCACTGACTAAGGTGCCCATAACGGGATCGATACTGGACTTAGCTAGAAGTAGGTACCTTATTTTTTAGTTTTACTAGTAGACAGAGGAGCAAAGGTATACCTTACTTACTAACATGATATGTCGATCGTCTCGAAATGACTTTAACACAACACATCTGAAATTTATTCTTAAAAAGATAGATCAAATACAGCAGGTTTCGCTTTTAATATTTAGTGCTTTTTCAATACGACAAAAAGCAAGTTCAATCAAAGTTAAGCAATTTTAAGATAGAAACTCCATGGCAACTGGTATAATTACAGCATTTACAGCGAGATGTCATCGTTACCTCTTGTTCTTGTTACCGGAACGGGCAGGTTAGTAATTATGTCTGTTCTTTTCAGAGCCAGAGCATCGACCTCAACGGATACAGCCTGTACCATCAAATGAGAAGTGCGCCGGTAGACATGTATGTCACGAGAATGCGCGTGCGGCTACCACAAAACAGTAATTGGGTTCGCGTCGAGAAATGCTACTTCGACCCGAGAAACGTGTCTCTAGACACAATGCTGCTGTTTCACGACATCACCATAAGTGGAAACGTAGACTTGTATGACGCCAACGAATTGGACAGGGTTCAACCGAGTGGAAGGCTCAGAAGGAACTACGACCCGAGACCATACGATGGTCCATATAACGAAGAACCGTACCCACGTCGCGGGAACGGCTGCAACATGATCTTGAGATTGAGAAAAGCAGGCATCGGCTTCCATACTCGACCGTTGAACCAACAACCAGGGAAGTTCAACGTCAAAACCGACTCCGAGTTCGTTGAGCCGGGTTTCATCAGCGTTTACGCATACGGCTGCGAAAAGTACATCAATAGGAACTCTGTTAGGAATAAAGATAACCTGCCTTTGAGACGGCGAAGGAGATCGGACGAATTTTCTTTTCAATCGCACTTGGATCCGCCTCGTACTGACGGATACGATAGCAGAACGGCAGACAACAACTGGGACATTATCTACGAACCGCGGAATAACAGGGTGAACTATGAAAGAAGTAAATTGTTCAGACCAGAGGACGATTTGGACGAGGTGGAGGATATTTCTCGTGAAATGGAAGACATCTTCACCAAAGGCATTAGAACTCTTCTAACAACGTATATGAAAAAGGAACTCCAGCCTGCTATAAAGGATACTTTGATGAGAAATATGGGTTATGTGATATCATATGGTTAAAGTTAGATAAGTTTGTATTCAAATAATGTTAAGCTTCAAATTGTATAGCGTTTTTTGATGATTTATTATATATTATATTATGTAAATTAAATAGAAACAAAATTGGTTTATAATATTAAATATTATGATCTTTAATTTAAACATCAATTTTACTACACTAAATATGCCATTATATGACTAGAAATCTATCAAAATGATGTAATAATATCACAACAAAACACACCAAAATTGATAAAAATAAATTAATCTTACATTCTAATTTGAGAAATAACAAGGAATCAATCTCAACAGCCTTGATATGAGTAACTAAACACAGCAATAATTTAATGTAATCTATGAGGAATGAGGGATTGAGCTGTAGATTTTGAGATTAAGCCCACTACCATAAATAAATAAGTATACAATAAAAACATTAAAATGCTGACTTTCATATGTCCCTAAACATAATGATCAACCATGTACCAATTAAACAACAATTACGTAAACAGACAATTATCATCTTTGCATTCTTAGTAGAAGATGCTTCACTTCATCATAAACAGCAAAATGGAGGGCTGATACCAAAATAGCTTTATATGTACTGGGCAAGTAGCCTTTGAATAAAGCTAAAAACCCTTCTTCAACAATAGTCAACTTTACACAATCAAACAAGCCCCTACAGTACATTTGTCGGCCAAAGCCTTTCCTATGTTCCTGGAAGCCTTGGATTTGCATCCTTTTTTTAACCAAATCAAAAGGGTAAATAGCAGTCTTAGCAACAAAACCAGCCACAGAGCCAGATATTAAATTTGCTATAAGAGAAGATTCCACAACAGCACTGACAGTGGCTTGTCTTTGAAAATATGGGACCTGATTTAAAATGTTGTCTGAAAAAAGTTTGTACACAGCAAACTGGATGCCAGCATGTGGAGCTATCTGTCCTAGAGTGGGCACCAATCCTTTGTATAAAGCCCTCGCACCTTCAGTCGTGACCATTGTTGAGAAGGCATCAACAAATCCTTTGTATGCTTTGTTAGTCTTTTGTTCAGCAATCAGTCTGGTTCGAACTGTGTCAAAGGGGAATGAGGCAACTGTTGCAATTGTAGCAGCTACTCCCCCATTAGTAAAGTTTATCCAATGCTTGTTGCTCATAAAAAACTGTGAGTCAGACGTTTGACATACTTGTGTGAGCCTTTCGAATATAGCAAACTGTGCTATACCATATGATATTGACAAGAACTGAGCTGGAATGTGTCCACTCCATAGCGCGAATACACCTTCCTCTTTGACTATAGATGACACAGCTTGTAGTACCGAGTTATACTTGGAATTAGCACCGTGCGTTATAGGTTCCAGTTGTAGTTGAAATCTTATCTTAAGGACGTCTAAAGGCTGTGCTACAGCTCTCGTGAACGCACCTGATACACCGCCGGCAAAAGCAGACTGTATGAGCGAAATTTTTGCTTCTTCATTGTTTAAAGCATAAACCATCATACGTAGTATGCAAGTCGTCAGGTTCCAGGTAAAATTACTTAAAAAACAATAAACTTACATAAAAAAAGTGTAAATAAATGCTCAAACTATTTCATGGTGTCGTGCTTTTTCTGATTTATATGAAGAGAAATGTTGGAAACTGCAAGCAAGTTATTATTGAGTAAACATTTGACCCACCAACATTCACATTACGAATTAACACTTTACTCTTTGCATTATTTGCTGTATGAAAATGTTACGATGAGGTTATGAAATAATTGAATGAATGGTTTTGGTAGACATCGTTTGTTGACAGTTTGATTGAATGATACAAAAGGAATCATCTGTTTTTGGCACTGCATTCTGCCGCTACCCGCTACCATTAAGGGTAGAAAAAAAGCTGTGGCCGCTACACGTTAATGTGTGTAAAATTGTTTATGTATGCGTGCCAGACTTACATTAATATCGATATCGGAAAAAAAAAATAGTATCAGTTATAGTATAATATAAAACACCGGCTTAGTACGAGTCGGACTCACGCACAAACGGTTCCGTATTCGTAAAGTCCGCTAATTTTTAAATAAAATAAACACAATATTTATTTTTTAATTTTTATTAAATAATTTCACCTAAACCATACAACTGATTACTTATATGATTAATGCAAAAGTTTGTGATGAGGATGAATGGATGGATGTTTGTTACTCCTTCTCGCCAATAGTACTCGATGGATTATGATAAAACTTTACAATACTATAACTCATACATCAGAATATTACACAGGCTATTTATTCATAATGGTATTTTTAAGTTCCGAAATATTTCGCGGGTAGTTAAAGCCGCGGGAACCGCGGAATTAGTAGGAATACAAAGATACATAAATTACACATGTATTGTTTACTATTCTATTAATATCTTAACAATATAATAACGGTTGCAATAAGTTCTACAATAATAGTCAAAACCTGATACCTATAATTACTGCCATATATGCGCCAAACATTACAATACTCAGATGTTTTGTCAATCAGCGAAGTAACTATAAATGAGATTACATTCCGTCCAGATTACTAATTCCAAATCGTCATTGGTTAAACATATTAGTTACCTGCATGATCAACAGTCGACACGAAATATCGATAACTTGATGCATCCCTAACGTAAAACTAAAATTATTTCTTTACACAAAATATTCGTAAATATGTATTAAATGTTATTTGATCTTTGCTTTTTACGTAAATAAACGTTTATAGAAAAGAGTAATCATAATCACTACTTCAAAATTAAAGCACATTGGCAAAAATAAATCTTAAATTAGGACGAGTCGATTTGGAATATTTTACCTGTGAAATGAAAATTTGTTGGGATTATTTCGCTGTTTTGAATAACAATCAATCACCGAACAAGGCACCATGTTTCAGAAGCATTATTTCTCCAAAATATACACAATTCACTTGAATTTATAAAAAATCAAATGCAAGTCATTTTCAGCGAGCCTCTGCGGGGCGGCCAACTGTTTGACATCTGCCAAAAATGGTTCTGCTACATCGCATCTCGCATCTCTTTTAATCATACAGTTTCTGCTGGTGACATCTCGCTTTATTCTATTTCAAAGGGATAATAATTTTATGCTTAAAAGTAAGCGCATTTAAGCGCTTAGAGTTTTTCTGCTGAACACACCAGCGTTCAATCATTCATTGACTGAATGACAGACATCTATCTATTTTGACATTGACATCTTTCTGTGCTTGGTTGCTTGCTGTGTTTTGTTTTAGGTGGTACCTAATTTATTTTACACAATTTCTCGTCAAATTAAAATATTGTTTAGTAATTTTTCTTAAAAATGTCTTCGCCCTTGGAAAATCTTGAAACGCAGCTAGAAATGTTCATTGAGAACGTGAGGCAAATCCGTATTATTGTAAGCGACTTCCAACCTCAGGGACAGAGTGTGCTAAATCAGAAAATGTAAGTTTTTTGTAACCTTTATCACCTCAAAATGTTAATGCCCATACATAATGTTTTATATTATATTTTAGTCAATCACTGGTGACGGGTTTGCAAGAAGTAGACAAGTTGAAGTCACAAGTTCACGACATTCACGTGCCTACAGAAGTATTTGAGTAAGTACTTTCTTTATTGTGTCACTTTTTAACTTCTGTTCCTATACCAAACTACCTATCCTTTATCTAATATGAAAATGTTGGGAACATCATAAAATGGTAGTATTTATTTGTACCTGTAAAAATATGTCACTTGGGGTACTTATACATGTAACCTGTCCTATTTTCAACTCTAACACATAGTCATGTTTCCTTTCAGCTATATTGACCAAGGTAGAAACCCACAGCTGTACACTAAAGATTGCATTGACAAAGCGCTGGCCAAAAATGAGGAAGTCAAAGGCAAGATTGACTCCTACAAACGCTTCAAAAGCCATCTACTTCAAGAACTATCCAAAACCTTCCCTAATGAGATTGCAAAGTATAAAGCAATTAGAGAATAATTCTGTAGTATTTAAGATATAGTTAGTTTTTAAGATACCTACATTAAACTTCTATTAAATTTAAGAACCTTCTGAAATTAAATCATATAAAGTACTTTTTTATGTTATTTCATTAATAATGAGGGCCAAATAGTTTAAATTCTTTATTAAAATCTTAAAAGCATTCAAATTAAATGAAAAAAAAATTATAAAACAGTTCATAGGCAAGATAAAGTAATTTATCATGAAATAAATAAGTGTAAATAAGATAGATTTACTGAAAATAGTATGATTGTAGAAAAAAAGATTGAAGAAACACTTTTCTTCTAAAAAGCAGATTCAACCATGGAAAAAAATAACTAAAATTAAAAGCCAGAAAGGTGAAATTTTAAGGTGAAGCCTGCCTCACCAAAAATTTTCTATCATTACAAATTACAATTCATTGTCTAACTATTATTATTAATTTTATATAAAAAAGTCTCTGCCATAAAATAATGTTAATAAATAAATTTAACAGGGCATGTTTGAAATTGGAAACATTTGTGATTATATTTAATTGGATAAAAATATTAAAATCTAAACTAAGACTAACTCAGGTGTAGGTATTTGGGGTTTGTCTGGGGATATGCTGAGGTCGGTGTGGTTGTCTGATTGGTAATCAACCTCTGCCGTGACATTACTGTTCTCGTCAGCAATGGTTGCTGCATCAGTGGAAAAGTCGTTCCACATTTGATAGAAGCCGTTTTTGACTGGTTCAACTAGCTGCAGCTTGCTGGTGATGTATACGTAGTTCCAGTGGTCGGAAGAACGATCGTCGCCCCAGTTGAGAGTGCCCGTCATGAGCACGTTATCATCGATCAAGCAGAACTTATGGTGCATTCTGTAGATAGGCTCGTTCGTTATGCACTTAATTTCGGCACCTGAAATTAAACAAATACTATTTTTTGAAGTGCTGCGCAATCATCGATGTGATAAATAATACTGTAATGTCGTCAGGAAGGCGTTCCGTCAAGCAGTAAGACCGCCTTAATTGAACCACCTGTTATTAATTTTATTAAAATAAACCCCAGTCCCCCAATTCAAAAGGGTCAGATACAAAAATATATTTACAAAACATTTGCAATTTTCGCTCTAGTAATCGCTTTAGCGATCTCTTCCAGTAAACATTTGGGTACTTAAATTAATAAACAAATGTAGAGGTTTATCTTCGACTGAGGCGGCATAAAGCCTATGCCTTTTAATCGATAACGTTTAAAAATTGGTATTGTTTTAATTAAACCATTGTACTATAGAAATGTATTTTTTTTTTAAATACGTCAATACAGCCCTTACGCAGACGTTACTTCAGTGCCTAAATCTAAGTATCGGTGCTATCATGCGTGTGAATCCTTTTAACGGGGATAAAATATTGAACCATGCTTTTTGCCTTATACGGAGACAGTAATTTTTGATTGCCTGTACCTTACCTATGGATTAGAAGTTTTGGTTTACTCACCAGCCTCAGCCAACTCTTTCATTAAAAACTCAGTAGATTCGTTATATCCCGACCGGTCAATCAATATACGAGCTTTGATGTTCTTCTTCTTTATGAGACTGACCAAACGTCCCTGAATTGCAGGATTATGTATCCCGGGCATGCATACGTTGACGCTCCTCTTAGCAGCTTCCACATAACTTATCAGTTTGTCGAAGTAGTTGTAGGCGTTAAACTGCAGCTTGCAAAATATCATTACTTCATTGATCTCACGGGTACGACTTTTGTAGAAGTAAGCCGCTGCAGAGACCACGCAAGTTACTGCTACTGCCGCTGCCGTCGACAGGATGCGTGGATGTATTCTCATTTTACGTGATTTCGATCATCAATGATACGTTTTGGCGTGGACAAAGACCGGTCTTGTAATTTTATAGTTTGAAATAAAATTAAGAGGTCATCTATCGTCACCACCGTCACGAAACCCGAGATTAGCCATCAAATATTGCGACTACCCTCAGTTTTTAAACTGTCTTCGTAAAGTACATACTGTAATATAACATTGTGTGGTGTGGTGTGATGCTATAGCATTGTCAACAACAGCCAGTACATACGACTATTGACAATGTTGTTGGCAGGAGGGCAATAAAAATATTATCGATTGGGTATTTTGTTTTAACCATTACAAACACTATGGATTTTCTTTCTTTAAAAATAATAAAATTTCTACCGTAGTTTAAAAATTTTCTACGAGAATCTATATAACAGTCTTTATAAATGAACGACTGGCGCGAAATATGACAGTTCTTTGTTTTGACGGCTTGTGATGGTTGATCGATATTTTCACAGCTGTTTTTGTAATTTTTACGTATTTTGAAACAAAATCATGTCTTGAAAGTGATATCATAGTGCTATCCATTAAGTGTTCAAATCGTAAGAGAGCTACAAGATTGGTAACCATGGGTATTACGGGTCTAATACCATTCCTTGAAAAAGCTTCAAGACGGGCCAATGTTAGTGAGTTTAGTGGGAGCACCGTGGCTATAGATTCCTACTGCTGGCTTCATAAAGGAGCTTTTGCCTGTGCTGATAAGCTGGTGCGAGGAGAAACAACTGATGTGTAAGTTTTGTGATGATTTTCATTGGATATGTTTAGGTTATGTACTGTTATATTTACCAAGAACGTACCAAAAAGCAAGCAAGCAAGGAATTGTTCCTTGCTAATTGTATTCAAATAACCACATCAGTAAAATCATTATCATATCTAAATAACAGAACTATCATATTAACTTATGAAAAATATTTTACAGGCATATAAAATACTGCCTGAAATATGTGACAATGCTCCTGTCCAAAAATATCAAACCCATATTGGTGTTTGATGGGCGCCACTTACCTGCTAAGGCTATGACTGAATCCAAAAGAAGGGAGTAAGTTTAAAAGATATACTATTTGTTTTTTAAGTTTTCTAATTTCTTTATACACAAATATGGAAGTAATCTTATATCAGAGCATCTTTTGTTAAGTATGCAAACTATTTCTTTCAGATCACGAGACATATCTAAAAAAAGAGCTGCTGAATTACTTAGTCTTGGCAAGGTTTGTTCTCAAATGAAATTCTCAAATATTTTGAATATTTTTACATTGTATGTAGTAAATATTTGCTATTATTTGTTATGAAAAGACAGTAATAAATGCAGACTTATAACATTGAAGATAAAAAGTGAATTTTATTTATATTTACAGATTGATGAAGCAAGAAGTTACATGAGACGAAGTGTAGATATTACACATGAAATGGCCTTAGCACTTATCAAGGAGTGTCGTAAGAGAAACGTGGATTGTATAGTCGCTCCGTATGAGGCGGACGCTCAGCTTGCTTACCTTAATATTAAAAATATCGCTCAGCTGGTTATCACTGAGGATTCTGACTTGATATTGTTTGGATGTACAAAGGTAAAATTATTAATAAAATTTTAAAGTTGACAGCATTCTTCAACTTAGCTAAGGAGTAATTAAAGCAAATTAAGTTTTATCCATCTCATCCAATTCCAGATTCTAAATCAATATGAAAATAAAACTTATGAGACCAAAATAAAAGTAACTCGTCAAAAATTGCACTACCATAGAATATTTTATTTGCAACTTTCCACTAACTAGATATTGTTAATCATTATGAACCATTTGGCAATTCCAGGTGCTATTCAAAATGGACTTGGACGGTACCGGTACACTAGTTGACACCGCCAAGCTGCCTCTTGTCATGAAGTGTCCCATCGAGCACTACTCCTTTGACAAGTTCAGGCAGATGTGCATTATGTCTGGCTGTGATTACCTCTCTTCGTTACCTGGTATCGGTCTGGCTAAGGCCAGGCAGTTTGTTACTGCAACACAGGACTCGAACTTTGCTAATGTAATTATTTAGCTTATTAGTTAGGACTTCAATGTGTGGCATAAGCAACGGCGGATCCAGGGGGGGGGGGGGTCATGGGGGTCATGACTGACAAATCATTCACCACGGTTATGGCTTCTCTGGACTGGATGTCTTTAAGAGAAGATAGCAATATGCACGTATATGTACAAGTTATTATGTGTTAAGTTTTTCAAGTGTACAATAAAGAATAAATATTTAGTACAGTACTTACGCACATTAATAAAATACCTACTTTTTACTTGTATCTATTGTTATTAAAATTAAATTGTAAGTTCTTGACTTGACCACGACTATGTGACCCCCTCCTGGCGGCAAAGCTGGATCCGCCCTTGGGCATACGTTTATTTAATTTGATTAATGAGCTGGGTAATTTAGATATCTTTAAATAATTTATACTGTTGTTTAATAATACAACAACAACAAGATACATACAACAGCTGAACATAACATATGTGACATACAGACACAGGTTTAACATAGCTCAGGCTCAAGCTTTTACACAATGCAACTTATCAAAGCGATACAAATACAATTCCATATCTTTACTGTTGCAAATTCTCTACGTATGACCTTTACTAAATGATGCGACAGAAACTCAATACCGTCGCTTTGTTGTCAACCGCTCATTTAAATCGCTGCAAATGTCACTATTTTTAAGATCCTTCAGTTCAGGACCTAAACAAAATAAAATATAAATATTTTTTTAAAGTATTCACATCGCACCATTGAATGTTCCTCAATTTTCAGGCCCTTCGCAAACTGCCCAGCTTCTTTAACCGCTCATCTCTAACAGTCACAGACGAGTACAGAGAGAGCTTTCTTAAGGCAGAAGCAACATTCAAGCATCAATATGTTTACGATCCGATTGAGAGGAACATGGTCCGGCTCACAGAGTGTGATGATGAGGGTAGGTGAAGGATTTATAATGCCATATCTGTCAGTAAGTAATTCTTTTATGGGCTGTTATACTTGATTTTTAATTAGATAGACCAAAATGACATTTAAGGAAAATCTCAAAATGACTTTCTTGTAATATAAAATGAGTGTTCTTCCATAATAATCGGAAAATTCAAGTTTCTAATCGATTATAAAATTATGAAATAGTTGTAGTTTCATTTTGTATGTCAGCATGAATTGTAAGTGTTTTTTTTGTATCAAAAAATCTACAAAAATAAAAATATCATCATTTTTTTTTACTAATTTATTAACAGATAAGAAGTAATACGACAAAGAGAATTGCTATTGCAAGATATAGTAAATAGCGTCATGTAATGTTTACATGCATTAGTTTATCCTAATGAATAAAATCACATTATTGAAAATTAATATCACATGTTTACACATTAAAAAACAGAAAGTTCCATAGAAATTGTCATTTTGGTCTATTTAATTAGACATCAGAGTAAAGACAGGAGAACTACGCTGCGCTTTAGGTCGAAGGGTCTCCATTCGAGTTGTATTGTACCCACTCCAGTATCTGTTGGGAACTGAACTCTCGAAGTTGTCGACGAGTACGTCTACCTTGGACACGTGACCCAATTAGGTAGATCCAACTTTGAGAAAGAGGTCAATCGACGAATCCAAATAGGCTGGGTTAGCGTTCGGGAAACTGCGCAAGAGCGTCTCCTCGTCTCAATTACCTCAGTGTCTGAAGACGAAAGTCTTCAACCAGTGTGTGTTACCAGTGATGACATACGGATCCGAAACGTGGTCTCTAACTATGGGCCTCATAAAGAAGCCCAAAATCACATAACTAGCGTTGGAGAGGGCTATGCTCGGTGTTTCTCTACGAGATCGAATTAGAAACGAGGAGATACGTTCTTTTAACTAAGGTAACGGACCCCTCTAAATCGTTAAGCTCATGTAGCAGTGGGCAGGGTACATAGCGTGAGGATGGAGACCCTTCGACCGAAAAATATATAATTAATTATTCATAATAAGATGCACTTATCATCTGATCAGATAGCGTCTCTAACTACGTTTTATTTTCATGTACAGTAGCCAGCACATCAGGTAACCCACTTTTGTTGCAAACTAGCCCATATCACAACTGCATAAGATACCGCAGTGTTTACCTTGACGTGCTGTTGTCTGTACATTGCAGAAATAGAACAAGCGCTATGCGTGAACGCCGGCGAACTGCTGGATCCCAACACGGCGTTCCAACTCGCTTTAGGAAATCTTGACCCCTTCACGCTTAAGAAGATGGACGACTGGCATCCCGACAGCTGTGTAGTGGTTAGTATATAGTAATTTTTTAAACGTTTTCCCTGTATTTTTATATTCGACTACTTACCACTCCCTTGAATTTGGCTTGTACCTTTTTCTTACCCCCTGTATAGAATTTTAGGGATCCGTGGTGACTTTTTTATCAGTACCGATATTTTGTGTAAAGACTCCACTGATGAATATGAACAACTTTTACTATGGGGGCAATAGTGAAATCGAGAAAAAAAAACAGCTGTTCCATACATTTTGACCGCGCGAGTTGATTAAGAGTAAAGTTTTGCATACAGGAAAAAAAACTTATTACTATATATATTTTTTATTTTCTTAAAAAAGATTAATTGTCAACCTACCCCTTGTATTTGGCTCGTGCCTTTTTTTTACACCTTGTATACAGAAATTGTAGTTTATTTGCTAGACCTACCTACCTAAAATAATACAAACCTTAATGTCTTTTCTAAAACTTATCCTCGGTCAGACATCTTAAACTTTTTTGATTATTATATTGAATTATTCAGCGTCTTCTAGACATGATAATTCAGCAGTGAGAAATATCCCTCACCACCGATCAGTACCACAGTATCAGTAATACAGTTTTACTAGCTAGCGACCCCGTAAAAAAAGTCTATGGAATATTGCACAGCGCCTCTAGTGGTCACTCGCAGAACTAAAATTTTCCATACAAAAAGTTACGTCGGCGTTTCATAAACTCATGGTAACGATACAGGCGTATGTAACAGACGTTTGATTATTATTTTAAAAACTCTTGTAACACTTAGTGAGCAAAATAAAGATTTGATTTGATTTTAATTTGACGTATAAAAGTGATCAGCCAGCTAGGACCTCAGTATTCTAGAGTTAATCTAACATTAGCTAAATCTATACTAATTTTATAAAGCTGTAGAGTTTGTCAGTTTGTTTGTAGGAACGCGCTAATCAAAGGAACTACTGGACCGATTTAAAAAAAAATGTTTTCGATAGCTTATTTATCGAGAAAGGTTTTAGGGTAAAGTCCATCACACTGAGACGGGAGGGGAGGGAGCAAACTCAAAACGCGCAGACGCAGTCGCGGGGGACCGCTAATATTATATACAGTGTGTAAAAAAAACCTGTCGGACCCATTAAGGGATTATTAGGTATTATCAAGATTAGGTTCTATTTGTGTTTTTTTTTTTATAAAATATAAGAAAAAAAACCCAATATTTAAAAAAAAACACTACATTAAAATATAGCATACATGGCAACACGAAGGGGGGTTGACGGGGCGCGGGGTAGCGTTGAGTTGAATTTTGAGAATTCCTCCGTTTTAGGGTAAATAAACTTTTTGATTTTGAAAATCGATTAAAAAAAAGTTTAAATGAATTATTTAATTTTAATACATGTTTTGGTTATGTTATTAAAGCAACTTTATGACCCTTTCTGGTCGCACAGTTTTTATTACATATTGTATTTACAACATAAAATAAAAAGTTATATTTACTGCATTCCAGGATGGAAATATAAAGACAGACAGCTGGAAAGACAAACCTATTTCTTCTCACCCGAGCATATGGAAAGCTGAATTCACCAAACACCTAACCGAATCGACGCCTTGGCTCAAAAAGACTAAACCAGTGGCGTCGATAATATCCGCACCGACTACGAGGCCTAGAAAGAAAGTCGTTAGTTTAGTCAGCAAGTATGTGGCGGAGACTCAAGATGAGAGGTAAGATTATTATTAATTTAATCGTTATTTAAAATCTTTATTACACATGTAAGTTCACCGAACACCTGTCGGGAGCCACACTATTTATCTTAAAAAAAAAATTGAACCAGGTTTAAACCAAGAGTAAAATTACCCGACCATTGAAAAAAGTATACCATAATTATTCAATGTCGGCATTATAACGTTATTAGTTAAGCTGTGATGACCCCGATACTCTGCTCTGCTGAAGAAAAAGGACAAGGCAATGTTTCGGTACTAACGGCCCATTTCACAAAGACTTATTTAGAGTTCTGGTTTCTGGTTGCATCTATCTGTCAGATACTTCATACAAAATGAATTCTGTATACAAATTGTCATGTTAAATGCGCAAAACCTCAGACACTCCAAATGATGTATACTTAAATTGACCTAATTCTGAAAGAAAAAAATAATAATAAATATAATTAAAGGTTTTAATGTGGTGTTTTAGTTTTACTGGCACTCACAATATTTTTTAGTATTACTATCTACGCTCTTATAGAACTATTAATTGCTTTACGTATTTTGGCGGGGGCTTATCTTATTAATAAACATTGATTGAGGTTTTTTAATACAGGGTGTAACAAAAAGGCGAAATACTAATTTAAGGGTATGTAATGTGAACATTAAGTATAAAAGTTTTAGCTAAAAATAAACAACTTTTTTTCCCATGCTAAGTAAATATTATTTTTTTACCGAAAGTGTTGACAACCCTGAATCTGCGGTCATTAGTTAAAACCGCCCGCAACCCTCGCCCACCGCACACACACACCTAACAGCTGATATTTAAGGTTGTCACCGATAAGTTATTGTTAAAACTTTAGCATCAATTTACCCAGAAATTTATACTCGCACGAGTTTGTGGTTTTGCATAGGAACTACACATTTACTACTCTACACGTCCTTTGAATTTTATTTGGCCTTCTTGTTACACCCTGCATATGACCCATATTAAAAAGTGGTTTAATGATTCTAATCGTTATTCCAATCAAACTATTTTCAGGTTTTCGCATTTAACGTTACACGTGTTAGTTAAAACTAAATTCTCGACTTAGAATTTTAATAAGTTTTTACTTATTACCTTACTCCATATAAAATCTCTAGTTATAATGTTATAACGTTATAAAATAATAAGAATGTTTTCCGAAACGTTGATCAAAATCTGCAGATAAATAACAGCGCATATTATTTTGTGAAATGTTATAAGCTGATGTATTTGTATCTTTTTTCATACAATGTGTTAATTTTACACTCAAACTTAAAGGGAGTGTTCTAATGATGGTTTTGAACAACGTGCTATGGAACCAACTTCGAAATCCAGAAAAATATATCAGCTGTTCCATACAAAAACTCATTTCATTCATCTCGGAGAAAATGTATGGAACAGCTGATTTTATTTTCTCGATTTCGAAAAATTGTCCCATAGTAAAAGTTATTCAAAACCAGCATTAGAGCACTCCCTAACAGTTTGATCAAGTGTAAAATTAACACATTGTATAACGATTTTATGATCACTAAACATAAAACTAAAAGCTATATTCATCTCCGTTTCAGTCTAACAATAGAATCATTAAGCAGTATGTACTGCAAAGAACCGGCTTCAAAAAAGCCGAAAATCGAATTTGTTAATGACAGTGAAACATTCACACAATACACTCAAGACGAACACGACATTGCTATAATAGAAAATGACGTAAAACACGACCTGCCTACAACACAGCCGAACAAGTCACCCATACTAGAAAATAAAGAAAGATCTTTCAAAAAGAGCTTAAGCAGTTACTTGGTACTAAAAAGACTGAGTCGATTCCCTAGGACGGTATTAGGTGATAATGTTGTCGAAAGTAAGTTTTTCAATTCCACCTCAACAAGCGAAGAAAATACTTCAAACGATCAAAAAGACACGTCTCGTACTAGTATTGTGATTGAAGAATCACCGGAGAAACCAAGTAAGAATCCGTTCAAAGTCAAATCACCGGATTGCGACCGTACATTGTTGATTGGTACTCAAAAGTCTTTGGAATGTAACCGGACTGTATTAATAGATACTGAAAAGTCTCCGATACACAATAATGCAATGTTATTCGATACTCAGTGTACAGAAATAGAAGATACTCAGTTGGATAATTCTCAGAAAGAGAACTCTCCTCAAAACTCACCGAAGAAAACGGGCCGTAGTCCGATACTTGAGCCGAGTCCTCGGAGCAGAAATCCGTTCAAGTTGAAAGCTGAGATGGTGCAGGCTGTGATGGACCACTTGACTGAAGATTCTGTGATAGATAATACATATCCTTTGGAGGAGTTGGTGACGCCTGTTGATTCACAGGTTCGTGATATTTATCTATTTCTTTAATATATATTTTTTGAAAAGATAAATAGAAAACTCGACGGTTAAATATTGTTTGTAATCCTTATGTTAATTTCACGTACTTAAATAGTTAAATCAGTTGAACTTATTCAAAATAAAGTTGATTGATATGTTGTTATATTAAAAGTCAGGGCCTGATTTTCCCATCAGCTTATTAGGCTTAAGGCAATAGTAGGTTATATTTCTGACCGCGTTTCCGTTTTATGACGTAACATTTCGATTAGTTTTGAACATAATCTATTTCAATGGTTTGGAATGTTTTTACCACTTACAGTGTCATATTTTATATTCATAAACATGAAATAAGATACCAAAAATTTCGCACGGGCGGGACTCGAACCAGCAACTTTCTTTGCAAATTTTGGTTTCTTATTTCATCTTTATGAATATAAAATATGACACTGTGATTGTTAAAAACATTCTAAACCAGGATAGTAAAGCGTTATCAATTTCAAGTTGAATTTATTCTGTAATTAATAACTACTACAACGGGCTATTTACAATCTCAAATCTGACGACTCTTTAAGGGATTTGTTTAAAGAAGTCAAAATACTTACAGTATATTCACAGTTTATTTATGAAAATTTGATTTATGTTCGTAAAAACTTGCACTTATTTCCTAAAAAAAGTGATTTACATGATTTCAATACTAGAAACAAGAATAAACTTTCCGTTCCAAACTTCAGACTTCAGAAGGTTAATCACTCGTTTATTGGAAGATGTATTACTTTCTTTAATAAATTGCCTCAAAATATAATTGAATTACCTTTACATAAATTCAAATCTATTGTTAAACAATGTTTAATGACTAAAGGATATTATAGAATAAATGATTATATGAACGATAACAATGTATGGTCTAGCTTGTAAGAACATTTAATTGTAATATTTTTAAAAGAGGCATTGACAATAGTGACTGAGTTTGTTGCGCAGCTTCTTCTCAGCACTAGCCAACAATTGTCCCGAAGCTGTGGTAGGGCCAATGTTGGGACGTGTATAAGTGCTAGCAATAGCCTATGTACAAAATATAGTAATTTTGAATTTTGAATTTTTTGAATTTTAACTTGATTGTAAAACGGGATAGATAGAGCAGACGTCACGTGTAATGACGTATTCATAAGATATCAGAAATGTCGCACGGTCGGACCGTCAGCACGGTAGCTCAATTGAAAGAGCGTTCGGCCCGGTTAGCCAGAAAGTTGCTGGTTCGAGTCCCACTCGTGCGCAATTTTAGGTTTCTTATTTCATCTTTATGAATAAAATCTATTTCATTAACGTATGAAATTTATCATTAAATTATAGCAACACATTTTTGCCTTCCCAGGTATCTTATGGAGAATCGCCTCCCAAACCCAAACTGTCATGGCCGAGTCAATCGCAGACTAGCGATAGGAACAAAGGCAGCAACGGGCTAAAGAAGACCTGTCGCGTCCCCGGCCTTAGGCGAAACAACTCGCTGCCGTCGAACCAGCCCACTTTGCTCAGCAAGTTCGGGTTTCAGAAGAAGTAAGTTCAGTGACACCCTTTAATACGATTTCCCACATATAACGCTCTTTAACGGTCCCTACGAGTTGGAGTATGATTTAATACATTTAGGGCCGATTGTTCAATGGCCAGATAAAACTTATCAGACTGATAAATTATAAAGCGACAGATTTTAAAAATGACAGCTACCTATGATTGCTGACAATTAGGTGACATATTCAAATTAGCCATATTGTATTTTGTTCGACGAATACTTCTTATCTGACTTTTGAAAAATCAGCCCTTAAATAAATATTGGACACCAATCACATACATTGCTCTGATTCCAAAGTAAGTAGCTAATTCACTTGTGTTATGGAAATCAGACACAACGGTGGTATCACAACACCCAGACCCGAGACGATATAGAAAAAATAATTTCTATATTGACTGACCGGGAATCGAACCCGGGACCTCGGAGCGGCGACGCCTTGAAACCAGCGTGCTTTGCCACTACACCACGGAGGTCGTTTGTGGGGTACAAATGCTTAATACAATTCGTCTGCCTACTTAGTACGCTCTTTTGGATGAATCTTGACATGATTGATCGAAAGAATGCTCTGAAAAGACTGTATGATGACGCGAAGAACTGATGGCCGTTGGGGCAGAAAACTAGACTTCTAGATTGGAGATCTTTCGACCAAAAGCGCAGCGTAGGATGTCCACCGACAAGATGGATGGACGACCTTGTTAAGATCGCGGGATCACACTGGATGCAAACCGCTAGTGATCGGTCGGTTTGGAAAACAGTGGGGAAGCCTTTGTTTAGCAGGGGACGTCTTTTGGCTGATAATGATGATGATGGTCAAGCTAGAACCCGAATCTCCAATTTTAAATGAGTTGCGTCTTAATTTCTGCTGAAATCGTGTATTTTTGTTAATTTTGTACTAGTTTATATAAAAATTTCGTTAATTTATTTGTACTTGTTGGAATAAGCTGAAAATGATTAGTTTGTTGAAGATTGGAAAGGCAAAAAATTATATTGGTAAATACATTTTATGATTGTAGTTCTTACGACGAGACTAAATAAATAAATTAACTAAATTTCGATTCTGGCATGTATGTACTCTATTTTTCCTGGTCTATAGGCTTATTATAACGCGTTTCTGGCTGGGTTCCGAAAGAATGTACTACTGAGGTTTTATCGTATACAGGGTGTTGTTTTGGTCAGTATCATCCAACTCAGGAATAATATGAGTAATGCTTATAAAATAATATCTATGCAAGTTTTTTAAAAGAAAACCACTTCACAACATTAAAAGAAATAAATGGTGAAACTCGCATTATCGCGCGTATCTATGAAATACTACGCCGTAGCTAGTAAGCTACGAAGTGTCGACCTTGGTTTGACTCTGCTCTGACTCTAAGCAGAACTTTCTATCTTTAATAAATTTATTTAGCATTAAATTAAACCACCCTGTATGTTATCCACTGATCAATGCTTTGAGGATGTTCATACAATATTTTATCTTTGTTTCAGAGCGGTGTTGAAAAGATGATAAATCAAAAATTATGATATTATTAAAAGGTTGACTTAATTTCTAACATTACGCATTCGAAGTTGCATTTTTTTTCCGTATTTGTCTGTTGTAGATTGAAATTATGATTTTGAGTACATTATGTTGTGTTAAAGTTTCTCACCTAAATAATAAGAATAAATGGTAATATTTTTTTAACGAGTGTTTTATTTAACTGTTCATGTGATTTATTAGTTGTTTTTTTAATTGTAACTCACGTAATAGTAGATTATTCACTAGGGAATAAAGTAATGTCTTACGACACGGGCTCCATCTTGAGTCACGAGTGAAATGAAAGGTTTTTTTAGGAAATAGGGAATTCTGAGTGTGGTGAGGGTTTAAGCGGGCTCAAAAAGTCTCTATTTGCTATAATAAAAGTTCTATAGGCAGATTTTGTTGGGCATAGGTGTCCGGTTACACGGTATGTGTTGTTTGTGACTAACTGCCTATTTAAGTTTCTATATTTAAATCTTATTTAGTACCTATGTGTACTGTGTCTGCTATACTTACATAACTTGTATATTTGCCGTGAAACTCACTGATTGGCTAGATTTATTTATTTATTCATGCATGCATACTAGGTGTTACAAACTTACATAGTAATTCATTAGGTGTAATTTTAACCTAGTTACCCAAAAGGTATAGTACTTTGAGGCAGCTTAAAAGTGAAGGTAATTAAATTATACTACATATTATAAAACATACTTAAGAATTACTTAAGAATATAGAGCAGACTTTTTATTTTCTTTTTCAGTTATTTAAATATTCATTTAATGAGTAGTAGCATTAATTATGATTGTAGTTTCATTAATTAAGTTGTAATTGTCACAAATGTATCTATGTATAAATAATGAAAGCTGTTGATTTTCCTTAATGCTTCAACACCCGAGCGGTTGCAGGCAACCGCATAACAATAGAATTTGCATTGTGTCTCATTCACATACGCTTGAGGGATTAATAAACAAAATAAAAATACCTGATAAAACCTCAACTGATCCTAACCGTTCAAGCAAAACGCTTACACAACGGTGTTTCTAATACATACAAATGGCAATAAACGCGAGCGTCTGTACTGGGCCTATTCAAAATTCATCTGATAGCGAAAACGTCGCTTTATAATGCCTTTTTAACAAGGGTCGTATATTCTTCGCGGCAAGTGTGGGTACAGTCAATTGCATAAATGCGTACGAACTAAGTTTTATTTTTGTGTATTGAAATTGAAAAATCATTTATTGCCTGAAAAATTACATAGCTACAATATGATCTTAAATATAAAATGAAATCTACACTTAAATTAAAATAATAATAAAGAAGTGACAAAAATAAATTTAAGGCAATGGGTACCATTGCAGTGTCAGCTATTGCTGAAATTAATTCAGCGCTGGTTTTCAAACAGGCCTCTACATTAGGTTACATGAACACTGTCGTGACTTATAATTGCAAACACATTAGGCTATACATTGTTACATATTTGCTTAACCGCATAAGATGTTAGTGTTAGCTTGACGAGTTGTACATGTATTTTCGATTCTAGCCATCCGTGTCTTGCTGCATGCCAGCGAATAAACAGGGATGGATCTATCTAATATTAAGGGCAGAACAATACTTATGAAGATACGACTGTAGTAATATATTGTTTAAAATTTTAATGGTCACTGACATTCGAATAGTTGGATACGGGATTGCTACAATCAGTAAAATGTTATTACTACTACAGGGTGGCCTAAACAGTGACGTCTAAATATGTTTTTTGTTGCTTTACATCCAGGGCTACCCAAATATATCATATTTATTAGAGATGGGCCGAGTACTCGGTTAATACTCGGTACTCGGCGTACTCGGCGGGTTTTTTAATACTCGTACTCGGCCGAGTAACTCGGTTTTAATGCCGAGTATACTCGGTTTAAGTAAAGCCGTGTATTTAGGTAGATATCATCAGGGGAAATCTTTCACAACCTCAATTATGATAATGAATGAGTGGTAATGAGACAAAACGAGGAGCACATAAGAGAATGAATAAAATTTGAGAATTTATAAAGTAAAATTATGATGCAGTAACACAAAGATCTCTGCACGTTCTGGTAACGGTCTAATTTTTTTTCGTAGACGTTACCAGCCTCCGAAAGTAACTACTCCCTATGCACGGTGCTTGCAGATGCACATAATAACACTCGTGCTAAACGTTTCAGTTCTGGATACCTTGTTTGGTGCCCTGCCTACCACTTGAAAGGACTCTTATCTTTTGTCAGCTTATTCTAAAGTAATGGGACTTTTAGGATCGTCGCGCTTTAATGGCTAGATAAAGCTAATTTTGCGCGTACCTGTTTGTACTTGTTTACACACCCGAAACAGGAATTTGATTGTAACCGAGTAACTCGGCCGAGTACTCGGTTGGAAAAAAATGAACCGAGTAAAACTCGGTACTCGGTACTCGGCAAAAGTGCTACTCGGCGCATCTCTAATATTTATTATAGCCGTTTTTTTGTAGTTTTCCAGGCTTTTTTTCAATTTATTATTATACTTTTGTTTTTATAGTGTTTTGTCACTATACAAACTTAATAGTATAAAATGCACTTGAAAAAAGCAACTGTGTCAGACGAGGAATCGAACCCCGTGTCTTACGTGTTACAAGATGATTCCCGATCCTAGTCTGCCCCACATATTTACTTAGTTCTGTAATAGTAGACTTATGCACTAAACCATATACTCACTGTGTGTGACTTATGTAACCCCACTGTAATTACTAAATTACACATTCTCTTCCTCATATTATGTTCAATTCATCATAATTCATACACCTATCTAGGTGTCAAACCTATTTAATATTTGTTATGGAAATGCCGGAAGTATCCACCATGTTGAATGTAACTTTGCTATGATATTAGAATATTTTGGATTAATCTTTAGATTATCTTATTATTGTAATAATATTTTATTAATTGTAAATTAATTATTTAAAGATTCTTGGGACACTTATTAGATTTTATGTTTGCCGTATAACAAATGTTCATTTTGCCGCCAAAAGGAAGTTGACTCTGATTGGTTGGTGGAGTTTAGATTTATTTTAAATACTGTAACTATTAAAATAATAATCTAAAAGGCTTACTAAATTCATTACGATGAATAACTAAATAATTAATGAATTTATATATTTAATTAGCAGATTGTTTATCCCTGCAAATATTATAGTAAATGTTCATATATGGAAACGGATGTCGTCCCCACTGTTTTCCTACCGTTGTTCAGGGTTTTGATTTGTATAAAAGCGAGCTGTATGCCAGAATATAGTCTCTGTTTGTACCTACTTTCACTTTGTGCCCTATCTTTGTGCTATTTTGTTGGAATAAAACTATTGGAGAAGAACCTGGAGATTTATACTACGTGTTAATTATTCAAGCACCCCACACGCGGTCACACCTCAGAAGTGGGATGTGCGAAAATCACGGGCCTTACGCTGCCGGCTCTGACTAAGGAAGATTCAAAGACCAAGAAGACTGCTAAGATTTGAAAGACATGAGATAAAGGCATCGTCGAGTGACACGTGCTTACGCGGAAGACATTCCCAAATTTCATCGAGAAGAAAGTACGTGTAACATCACAAATTGACCGCTCAAAATCAACCAGCTGCGTGAACTCTGTGGATACTATCATCTATTGATCATTGTTTGAAAATCTACAAGTAGAAGCCACGACGGCATTGCGAAAATCAACTTGGAGAAGAGGCAACATCACAAATTGACTGCTCAGAATCAACCAGCTGCGTGAACTTTCCTATTTATCATTGCTCGAAAACTACAAGTATAAGCCACGACGGCATTGTGAAAATCAACTTGGAGAAGAGGAAACTCTGAAGAAAGAACAGTGCAACATGACCTACGGCAACGATACCGCAGTAACCAGGAGTGAGGTGGTGCTACATCTGTCGGCGGGTCAGCCAGAGATGCGAGTCTGCAGTACTCAACGACGCGATGCACCGCTTGATGATTCGCTGCACCCAGTTCAACGCATCAGTCGCTCCAGCCACCTCAAGGTGAGTCGCATTATGTTTACTCCTAAGTGACGTATTAAGACTAAATAGGTCAAACCATTAAATACTAAAAATTTGCCATCGACCAGTGCAATGCGGAGCTTTCGAGATGCTCACACGCAATCGCTAGGTGGATCACACATAATTTTACACATAGACAACGTTTGCTCGAAAATAACGCATACATTACGATTACGCTGATAAAGATCTTATTGTTAGGTAACCTATAACCAAATTATTCTGGTGAAAGCTTAGCGACGGGGAGGTAGACAGAAATAATCCAATCAATCTAGACGAAAGTTAATTGAGTAAGTTAGTAAGGTTATTATTTTGAACGGTGATTATACTTTTGTTAGTGCGTGTAAAAGGGGGTAGTTAGTGATGAATTGTTAAACCTAATAACTTCGTTCTGGGTGAAACAATAACTATGTGTACGTATATTTTACGAGTACCGTTTACAACAGATTTGATTTAACTGGAAGTAAAACCACGCATACAATATATTTTTTATTGCAGTATGAAAAATTTACAACATAATGCAATAAATATAGTTGTTTAATCCCTCAAGCGTATGTGAACGAGACACAATGCAAATTCTATTGTTATGCGGATGCCTGCAACCGCTCGAGTGTTGAAGCATTTAATGAGGAATCAACGGTTCGGGTTTCTTTTTTCCTCCGTTGAGAATATTTTCTTTCTTCAACCTTAAACAAAAGAACATTGATATTAGTGTTTAAACATTTATATCGGAGCAGTAGTAATAGAAGTTTAATTTATTGGAGTATATTAGTATTAGCTACAGTATTTCAAATATTCTAAAATAAATCGTTGGCTATGTTACCTACGTAAACTCTGTGTGATCTAACTGTGTCACATACGGATAATGATTGTCTGTGTAAGCAGCAGTGTCTATGTGACCTATGCAGCTACGTAAAGTAATGTATGTATGAATGACGTAAGGCAATGCTGGTGTGAAATGTGACCTACATAAATTATGTCTGTGTGAGTAGCAGTATCTGTGTGGCCTACGTGAAGTACTGTGTGAACTACGTAGAGCAATGCTGTGTGAGATACGTAAATTGTCTGTGTGAGAAGCAGTATCTGTGTGGCCTACGTGAAGTACTGTGTGAACTACGTAGAGAAATGCTGCGTGAGCTACGTAAATTGTCTGTGTGAGTAGCAGTATCATGTTTTAATGCAAATAAAGATTTTGATTGATTTTATTAATTGATTGATTGATTGATTGATTTAGGCCTACGTGAAGTACTGTGTGAACTACGTAGAGCAATGCTGTGTGAGCTACGTAAATTGTCTGTGTGAGTAGCAGTACCTGTGTGGCCTACTTGATGTACTGTGTGAACTACGTAGAGCAATGCTGTGTGAGCCACGTAAATTGTCTGTGTGAGAAGCAGTGTCTGTGTGGCCTACGTGAAGTAATATCTGTGTAAACTACGTAAATCAATGCTATGAGAGCAACATAAAGTATTGCCTGTGTGACCTACGTAAAGCATTGCTGTGTGAGCTACATAAAGCAAACATGTGTGATGAATATAAATTATGGTCTGTCGGATCTAGGTCAAGTAGTGTGTGTGACTTACGTAAAGTTATGTCTGTGTAACTGGTGTCGGCTAATACCCCTTCAGAATTCATTGCACATGCTGAAATTTCCTTACTAGAAATTTTTCTTTGTAATGCAAAGTAACAGAATTACCGTGTCCACCAAAGCAAATTATTACCGTGTCCATCAAACAAATTTCTTGCAAGTTTCCAGTATACTTGTTGATTCTGCTCTTTCTCATTTTCAGCACACCAACAACGCAGACTCCAAAACACCACCAGAGCACCGTGTGACACGGTGGTTGCAGGATGGCCGAGTGTTACAAGATGATTCCCGATCCTAGTCTGCCCCACATATTTACTTAGTTCTGTAATAGTAGACTTATGCACTAAACCATATACTCACTGTGTGTGACTTATGTAACCCCACTGTATTCACTAAATTACACATTCTCTTCCTCATATTATGTTCAATTCATCATAATTCATACACCTATCTAGGTGTCAAACCTATTTAATATTTGTTATGGAAATGCCGGAAGTATCCACCATGTTGAATGTAACTTTGCTATGATATTAGAATATTTTGGATTAATCTTTAGATTATCTTATTATTGTAATAATATTTTATTAATTGTAAATTAATTATTTAAAGATTCTTGGGACACTTATTAGATTTTATGTTTGCCGTATAACAAATGTTCATTTTGCCGCCAAAAGGAAGTTGACTCTGATTGGTTGGTGGAGGTTAGATTTATTTTAAATACTGTAACTATTAAAATAATAATCTAAAAGGCTTACTAAATTCATTACGATGAATAACTAAATAATTAATGAATTTATATATTTAATTAGCAGATTGTTTATCCCTGCAAATATTATAGTAAATGTTCATATATGGAAACGGATGTCGTCCCCACTGTTTTCCTACCGTTGTTCAGGGTTTTGATTTGTATAAAAGCGAGCTGTATGCCAGAATATAGTCTCTGTTTGTACCTACTTTCACTTTGTGCCCTATCTTTGTGCTATTTTGTTGGAATAAAACTATTGGAGAAGAACCTGGAGATTTATACTACGTGTTAATTATTCAAGCACCCCACACGCGGTCACATACGCTATCCGGGCGTATGCCTATGCCACTGGGCCACCGACACATTGGCAAGCCTGTTGAATTTTGTTGATTTTTTTTTAACGCGTAGGCTGCGTGACCTCATCAATGTTGTGAGATTGCTTTCACAATATCCGAAGGAAATGTTTTTACAAATATTTAACAATCAGTTAGATTGTAAGTCTTAGTTTTAGCTAGCTTATAAATTTATCTAAGTAAACTTAATTTATAAGGATCATATTGCAATAAAAAACCGTCATAACCCCATAAAAAGTGGAGGAGTTATTTGTTTCAAAATTCTCAGTTTGCGAAAAAAAATTATATCTCGTAAACTACGAAAATTCGGCTAACAAACATAGGGTATATTTGGATAGCTCTGAATGTAAGGCTTCCAAAAATTTTTGGACGTCACTGTTTGGGCCACCCTGTATAGAGAAGCTATGCCAAGCAAAAAAAATGTCGCAACTATATGACAAGATTGTGACGTATGCCTTGAAATTTGAATGTCGAACATGATACGGTTTGTATGAGTTGATGACAAGTGGCGTCAATTCATGGAGCACGAAATTTGTTCGTGGTGTCAGTTCTATGAGCTAGTAATTGTAGTTCAATGGATATTATGTACCGTATTATTTATGCGCTCTCGATATTTCGGCACCATTACAAGCGCCATCATCACGGAGTATCTCAAGGGAACTTGCTCATTATTGGCAGACATATCATAACATAGGGTATATATCATTACATAGGTAGATCGATAGGTCTACCCTCTAAAAACCATGTAAACGAACATTGTGCTATTTCGCGAACAGATCCGAGAAAATAGTTTGTGGACAATGGTGGCGGCGGGTAAGAAAAGACATAAAGGGTGTTAAATCTGTGCAGTTACTCTGTGATTATAGCGCAACGGTGCCGAATTATCGGAAGCTCTTAAATAATAAGAAATAATAAGGTACGTGGTACCAATCCAGTATCTTACTATTCAAACAATTGTAGCACTTTAACTATCAAGAGGAACGAACAAATTA
This sequence comes from Pyrausta purpuralis, assembly GCA_963924145.1. Taxonomy (NCBI): domain Eukaryota; kingdom Metazoa; phylum Arthropoda; class Insecta; order Lepidoptera; family Crambidae; genus Pyrausta; species Pyrausta purpuralis. The sequence goes on along the minus strand of OZ001658.1, from coordinate 6,814,164 downwards.
TTTCATAAAAAGTGAGGATAGTTTGAAATTAACTGACAAACTTGTAGCGCATCTACTCACTCACGTTTTTAAGTACATATTTATTGCCTTAAGGAAAGTATTTTCCCTTAAAAATACAGTAAATATGCCTTACCCGGTATGTTGTGTCAGTTTTACTATTTATAACTCAAGAACGGCTGAACCGATTTGACTGAAAATTGGTGAGAGGTAGCTTAGATACAGGAGGTCATAGGATACTTTTTATCCCGTTAGACGGGGTCGGGGCTGGGGTGAGACCGGGCCGGGGAAAATCGGTGGGGAGGTAACTTAGAACCAGGAGAAGGTCATAGGATACTTCTTATCCCGTTCGATGGGGCCGGGGCTGGGCGGGACGGGGCTGGGAACAAAACATAGTTCGCTGGGTCCACTAGAGACCAATAAAAGTGTTGTGATCATATTTCTGCAGCAGACTGTACATATAAAAACGCCCACAAGCCCGAAGTGTAAAACAAAAGATTGTTGTGATAAAAACACTTAATTATATCCCCATCGTAATGAGGTTTCTTTCCCTTCGGATTAACCTCTGATTTATTGCGGAAATTCTTGCACCTTGCGCCATGTCGGATTTATTTATGACGTTTTTTTTTTCATTGTGTGATTATAGAAACAAAAATGTGGTGCTTGATTAAATTGTCTCAAATTAAGAGTAGCATTACTCTTAATGCATAGAGATTTCATATTTAGATAGATACTTTTAACACACAGTGTTTATTTTTAATGTTATGAGAAGAATTAAAAAACTAAAAATTCCGCACGAGTAGGATTTGAACCCACGACCTCTGGCGGGCCAACGCTCTTATTACCCGAGCCACCGTGTTACACCGTGTGTGTAAATACCCTCGGGATATCAAATCTTTAAATTCTGAGCAAGTTTTATACAAGAAATTCTCTTCACAACATTCAAAAAAAATACAAAACGAATGGGAAAACTCTCACCCTAGCGCTTATCTACGAAATACTACACCGTAGCTAGTAAGGTACGAAGAGGCTACCTGGTGTTGGTGGTTTTGACTTGATCGCTGTACCGGATAAAAAAAATGATTTTGTGGGTTTTTTCCATTTTAAAAGAAATACTTATATTTTATATTTTTTGTGCATCAGTATCGTTTGTATAGCCACCCCTGAGTCGCTTGTCGCTGACCAAAACAACAACCTGTATGTAATCTTTTCTTTTTATGAATTAAGTATCGCAATCCAATAGGTCTTTATGACGCTCGAGTAAATTTCTAGTCTAGAAAGGATATTGGAACCCTATTGCATAGATATTATTCATCTGGCGAAACGTTTTTTTCCGTTATTAACATTTAAAAAAGAATACAATAAACCGCTAAGGTTTAAATTAGGTAATTCTGCAACTCACATCGATACTATTATACAACTAGCGGTTCCCTACGACTTCGTCTACGCGTTTTGAGTTTGCTCCCTCCCCTCTCGTCATAGCGTTATGTTTTATAGCCTAAAGTATTCTTTGATAAATAGCTACCCAACACATTTTTTTTCAAATCAGTCTAGTACTTCCGGAGATTAGCGCGTTTTCACTCTTCGCTCTTCAGCTTTATAAAGCAGAAGAGTTTGTTTGAACCCGTTAATAATAACCCGTTGGCACCCGTTAATATTATAATATTTGTATATACATAAATTAATTACAATAAAATTCTACGATGCAATAACTAATACGAGTATTAAATTAACCACACTGGGATGGTAAGGCTAATAGAAGGAGAGCTCGTCGCTTAATTTTCAGCCGATCTGATACCACGATGAAAAGTACACTGGTTTCCCATAAAATATGTGCTGAGTCCGAATGTAAACGTCTGCCACGGCTAAACTTGCCGGATGTTAGGAAAAAAAGATAATTTATGGCGCCGTCGTATCAGATCTGCAGGAGCTACAAGTTGCGGATTGGCAAGAGGCGTCGCAAGACCGGATCAGATGGCGTTCTCTTGTGTCCAACACACACACTTGGCCTCCAGGCCAAGACACACTTTGCGTCGCTGCGCCAAAGGAGTAAGTAAGTATGGCTCGAAAAAAGAGTCCGATTTTACCCATCTGATACCGCAATAATAGTAGCAGATAGATTTTTTTGTGTAGATACAGAAAATCGAAGTCTGCCAGTATTTCAATTGCCGGAAGTGCTCGGCAGACGCTTTCAAAGGTGACCGTCGGGACCAATAATTTAACCCATTTGATACCACGATTAAACTTATTCCAGTCGCTAGGTGTGATCCTAGAGATCAGGAAAATAAAAGTCTGCCAAGCTTTTTTTGCCTAACACCTCGGCAGACGAGATTAGTTTTTTTTTGTTTATAAGGACGGGAATAAAATCGGGATTTGACGATGAGATCTTGGTGTAAGCGAGGTAAACGGGTCGTTCTTTTTTTTTACGTCACATATGCTGTCTTCCTCAGAAAATAACATGTAGATCAAAATGTACTAACTTTTTTTTTATTATTATTACTATGACTTTTACACTATACAAACAGTAAAGTGTTTAGATAATACGGTCTAACTTTACAAATTTCTGACAAAAATCAATGTGACGAAGGAGACAAATTATGTGACGAAGGTGTTTTCATACACATTTTACGTGTCTCCCACCTCTAATCGCTGCTTTCAAATACCTAGCATGAAAATTCTTGTATGGGATTAAAAAATGTTTGAATGCCGGTTAGTGAGCGAAATAATAAGAATTAAAATAATGTACAATTTATGAAGATATGAACTTAAATGGCAAAAAAGTGCTAATATGAACTTTATGTCTCCGACTGAAGAAAGAATTGAATGGTTGCCTCGGTCACACATTTTGTTGGATTTTACTTGCAATTATTGCGTTTGACCTTGGACGGACGGGACGCGTACACACTCCACTCCTCCCTCCACCCGACTACAACCTCCCTACACCTGCATCGGTCGAGTAAGTCGCCCAAAAGTTGTCGGAGTAGGTGCGTGTTTTAATTCGGCGTCTGCTCTGTCACGTAAGTTTATTGTTACAAATTTCATTTTATTTGTTTAATTATTTGTAAAGTGATTGTTATTCTGTTCATCCTAAATTTAGGCAGCTAAGTTTTATGATTCGTTAATAAATAAAAAAGTTAGAATCGTAGTTTCTAAATATTTACACCTCCGTCACACTACACTTCTGTCACGCCAGGCGTGACGGAGTGGTAAATTGTGTGACGGGGTGGTAGCTTATGTATGAAATTTTAATGTTTTAGCGTTTTTTTACCAACACTTGACGTGTTTTTGTTTTTTTTGAGTGTTACAATTTGTTATATTTTTTGTTATAGATGTAACTAGATACTAATGGCATTGTCAGCAGCTGAGAGGCAGTGAAGTTGTCGCTAAAAACGAAAAACAAATCAAAAGAGGAAAGCGTGTTTTGTACGAATTTGAAGAGCCAATCGACGTATTTGAAATGTAGAAGTTAAGTTCTAGTTTTTAATTACAGAAAGACTGATTAAACAAGATTATCTAATCATAATGTACAAGACTGAAAAAAGCTTTTAGTATTTTGAAAATGCGTAAAATTTTAATTCAGTTGTAAATAAGTAATTATTGTTTTTTTGTGTTTAAGAACACGTTCCTATTTCTTAAATACTATAAGTAAACATATCTTTCTTGACATTTTAGTTTATTAATTACCACTCTGTTACAATTGTTACCACTCCGTCACAATGTCTCCCTACAACAAATTATTTAAAGAAGTCTGGCGGGTTAATTGATGGTTTTTTCAAGAAATTAGTTTTAAGATATGCTAGAAAACATTGCAATTTAGGAGTCCGCTTATTTTTAAAAGTTAGTTTACTTAATGGTACAAAAATGTGACAGAGTATTAAGAAAGTTAAATAATATATTATCATTTTTTTTAAAGAAAAAAAATTTTTACTAAATTAAAGATTTTAATAAGTAGTACAAATACTACACATTAAAAACTTTATGTGATTCTGCATGCCATAATAAAACTTAAAGTTATATTGTGACATAGGTGTTTGATTTTTACTGTACCATCCCAAAAACTAGGCATTTACAAAATAATTAATAAGAAATCATCGCTGCTCAGCATGTTTGTGAAATCGTCAGTAATTAAATTACAACCCCAGATAATCAAAAACAAAAAAAATTTTTTTTGAAAATTTGTTTTTGGAGGGAGCTAAATATGACGTAAAAAAGAATAACGACCCAAACTCCAAATTTTATAGGCAAATACACTTGTTTTTGCACTAATATCCTAATTCTGGCATGTCTCTGTGTGTACCTAACAATTATAATTTTACGGTGCCATGCTGATGGAGGAACTTCCAAATGCTTTGGAGTTCAGTGAATATAATAATAATGCTAAATAAATAAATATTATAACCTAATGTAATAATTACCAGCAAAGAAACATCCAAGTGCGAGTCGCAATCGCGCATTGAGAGTTATGTGTTAACTTTACCTGAATTAGGGGTTCGAGAAAATAACCGTAAAATATTTGTTTTATTCAACTTTTTACGATGAAAACAGACTTTATTTTGACAATGCAAACAAAACAATATAAGATGCCGTTTCAATTTAACCGAAGCTTATGTAGCCCTTAATTGTCTTCGATTGCACCTACCATATTTTATCGGCGTGAAAATAATCTTTGCTTTGCGTCCCCAATGAAATTGGTTCCGCCCGGAGAGGTGAACGGAAGAGTCATAGAGCCGTATCAAACGAAGTGAAAAAACAGTTTGACTGATTGGATTTCAAATTTGGATACACATTTGTAACCGTCTTCAAAAAAGGAGGAGATTATCAATTCGACTGTATGTTTTTTAACCGCCTTCAAAAAAGGAGGAGGATTTTTGTTTTGTATCCATGTTACCGCGTATTTCAGTTATTTGTCGACCGATTCGCAATTTATTTTCGCCTACTTAGAGGTTATACAAATCGGGATCTGATGATGGGATTTTGGTGCAATCGAGGGAAAACCTCCTATTTAAAAGGCATGTTTAGTGTTTCTGTACTACAAATAATGAAGACTTGTTGATGGAGCTGATCTGATGGTGGAACTCCACCATCTCTTTTGGTCGCAGCATGATGTTTTATAGCCCAAAGCCTTTCTTGGTAAATAAGTATATAAGGTTTTAGTCACGATATTTTTCCTGTGCAAACCTATGCTTCTATGCTTCGTTTGTTCACAGCCCTTCGAGCGAATGTTGCTATTGTTTAGTCGGCTTAATTTGAATATTTCCCACTTAGCGCGTAATTAAAATTTCTGCGCATAACGAATTTCAATGGAATTCGATATCGCTGCGATGGAATTAGGAAGGACTCAATTTCGGCTCCGTTTTGGAAATCGGCAGGTGTTAAGTGCCGCTTTGTTTATGAATGGCGAGCGAGGGCTTTTGCTGTTTAAATATACGTTAATTTTAACGAGTAAAGGGTTGCCCTTTTTCATATAAATATACACATCTAGCTTTTTAATACGGTGAGTATACACGATGAAAATTTTTAATCAAGTATTTATTTAAACTTTATTGAAAATGGTAGAACTGTTGGCTATTTAAGGCGCTACCCGGATTTTTAACGCGCTCACTAGCGCCACTTTACTAGAAAAATCATAACTCATAAAATAAAAGACCAATCAAAAATCTGGTAGACAGGATTGTAGCTCTGGTTATGTGGTTTAGATACAATGATTAAGTTCAATAAAACAGAGTTATCTGCAGTTACAGTTAGAAAAATTGCCAAAAGTGGCCATATTTAGCAATTTTTCTAACTCTTACTACAGTAAACTATTTTATGAACAATTTAAACCTACTAAATATACTGTAGGACCTGTACTACAATCGTGTCTACCAGATTTTTGATTGGTTTTGTATTTAACGAGTTATGACTTTTCTTCTCAAGTGGCGCTAGTGTGCGCGTTAAAAGTCCGAGTAGCCCCATAAGTGATCGCTTTCTTCATGCTCATTATAAATGGGCTAACGTTATAATTGTGCTTCCGAAAATTTTCAAATGTCAATAATGGTCACACTGACTTGTACCGGCAGCAATGACGTAATCAAAGTAAAAATTGTAGTTCCATTTTGGCCATTTTTCAGATAAGCTGGTGGTACTATATCTAAAATAAAGCATGATTTTTAGAACATAAAAATATTCCAAGAAAATAACTTAAAGTAATTAAACTTACTGCTACTTATAAATATCTAAGTTGAATATTTTAAGTTTGTAGCCTTAGCTGATAGCGAAGAAGTAATCGTTATATTTCAATCAGTAAATTCAATTTAAAGAAGTCAAGCTAATCAATAATGTTCATTTCAAAATCTCAGCTTGCCATCTATTTAACTCCAAAAAAAGGAGGTGGTATCTATATTATTTTAAACGTAAGTGCCTGTGTACCTACCTAATACCTGAAACCAAATTCGATGGAATAAGAAATAATAAGAATAATATTTATTTCCTAAAACATGGTAGGTACCTACATTATCAAGTTCCTTCTTACTATAATTATATCTAAGGTGTTGCATGTTTTATCGATCTGTCGATGTGCAAATATTTTGACATCGCACATATTAAAATAGTAAAATAACATTTCAAATTTAGTAAATCATTCATGTAAACAGCGCTAATTACAAAATTTCAGTTAGGTACATTATTAAAATTTTCAACTTCTTTTTATCTACAATCAAGATGTTACGAGTCAAAATAGGCTTTTTACAAGTCATTTTATAAGCGTGTAATTAAAAAGGTTAGGTCAGAAATTATTAAATTCAGTGTCAAAAGTTGGTAATATTTGTAAAAGAAAAAAATAAACATGTCAGTAATTAATTATTAACAATTCGCTTGAAGCGGTCGTAAAGGCAGAATTTCTCGAATTCATTTATACTATAGAAACAATTATTAATAAGTGTTCTGTAAATAATTCGTTTGAACACGATAAATTGTAAATTCTCAATGTGGTTATGTGGTGGCACTTATATATAAATTTCCAAGAGGTGAAGCAAAATTTGACGATGTAAATAATACTCTTTTACAAGTATTACATTAGTTCACCGTTAACAATCTCCTTCTTAATTGAAGTAAAACTAAATGTGTAAAATTTACCATGCCTAATGTCCGACAGGCATCTACTCAGGTTAATATAAAAGACAAACTGCTTGATACTACTGACTCCACAACGTTCTTGGGAATCACTTGAGACTCCAAACTACAATGGGGTCCTCATATAGAGGCCTTGTCAGGGAAACTAAGCTCAGCTGCTTTTGCTGTTAGGAAGATTAGACGTTTGACTGATGTAGAAATAGCTAGGTTAGTTTATTTTAGTTATTACCATAGCTTGATGTCCTACGGCATTTTACATGGGGCGCGGCTGCTGCTTTAGAATCAATTTTTGTGTTACAAAAAAGAGCCGTGCGAGCTATTTATAATCTTAAACCTCAAGATTCCTTACGTGAGGTGTTTAAACAAATAAGAATATTAACTCTGGCCTCTCAGTATATTTACGAAAATTTAATATATCTATATGTACGGAAAAAAATTCATTCATTCACGAAAAAGAGTGACATACACAAATATAACTCTAGGAATAAGGATAAGCTTGCTATTCCACAATTTAGGCTTCGAAAGGTTAGTAATTCTTTCATGGGGAAAGGTATTTTTTTTTTCAATAAACTATCAGAACACATTGTAAACTTGCCGGTTGATAAATTTAAAACTGTTATCTAAGAAACCCTTACGACGAAAGGGTATTATAAAGTAGATGATAATTTAAAAGATAATAATGTATGGACTTGCATGATCACTACAAACATTGTAAACCTTTTGAAAAGAGGAATTGACAATAGTGACTGAGTTTGTTGCGCAGCTTCTTCTCAGCATTAGCCCACAAATGTCTCGAAGCTGTGGTAGGGTTTATATTGGGACGTGTAAAAGTGTCATCAATATTTGCATAAATAAATGACTTTTTTTATGACTTGCCAAGTGAACTCGGAATAGATCACTATACTAATAAAAGTCGCTGATGTGGTCATGGCAAAAGGAACGATGTGATGATGCACTAATATCTACGTTCCGGGGCTTTCCATTTTTGTTGTGAAATTGAATATATTTTGTTTTATTTTATTCATTATCAAATCATTACATTCTAGACAATTAATTATATTTCTTATTTCATTATTTACTTCATCATTATTGTCAGTATTAGGCTTTTTCTGTATAGGTCAATTTCATCTGCACCCCACCGTCGGAATAGCAGAGATATGTGCCCGCGATGTTTTCTCAACGGATTTTTTTATTATTCCCCAAAATTGGGAATTGTTCTGGCTACAGAAAATTGCGTAGCCTGAAAAAACATGGTCCTGAATTTTGAAAGGGTGCCCCGGATTTAAAAATAACCCAACGCATTAATATGGTGTTTTCGTTGGCTGTTATCATAACGGCTGTGTGTAATGAGAGATTCACGATATTTTTGCGAGGGTACATTACGTGCTAAGTTGAGCGAGCCCTAATTAAAATATACTTGCATAATTTGAATTTTATGTTTTTCTTATTATTATTACGGCAAGATGGTGTCAGGGACCATCCAAGCTTCTAGGTTAATCAAATTGAGCTCGAATATTACCATTGTGCATATGAACTATACATTAGGTAGGTTCTTGACTACTACTACGGTTAATGAAATTCGCACAAAAATAAAAGGGCCTGTTTCATCAGCGAAAAATAAGCAAATGTCATCCTTTTGTTTTTGGACCCGCTGGGGTCCGATCGATTTGTTAGACAATTTGAATTATTTCGAATATGGAACTTCATTTCGTATGAAGTATTAGCTCATTTTGAATAAGTAGGTAAATGCAAAAGTCGATAGTATACGAAAAACAGCGCTCCAATTTTTTTTAGTAAGCTTCTTTTAAATAATATCAGGTTACATAAGTTAACGTAGAATAGTTTAATAGTTACTTAACTACGTTAAATCATTGAACAATTCTATCGAATCTAACGCCTCAAACTCAGTATATATGCAGTATTGACAAAGAAAGCTCATAAAACCTTACGTTAAAAATCGGGTGCAATCTCATCAATCGTTGATCCTATAACACAAGGAGCAGCCCCCTTCGAACCTGATTCCCCTTCAAACAACACGTATCCTTCCCATAGCGGGTTCAATTTCATTTACATACGGCATCGGGCCGACTAAATTAATTTTGCACTCGGTATTCGCAACGAGATCTCTTAAGGCACGTTCACAATCGCGATGCTAAAATACAAAGGTTTAGTTTTTTGTTAGAGCCAATTTTTTTGTAATAATATGAAATATGTAAAAAAAAATGTCCGACTCGAAAGGGTCATAAAGGTGCTTTAATAACGTCACCAAAACAAGTATTAAAAATTACGTAATTCATTAAACTTTTTTTTTATCGATTTTCAAAGGAACAAACGAGGTAAGCTTATATAGGTTTAAGAGAGACAGTTAATTTTTGAAATTGATAATTTATAAACTTTTGTGCGAGTAATAAATGCCACCAATACTTATACTCGCACTTTCCCTAACGTGTATGTCTCAAGTAAAAAACAAATGCGTGCGTTCTGTTGCAAGTAGAAAAAGGAAACACTCGGCAGGTAAAAGAGCCTTAACTTCCAGAGCGTATTTCCGAAGAGACGTCGAAATAATCAGGGTCTAATTTTGAGGAATTGGTGTACCTACTTCACGTGTTGGAATAAAACACGCTATGTCACGAACTTATGTGATTGGTGATTATATGAATGTATTAAGTTTCAACCAATATAAAATACTAGTAACCAGACTCTATTAAATTAAAACATTACAAAATGGTTTCAAGATATATCAAAAACGAATAAAATAAAGCAGCAGTAGGAAATAATGGTTAGAGAAAGATTTCAAGTTTATTTTAATTTCCTTAAGATTGTGCATTTTCAACAACAAACTCCTATGCAGCGTCAAACTCCGTAAGAAAAAAGCACAAGTATCGGTTATAGATAGGTTAAAGTAAGATGGTTCAACCGAGCCTCAGTAAATTCGTAGTGACAGACACCAGCACATAGTATAAAGTAGCAATGTCAGTAATTCTCCGTCACGCGTTTGGAGCAGACCCAAGAGCATAAATAAATACTGTGTACTTACTGCGTTTGCCTTCGAAACCGTTATGAAGAGCCGTCTTGTAATGTACCGACAGCGTGTCAAGGGTCCCAATTGCATTGTGTTATCTTATGCCCTGACAATAGGGGCGATTTGGCTACAAAGAATGATGATGTGCTGGTTGTACAACAAAATGCTCATTTTCAAGTTGATCAGGGAGGAAATTCTCGTACAATTCGTATACGAAAAAGTTCACCGATTGAATTTTTTCGTAACGAATTCTTTGACGAAGAAATAGTCCCCCTAGCTGATTTCGACTACGGTGGCCAGTCACAACGACTGACCGGCTGCGCGGGACATATTATAGTGCAGTACAAGTGTGTACGCAAACACAGGTGCAGTCTCTATTCCTTTCACTCTCATAGCCCGATAGGACAGCAATCTGACACGACCGAAGAGAGATCAGGCGCAGGATCAACGGCTTTACGTGCTTTTCCGAGGCACTCGGGTGAAACACCGCCAACATCCAAACTCCGGGCTACCCTTAAAATTTCTGAACAGAAAAATGCAGGTACGTGTTTTTGGCCCGACCCGGGATCGAGGCCGGGATCTCTGGCACAGCCGTCGCTTAAAAGTGCGACCCTCTAACCGCTGCGCCACCGAAGCAGTCGAAGAAAAAATAGTTTTTGATTTCTCAGGGTCACGATTTCATTGATGAGGTCACACAGCCTACGCGGTCAAAAAAACACTTAGAAAATTCAACAGGCTTGCCAATGTGTCGGTGGCCGAGTGTCATTTAGTTTTTATAGTGACAAAACACTATAAATACAAAAATATAATAATTTAGATATTGTTCATGCGATAGTATTATTATGTGTAGATATTTTAATTGATTTTTAGGTGAAACGGTTTAACTCGCAATTGAATTACCATACGAAAAAAGTTTGATTGCCATGTGAATCGGCCTCCTGGGGTGCGATTGTGGAAGGCAATCGTATTCATTTGACAGTTCAAAACGTACGGTATGGTCTGTCAAATGGCAAAGAACAAAGGGTTTGACAGATCATATCGTACGTTATGAACTGTCAATTGAATACGATTGCTTTTCACAATTCCACCTCTGGTCTTCAAGGTCCGTGAATTAGTTGTGGGTAATTTTAAGTTTAAACGTTTTAAAAGCTTAATCGGAAGTTGAAACAGGCTTGAGTTTAGTTGATAATTATTTTTTTTATTTCAAGATTTGTAGTAATTTACTCATATCTCAAAAACTACTGTGCCGATTTTGATCAAACTGACACTACCCTTAGTTGAACTATATCTGTTTCAACTTAAAAATAATTATCTAGCTATGACTTCTCGTTGTCGAGAAATCGAGAGACAAACATTTATACACTTGAAATTTTGCACACGTGTTAGGAAGCCTTAATAGATCAACATACAAATCCAATTCTGGACGGTATCACATACACACGGTCGAATTCATTACTTTTTTTTCTTGAAGTCTGTAAAAATGGCTACCTGTATTTTATTTATGTTGGATTCGGTTTTTGAGTACCGAACCAATCAACAACTACTTTTTTATTATTTTTTATTTGAGAATATTTAATACAAAATTTCGTTTTGTACATAAAGTGTTGGATAATAAATAAAAAATCATTATAATTATTACATGAAACGCTTCCATCTCAGTTGTTATGGGACCATAAATTCCAAATACAACGCTGTAAAATCAACCACTCAGAAGAGAAATATGCAATTCGCCGTCCCACATAATTAAAGAGGTACGTACAGTTTAAATAAGAAAGGCAAATGGTGTCACGGAAAATAAGACTGAATTTGGCTTAAGTAATGGATATTATAATCTGCTTGCTTCCATTTTATAAATGTAAGATATAAATGTTCTTTTTAAGGCACAGTTTCTGTTTTTTTTTTTTTTTAATTATGCGCATTGAACAAATCACTAGTCGAGTTGTACTCAGAATCTTTATTTTGAATTTATTAAAGATACAAATTAAAACTAAGACATGCTACATAAAAAATAACTTAAAATATACCTATTCAAAAACAAAACCATTTCCTTGCGGCAAGGAGGCTATGATGCTGGCTGCGTTGCCGCGTTGGTTAGCTATGCTAATCCTTTGAGCTAGGAACCAGCCAGTTTTATTATTGGCTGTCACAGAATTTAATTTTGGCGAAATTACTATTAAATCACTAGTTGTTTTTAAACTATTTTATCTCAGGAATTAAGAATTAGTAACAACAAACAATATTTATTCCAATGCTACGAGTTTGTAGCATAAATCATTTCGTAGTAACTGACTACGAGTATTCGTAGACGTTATTACGATTTACATTCAAAATATTTTTTATTTATTAAATATTGCACGAAGAAAAAGAAATAAATAGGGTTTTCTCGATTGAGTGTAGGACTTGTTTTAAGAAACAACTTTGCATTAGTGGGTATTTAACGCTTTTTGTACAGTTTCGTAGCACGGAATGAGGCTCGTAGAAAGCATTTACTACGAGTGCTTGCATTTCATAAGTGTCTAGGACACTGGGTTGTCTAATTTTATTTTATAGAGTGCGGTTCGAGCCGAAAATAACGATTCTAAAAAAAACGTTATGTACTATTCTGATCAGCTATATTATTGTGGAGTTTCATTAGAATCCATCTCATAGTGTTTGCTTAAAGGAGTAACAAACAAACATCCGTAAATCTATTACAAACTTTTAGAAGTAGGACAATGCTATTAAGTTTCACTAAAGATCTATTGGGTTGTAATTCAAGGTATCTTGGTGCAAGATGTTTCACAACACTACACTACAGGTAAAACTTATTTTTTTCATAAACATAAGAAGATATGAGCGCTTTTCCTTAAACCAAATTGTACCGGTAACTAAGCCTTAAGTGATAAAAGCACTCGGAGCACTAATATTCTTTCTTTTTTTCAGCGAAGGGTCTTTTTAAGCGTGTTGTCCGCCGTTTCACTTAGAGACAATAACATGACTTTTGGACAGTGATTTATTTGCTTCACTTAAGTTTTTTTGTAAGCGAAAAGAAGCGATAAGTTAGTCATATTTTTACCGTCTTCAAAAAAGGAGGTTAACAAATCCACTGCATTTTTTTTGTATCTATGTTACCTCATATATCAGTCATTTGTCGACCGATTCGAAAATTTTGCGCCTGCCTAGAGGGTATACCTTCCAGTTGGTCCCATTTTGGCCAATTCGGGAAGTGCAACTTCCTGCCCCCCTCTCCTGTAATCACTCAAAATGAAGAAATAAAATTAACTTAAAAAAAAGTAAAAACCAACTTCAAAATTAAAATGCACTACAAAGTCGGTGCTCTGATAATTGATGCTTGATGTTCAAAGTGATCGCACCGACTCCAAAAAGAAATTGTTATTTAGTTATATAGTGTTTTATTTCATTTCATTTATTAGGGTTCCATAGCCGAATGGCAAAAAACGGAACCCTTATAGTTTCGTGAAGTCTGTCTGTCTGTCTGTCTGTCCGTCCGTATGTCACAGCCATTTTATTCTGTAACTATAAGCATTTAACAATTGAAATTTGGTAGGAAGATGTGTCTTGTTAACCGCTTATCGATTCTCATACAAAAAATAAAAAATATTTACATTTAAGGGGGGGCTCCCATACATGAAACTAAAACCAAAAAAATTTTTTTTAGTCAAACCTATGCGTGTGTGGTGTCTATGGATAGGTCTTCTAAAATGACGTAGAGGTTCGTTAAACCGTTTTCTTTTAAAGTCTAACGTTTCATAGCTAGACGCTTCCAAAGTGATAAAATGGGCGTCCCCCCATCTAACTTCTAAACCAAGCAAGTGTAAATTTTGAAAAAAAAAATGATGTAGATATTAACAAATACTTTCAACAAAAATTAGTTCGGACGAGATCGAACGAGTAGTTTTTGAGATATAACACATTTTCAACAACCGCAAACATAACTTTGTACTTCATACAAACACTATGAAAAACAAAGTTATATTTGTAGTCAACAAAATATGTGGTATTTTACTAAGTAGAAGTAAGTGGATTCCCTAATTCAGTTAAAGTTGACACGGAACCCTCAGTGCGCGAGTCCGACTCGCACTTGGCCGGTTCTTTTATTAGGCACACAAAACAAATTACAGTGAAACATCGAACATAGTTAATATCTAAAACGTAAGTGCGGAACTGCAATTCAACACATGTGTACACAAGTTTGTCTAAAAAGAAATCATTAGCCTAAAAAATAAATAGTTAGATTAGAGAACCTACGACCAATGGCGTCGCGTAGGACGTCCACTAACAAGATTGACGGACGATCGTGTAAAGATTGCAGGACACTTGAAGATGCAGATCGCTTGAAGTAGGTCGCTCTGGAAAACCGTGGGGGAGCCCTATGTCCAGCACTGCTCTTTTGGCTGATTATGATGATGATGTTATCTGGTTCAACAAAGAATATGTATTAATTAACTATAAGCAGACATTTTGATGCTAATGTGTAACAATATGTAATAATATGGATACCAAAGAAACTGTAATACTTGCACGTTTTGAAGCTTGCAACTAAGCTCGAGTTTTCAAGGTGTATAGCGTCTCGACGACGATGCAGTTTTGCATGACTAATTTATTACTGTGTTTTAAGTGCATCAAAGTAAATTATTCATAATCTAATTCTCATTTACCACCACATATACGAGTATCACACATCAAGCCCAACTCACTACAACATTAAGGCGCTTTTTACCGACTAAACCGACTTAAAAAAGGAGGCTTTCAGTTCGACTTGTATGTGTGTTATATTGCTGGAATTGGATAATATTTGAGTATGATGATCGGCTTAAGCCTCTTAACACGTATGTCAGGTTTGTAAGTGTATGAATGTTTGAGATTCCACGGATTTCTCGACAACGAAAAAAGATATCGAAATGTTTTTTTTTAGTTCAGTCAGGTATATTCTTACTTTGGGACAAGTACAAGTGTTATCAAAATCTGTTCAGTAGTTTTTGAGATACCGGTGAGAAAGAGACATATACACTTATAAGGACATTGTGAAACGGGCCATAAGCCTCAACAAGGTTTTTCATTTCTCTAAGTGCACACAATATTGTCTGCCTATTTTTATCGCCGCAATTTTTCAGGAGCATCTCATAAGGTGTACCTGCTCGCGTTAACTAACTTAAGGCGATGCCATCCAGAAGATAATGTCGTTTATAACCGCAGCACATTAATCAGCGATGTTGCCTCCAAATGAATTTTGCCACTTAATAAAGATCCTTGGACCGCAGGGAGTCTGTTATTTATATCGCGCTGTATGCTTTTGTTTGTCGACGATGAGATCCAGTTTAAAATACACGCTTGATATAGAGGTCTGATGAGATTAAAATACAAAATATACGTAAAGTGGTCTATAAAGGAATATGCCAAATATTGTGCACTGCATACAACTAATGCTACACTTGCTTCAATTTTATTGTGATGTGTCAGACGCGCAATTATCTAACACTACTACTAACCGCTAGATGGCACTGCCTGTCAGTGAAATCGTGGCTACTATTTTTCCGCGCCGCTAGATGGTGTTGGCTGTACATTGAAGCTCGACTGGTTTCGTAGTTACCTGCATGGGCGCCGGCAACGAATTTGTGCTGAAGGAAGCTTTTCAGCGTGGTGCGACGACAATGCAGGTGTTCCTCAAGGTGGTGTTCTGTCCCCTCTCATGTTTGCAATTTTCATTAATTCAATTACTTTGAAGCTCTCCTCTTCCTTTCATCTGTATGCAGACGATCTCCAAATATATTCCCGTGGGAGCCTTGAAGATCTTGCCAGTGTTGTGGAACCACGTCCACACTGACCTCAACTGGATACTGGAGTGGAGTAGATGTTTCGGACTCAAGGTGATAACCCAACGAAAACGCAGGTAATCGTTGTTGTAATCGTTTTGGGTAGCTTATGGCAGATTTCTAGAATTGACTGGTGTAACCTTTCACCTGTTTCATTTTACGTTGTCCAAATACCATTTAGCGAAATTGTTAAAAACCTAGGCATCCACATTGATTGTGCACTCACATGGACTAAGCAAGTGGCTGAGGTGAGCAGGAAAGTGTATGCTGCTGCAGCGTCATTGAATAGACTTCGTAATTATCTCCCAATACCCACTAAGATTGCGCTTGTTCAGGCCTTACTCCTTCCCATTTTGGATTATGCAGATTGCTGCTATTTTGTTGTCAACGAGATCTTGCTTGAGCGCCTTCAGAACTTTTGCATTCGCATCATATTCGGATTGCGTAAATACGATCATGTCTCAGAGTACCGCGCTCAGCTGAAATGGTTGCCCATTCGCCTTCGTCGTGACTTACACGTGTACTATTCCTTCTCTACACTATTCATATTTCAACCCTAAATCTCCTCCATACTTGAAAGAGCGCTTCCAATTCATGCAGCCGCCCCAGGGTCGTGATATGCGGTCCTCCAAAACACTTCGCCTCCTTTTTCCTCATGCTTCTCGTACGTTCACACAATCTTTTACTATACAGGCAATCCGTTTATGGAACTCCCTGCCACTTTCAATCAGGGAGTCCAAAACGCTGCCTACTTTTATATGTAAAGTAAAAGCCTTTTTCCTTTCTCGACGCGGCGTGTCCCAGGTTTAGGCAGCGTCTCCTCGTGCGGCCTCCGGTCGAGAGGCTGCCTCGCCCCGAGTCTGCCTCAAATGTATACGCACCTATAGGCACATAGAGGTACACTCATTCAGAGTCGACAGCGTGGTGAAGCATGTCTACCAAGTAGCAGTAGACCCTAATGAGCACTGGGCATACAACAGGGTGGCATTCGGAGCGCTCTATCAATAAACAACCCATTGGTTATAATGATAATCATAGAAGTAGACGTGCACTACGCTGTGTAACTACGAGTCTCCTCATTAAAGATGTATAATAATTACCCCATTTACAACAATAGTAGCAATTAACTCACTACCAAGCAAAAAAGATCAATTTTTCAATCAGGAGATCTGGCGACGTTGCCGGCTGCCTGCTGAAATTCGTGGTTGTTTTCGTGCTTCGATACTACACTACCACAAAAGTAATAAAAAAATTAAGCAAGTTGAGGCGCTTTGTGGGCTCTGTGTAATAATTTAATTCCACATTAGTCTTCGCTTTTTATGCTGAATTTATGTGACAACGATACTGTTCACATTTGGCCGAAAGCCAGCTTGAACAAAGTTTGTAACTATCTTTTTAAAGGCTAAAAAGCTCAGCATCTTATAACCTACTGGTTATAAATGGCGACAACTTAGATACCTACTTTTTCGTACCGTATTTTGGACGGTATGCAGAGTGTATATTTTTATGGGACCTCATTTTATATCCAAACTAATTTTCTTTAAGTTTCTTGCAACAATCTAGGCACTAACACTGTTACCTTTGTATGATTTTACTAGTAGATGCAAAGGCTTCATAACTTAATCAACCTACTTTCCATTGCGAAATAAAAGTTTAAGGGCTGTCCATTTTTTTACATGTCCTATTGTTCGTTCTATCGTTGATACACGATCTGACAAAAATTTTGTTTATAATATTATTAATTATTTGGTTGAAAATGCACGTTTTACACAGAGGATTTTTAAAGGTCGTTTTCTTTTAAAACCATAGACAAGTGGCTAGCGGTAATTTATGGCAGGATTATATCGCGGGAAAGGGTGGCAATATGGACGCTACTCAGCTAAGCCGATGATTTAAACATACAGCCCATTGATTCAGTAAAACTCGGATGTTGTTAATCATATTTTGGCCGCTTGAAACAATTTCTGGCCGGTTCAAACGTAAATCAGTATGATTTAATAGTCTTTAAAAATATGGATTGGCCTATTTGCGATTTGATGTCAGAATTTTAACAACTTAGGTGATAACAGGTAATAGTTGACGTCACCTTGTTTTAAGTAAGTTAACTTACTGATTTAATTTGAGGTTGGAACTAAACAGGAAGGGTCAATACTTGCACACATTAAAGTTAACTTCTGGCCTAAACCACTTTTGATGATCTTGGATCTGAGGGGAACCCACATATTATTATGATATTTTATATATATACTAAATACATACATAACATAAAATACGTATATGCATTATAAAATATTTAATTAAACACATATTAAATTCATAACCTTAAGCACAGCTATTAAAATAAACACAATACATAAAATAACATAATACACAAACACAATATTTATTTTACACAAACAAACAGACAACGCGTCAGATGAATAATATTTTTTATGTTAGTAATGCGCGCAAGATATTATATACTTATTGAGGCAAATGGAATAGGATTTGGATATGGACGTAGTATATATTTCGAACTTATTAGAACGTGAACTACAGTTCCCATATTTCCATTAATGAAGCAAATTGTATCAGTATATCTCGCTTTATGTTAATTAGCCAGTTGATGTAACAAGATAGGTGTTATCTAGTTCATCGCGTCAGCCTAACAGTGCTCGCAAATTGTGTGAATGAATGCTCGGACGTTAATTAAGTATAATATCACGAGACGTGTCCTGAGATTGGAAGCCATTGTGGTTGGCACGTACTGGAACGGAGATGATCAGCGATGGAAGAGACAGTAAAGGAGCTAGTAGATACTAGATCCTTACCTTCACCCTCGTAACTCTCACTAGATAGTGAGAGTTACGTGGGTGACAGAAAACCTCACTACGAGATAAAATAATTTTTAAACGCTGCTTTTGCTGGTTAACTACAAATTGTTATGGTCAAAACTAAATAAAATAGCGTTTCCGTCTGAACCAGTGGGCACACTTCAGTATTGGTACAGTTACCAAATTATTCAGGTCAAATGGGCTGGGACATTGTCCGAAGAATACGTTCTGGAATGTGGAGCAAGACTTTTTAATTTCTACATAGACGAGCTAATCTCTCGACTCAGCGGCACGAGGGTTGGCTTTTCTGTTGACGGTCTGATGGTTAACAGTATAAGCTATGCGGATGACATGGTGCTGCTTTGTCCAACGGCTAATGGATTGTGCGAATTACTGTCAATGTGCGAAAAGTATGCCTCTGAACACGGGCTTGTGTAAAATGATAAGAAAAGTGAAATGATGGTTTTTGGATCGGATACTAAAAAACCTCTGGATGGACCACAGGTGACATTAATGGGTACTGAACTAAAGAGGGTATCGCAAGTTAAATATCTGGGCCACATTGTGACTAAAAATCTTTCAGACAATTGCGATATTGAAGGAAAAAGGAAGGCGTTAGCTGTCCGATGCAATATGCTTGCCCGCAGGTTTGCGCGGTGTACGAAGGAGGTCAAAATCACCCTTTTCAAGGCGTTCTGTCAAACATTCTACACCTGCAGCCTGTGGTGTAGCTATTCACAGAAAACATATAACGCTCTCCACATACAATATAATAACGCATTTAGGATGTTGATGGGGCTCCCCAGATTCTGTAGTGCATCAACAATGTTCGTGCAAGCGTTGATGACTTTTACGCCATTATTCGCAAGCGCACGGCTTCAATGCTAAACAGAATCCGGCGGAGCTTCAACGGCATCCTGATGGCCATAAAGGATAGACCCTCATGTTCCTTGTTTAGACACTGGGTTAACCTACATGCTCAAGGAACTAAAAACTAAATAAAGGAACTATTTGAAAAATAAATAAAGAAATGAAATCCAATTTAAATTGTAATTTACTAACATAGACATAGTTTTTTTTTAAATTATTTTATTGTTACTAACACAGTTGTATGGATTGGATGAAATCTGAAATAAATGATTTATTTTTATTATTATTAAAGAAGTTTATGGAGAAGCAAAGTGACTAATTAGTAGTGGTAAATATAAAAAAGGCTTGCGCGTATCGACGAAAAACTACGCTGTAGCTGTAAGCGTTGAAGCGACCCGAGGCCATATTGGGATCCAAATTTAGCCGTTCAATTTCCAGGCAGATCAGTTCCGACTCAGTGTAAACGAATATTATTAACATATATTATAAATAATATAATATAAATATTATATTAATAATATTATATTATATTATAAATACTCCAATATTATAAAAACTCCCCCGCAGTAGTGACCGAAAATAAAAATTATAAAATGTATTGGGACAGCACCATTTTGACTGTTAAATTAAACATTTCAATAGGCCCGAAATACGAGTAACCATACACGATAAAAGTAAAAAAAACGTTTACCTAGTTGACATCGCCATTTTAAACGCAATGTCTGAAAAGATTGCTAAATATCAAGACCTTTCAATAGAAGTAATAATCCAATGGCACGCAAAAACAGTTCACATAATACCCATAGTGATTTCATTTACAGGAGTAATACCAATAAGTTTAAGTAGACCCCTCCGAATCATACCTCCTATTCAAAAAGCAGTTATAATAAATGCATGCCGTATCACCAGTTTATTTTTGTCTACTGACACTTCGTTACACACTGTGTCGCTTGGCTAAAGCCCGCGTCACGGTTGTTTTACCCATTGCTTACCACAATGGAGAAAGAAAAACATGTAATTATAATTATACTACAATAGTACGAATATTAGATAATATATCATGCGAAATCGCAAAACGAATTGCTAATTTATAATACCTAGTTATGTGCAGTTTCATACACTACTTTATCTTCTCTTATTGAACACGAACATATCAAATAAAAGATAAAGATGTCCATGCTAAAAAGTCTTGGTAACATTTATCGTATAATTTTCTTGACTTTACTTGAGTAGATTAAGACAGACTGCTGTCGCAGTCTCTAAAATGTCGGGCGGCGTCAAATTTTCTGCACTTTCTCTATCAGACATTTTAATAAACACTAATAATTATCTACCGAAACACAAACGTACTATGACGCCAAAATTCCCGTTATCACCGCGCATGCGCCAAAGCGCGCGCAGCCACAGATAAAAAATTAAATAGATCTATGATCTGTAATCTGTATCGTAATGAAAAAAAAATATTATAACATTATTTTGTTAGAGAAATAGTGTCATAATTATTTTTTTTAATTTCATTTCGATATACTATTTATAAAGTACGTCTATATTAACTCGTTTTGAGTTTGTATTTTGAATTTAACGATATGAGAGTAGATAAAGAATATTAAACAAGCCTTGTCAGTATTCAGTACCTACCTACCTATCTCTAGACTAAATGCCTAGAGATTATAAATGAATACGCTTCCGAAACTTCTTAAACTCGGTCGGAAGAGGAATAAAACTGAAACTTAATTCTGAAAAGGAAAACTTTGAAATGATACGCCAGGAGTATGGTCTTACATAAATTTATTTCTTCATATACATATGTATAATTTGCGAATCCACTGTGACCCGAGACGCATCGCGGGAGTATTAAAAAATAATCGTCTACAAATTCCTACTCAATATACTCAAATTCCAAACAAATCTTCTTTAAGTTTCTTGCAACAATTTTAATTTTAATTTTAAACGCAATGTCTGAGAAGATTGCTAAATATCAAGACCTTTCAATAGAAGTTAATAACCCAATAGCATTTTCAAAAAGTTCACATAATACCCGTAGTGATTTCATCTACAGGAGTAATACCAGTAAGTTTAAGTAGACCCCTCCGGATCATACCTCCTATTCAAAAAGCAGTTATAATAAATGCATGCCGTATCACCAGTTTATTTTTGTCTACTGACACTTCGTTACACACTGTGTCGCTTCGCTAAAGCCCGCGTCACAGTTGTTTTACCCATTGCTTACCACAATGGAGAAAGAAAAACATGTAATTATAATAATACTACAATGATACGAATATTAATATTAATGTTGTTTTATTATAATTATATCTTAAATACAATTCGAAACCGCAATACGAATTGCTAATTTGGCAGTAAAGCTGAGCCACTTACCTTTCAGAACTAGGGCGCAGTACGCTTTCTGGCGTTGGTAGTTTTGACACGCTGGCTAGCATTGCAAAAATACATTGATTTTGTGTTTTTTTTTTCAAATAAAATTTGTTTTTTGGCATCAGTATCGTTTGCGTTCGGGCGTCGCTAACCCCAAAACAAAAATCACAAATCACGCTAAACTCTTATATCACCTATTTCAAAAATCATAATCATCTCAGTATCTAGTACGGACAACATCAGCAGTTGTAAATAATTGAAGTTTGCAACAAAAGTAGGTAACCTGATGTGCTGGCGACTGTATTCGGCTGGTATGTGAACTCAAAAAACAGTCAAGTGTGAGTTGGTATTTTTCATACCTTGTAGTCGCATTTGGCTACTTATTTATATACAATTGACGTTGTAAGAGTCAGTAATTTTGTTCATTTCCAGCTTCTTTAAGTGACTGTATGAGCATATTGTATCTCTGAGACGTCAGAGAGTCTCCTCAGTGGCTGCCAGGCCGCAGCAGTTGTGAATGCATATCAATAGCGCATGCCGGCGTATGGCACGTATTAGAACAGTTGTGGAAGTCTTGACATAGTTTCCCTGTCGAACAAACAAGTGGCGCCAAGAACAGTAAGACAAATTGGGTGTTTTCTTGCATTCATTGATAAAGAAGAATTTAAATTAAACTTAAAAATTACAAATATTGTTTTACGGTTCATTAATAGCTACCGAAGTTGAAAGGATATCTGATGCAGTAGAAAATTTAACTCGTCGAGGCCAAATGTAAAGAATTTAACGTTTCTTGTGCTTCAGACTGTGGCCGCTGTAGTAGTTGATCGCCTGGGTACCTATGCCTCATTACAACACTACTCATGGCTATCTTCGTAGTAAATAAAAAAAAGGAAATGTCACTGGTTCAGTGAGATGTTCTTTTCAACTTAGTATTTATTTGTAAGGACTTTTATGAGAAAAAGAATATTAAACAAGCCTTGTCAGTATTCAGTACCTACCTACCTACCTCTAGACTTGAGATTATAAATGAATACGCTTTCGAAACTTCTTAAACTCGGTCGGAAGAGGAATAAAACTGAAACTTAATTCTGAAAAGGAAGACTTTGAAATGATACGCCAGGAGTATGGTCTCACATAAATTTATTTCTTCATATACATATGTATAATTTGCGAATCCACTGTGTCCCGAGACGCATCGCGGGAGTATTAAAAAATAATCGTCTACAAATTCCTACGGTTACATTCACACTCGCCAGCCATATTGCGACCGCCATTTCAATTGACAGCCGCCATTTAAAATTAGCGTCCGCCATTTTAATAATTGCACTAAAATAATTACGTTATAGCTAGGGCGTGGATACATCGACGACCGTTTAGGCTGATTCACACCGAGAGTTACTTTATTTACACCAAATCACGTTATGAAGACTTTAAAATGCTCATTATGAAGAACTTTTTCTCGACATACTTAATTAGGCACCCGATAAGATAGTAACTACAGTCCGTAATAATAGAAATTGTGCGCTAATACAATAGTATCTCTGGTGAAACAAACCCATTGAATTGTAGTCCTTACAACTTGACAATTTAATTTAAGTACATGGAGCACCTACTTTAATTTCGATAATTCGTATCGAATTGAACACGTTGGCTGTATTTTGTTTTTGTTAGGTTAGAGCAGACTGTAGTTTCGTGAAAGAGTCACTTCATTAAACTAACTCATCGGTGTATTAGCCTTTTAGCGAAATTACGCGATACGAAATGGCGATTTAGCGATCGGATACAGACACAATTGTTCCAAATTTTGTATACTCGGTAAATGCAACAAATTCATTAACTGCTTACTACCGTTTCACCAATTTCATTTGGGGAACAACGTTGGTCCCAAATCGAAACAGTAAAACGGGAGTAAACCACACAATTGAACATTCTAAAGCAATCACAAATACATACCTAACGGGCTACACACCGCAAATTAGTATAATTACAATTCAGGACGTTACAATTAAGAATTGAATCAATAATGATTAATAAACACAGAAATTAGTAAATCAGTCTTTCACGTTTAACAAAACGCAACGATTGAATGACATTGTTAATAAACGAAACGTACACAATAATGTAATGGCATGATTGGGATTTGTTTAAAACAAAATTTTGTACTATTTCGGAATATACAGCACCTTATTATATGGCATGGCTTAATTGCACTATTTAGAGAACACGTAATCAACTTAATAATGGTACACTCGAATAAAGCAGAATAAAAACAATGCCTTAGCCTACTATGCATGAAAAATGTACAAGAGATCTATGATGTGCGTTCGGATACGAAGTCGAAATGTCAACTAGTGGCGGCAAGATGGAAAAGAAAGGAACAGTATAAACTATCATAATAATAAAAAAACACAAGGAATGGTTTTAAAAACAAGCTTCCGAAACCTTATTTTTTGCCCCGTAAAATAAATAAATGAAGCCAATTTTGTAAATCTTCAGTAACCTCGCTAAATACATGATTCATTAACGAGTATTAAATTTTCACTATAACCTCAATTTAACAATTATTCTCATTATTCTACGTACGTGTCGTATTTTATTGTTATTTATATTTTTACTTCAATAGATCTAAGTGAAACGATTGGCAGTTATGAACGGTTGATTCCATTATCGACCGCGTCAAGACGTTATATTAATGTTAAATTTAAAGAAATGTGTTTTTTAAAGTCGCGTATCTACTTAATACGTTCTGAGACCGCGTTGTCGTATTAGTTCCTAATTTACATACAAGCTCAAATTTAACTTATACGTAGGTAGATCGATACAAGTAGTAGGTAGGTATATTGTATAAAACGAGTGAAAAACCTAAAAATTCTTATACGTACTAGGCAAGGGAATTACTGTAAAAGATTAAATAACGTACTACACTTAAAGATAGCTTAATATGATATAGTCGCGATAGTCACTTTTATTCAAGAGTGCTCTTACATTAAAACAAATTGTATACTGCCAATTAAAAGCGAAAAAAATAAGGTACTAAGTTAAATACCGCGTTATACAAATCCATTGAGAATCACAATTTTCCAATTTGTATCGACTTATACTCCAGATGACCGAACCTACCTCGCTTTAAACTTCAAACTTTACCACACCGAAGTAAATATATTTTCTACCTATAAATAGATATGTCATCAAATCACGATCATCCTATAAGCAAGCAGTGTTCTAGAAAATAACAATAAATTCTAATTGTGATTAAAAATATAGGGTAGCTGCTCAGATAAACGAATCGTATTCACAAATGTTTGTAGCATCAAAAAATGCTACGCTCACTGGGCAAGAAAATTAAGTATAGCAAGAAAAAATGCGTGTTTCAAAGTATAACTATTTACATAAAGTTATCACTACGCACAGGACTGACACAGAATTTCACATGACACAGCCGATTCGTCTAATAGTTATTAATAATATTGCAATAATGAAACAAGTTACCACAATTTACACTACTTAACATATTTTAACACCCGATATGAAAAATAAACTTCTAATTACAGCTGCAATAACTATTTATACATTTTATAATAGTCTGTATATAGGTGACGACCAGAATTGGTTATTTATACCGCGTATTAATTTAAGTCTCTAAGCGCACTGTTTCATCCTCTAATTATTAACTTTTTTATTTGCAAATAATATCATCAATGCGTAGAATTACATTGATAACCATATAGTTCGAAACTCTGTGGTAATATTTTAAATGCATCTACGTATAATTCAACTGTTTATTTTTATGGACTTAACTGTTCCAATTTAGAGACAAAAATAGCACGAACAGCGTAAGGTCTATCATAAGTAGATATAGGATAATAATTAGTTATAGTTATTACCCTTCCGACTCACAATCATGATTTTATAAGTGGTCACATTCGTAAATTTACATCATAAGTAGCGTTCCTAGGCACTCATACATGTTTTAGCCTTGTATACGGAGAACAGGTTACGTCAGTCAACACACTACGGTACAAGCGCGGGACATACAACATTGGGAGTCAGTAACTCAAGATATTGCCTTCGTAGAATCAGCATATAAGTCACTAAGTTATAACAAATTCTAAGTACGTTATATAAAGGCATGATCTTGAGCTACTGCGTTAGCAGTGTACTCTATTACTATGAACAATTTTTCAAATTCTGACATTGTTTGGTCATACGTACACTAACTACGGAGTAATTATAATAAACGATGGCGCGGCTCTTTTTTAAACTAATAATAACTAGCCTCATTTTTTCTGCATTGTCTGTCATGAAATAAAAAAATAAACTTAAAACTAGTGGATCTATTCGAGATGGATAAACGATGCTTAATTTAAACGAAATAACGATAATGGATGTATAATCCATATACTTAAGAATTCCTAAGCTTGAGGTTATGTGACCAGTGGCTGTTTGATTGATTAAAAAATACGGACCTTCTGTTACTTCTTAAAACTCAACTTAATAACAGAAAAAATCATAAATTTGCAATGTATTTTTCAAAAATATCAAATTCATTTAAAAACAAATTAAATGGTTTGAGTAAATTAAATAAGTCTTAAGTTTTTGTTTTTTTTTACTTTTCGCGTATCACACAAGTACATTAACCAAGATTTACCGAACCATAGACTATCATTAACATTTTGTTTTGATGATCTTGTCTATGAGTTAATTTGGAGACAGGCTAAAAAAACACTGGCCACCATAAAAAAAAAACACCAAATTCACCCTCTGTCACACAGCCGGCACATAACCAATTAACCAAGAGCCGCGCGCCGCTACGAATGGCGTAGACACGCTTAAACGAGTATGTCTCAGCGTCAGTTGGCGTAGTGGTCGAAGGAGCCGAGGTACTCCAGGGCGGCGCGGTAGCAGAACTCGTACTGATCCTAGAGAAATGGATGATTGTTTGAGATACTGTGAATTTGGTGGGTTACTGGTTTCTTTAACAGTCTAACTAATTGAATGACTTGCATTTTGTGGGAGTCAAACCCGCAACTGCTTATTAAAATGCAAGATTTAATAAAATTACGTTCTTATTTTGATTCTATGTCCCTATTAGGATATTTTATAGAGTTCGTATAGTCACAACACCTTGCAAATTACTAGAGAATAAAGCAATAGAAGTAATATACCCATAATTAACCTTTAGTGTAGCACTATAGTTAGGAACATAGTTCTGGAATGAGTATTGTTAAAAACAAACACCCCAATTTATATGTTTGGACACCAACAGCTTTTTCAACACACTTGCTCAAAATGACGTTTTTATTCTACCGATTTTTGGCTCATAAACCTAGATATTAAACACGCGTGCTTTTTCATTATATTATTGCACTAGTGCCTTTAGTTTATTAACCCGACCAAGTTTTTTAAGCAACAAACCGTATTTATGCGAAAAATAACAGTATCTACATATATATTTCAAGAAATGGTAAATCCAGCTTTATTACTTAAAAATAACACAAATTCATTTAACGTTTTCTGAAATTTGTGTTTCAAACACGAATTTTTAAATCTTGGCTGTGGGGCCGATCTAGTTCGCGCCTTATCCTTGGGCGCGCATCGGTATCGTGGCAAGAAAAAAAAACAACGCGCCATTTTTCCAAATTAATTGTCGGCTGTGACGAAGTTTGGATTTATTATTGTGAAGTTTAATATTTACGAAAATGTCTTCTTCAAGTGAAGAAAATGAAGAAAACCTTTTATTAACTCCGCCGGACATACGTATCGAGGCGAATAACGCGTGCGATAGTCTTTTGCCATCAAAATGGAGTGAAATGTATTTTTACTGTTTTAATAATTAAAACTTACTTAATGAAGAGTCTTGTTTATTCCTCGCAAGTGTGTTGAAAAACGTCGTATGAAACACGTGTGCCTGTGACCATAATATACGCGGCTTTCTTATGGCGCACTCGCGTTCGCTCGTGCGCACACAATATCGCCTTGTATATAATGGTCAACTTAGCACACTTGTATCATAATGTACTATTATCGTAGACCATCTTCTTAAATGACCAGAACGTATCGTTCACACGAAAAGTATTATATAAGGATGTTAGTCCAAAAGCTAGTCTGCTTCTGCTAAAAGACCTGACAGTTTAAAGCTTTGTCATAATTATCGCTACTTCTTCATAGTCGATCATTCCTTACCCTTTACTTCTGATTAACCTCTGCACCATAGCTTGACGCAAGACTACAGTAAAAGAGAAAACGGAAGCACAAAACATATATCTACCTCTGTCTGCACCATGGCGGGGCGCTGCGTGCGAAGAGTGCGCACCGTCTGGAAAACGTCGACGACTCCTTCGTACTGCATTCGCTCGAGCACCGTCGATAGTGTGATGAATACTCCCGTGCGGCCGACTCCCGCGCTGTTGAATGGAAGTTTGGTTAATCATTCTTTTTTAGACGTTTATTTGTCATCAAATTTTATTGAGGTTATGGGTCCCAGAAAGGGTCTCAGAGAACCTCTTTTGTTGAATTGTGCACACATACTGCCACACAAAGCGTCAGACATTCAAATTCTGTCACCACGTCACCAACCTTATGCTTTGGCAGTTCAATTGATGAGAAAATTATGTTGGGCTCCTAGTAGTTTAATGTGGGCTCCTGACTGAATCATTATCATTTTGAGTGCATACAGTACATATTATATCATTATGAAAAATTGCGTGAGACGTAAAAAAGACGTCTCGCTTTCTTTCAGGACAGCCACCTAGTACTATTATATGAAAAAAAAAAACTAGTACCTGATATAGTTGACAAAATTTCACGCTATGAGCGGGCGATCTTTGGTCTTATGTTATTTGTCCTTGTCCTTGGAAATGTAAGTTTCCACCGCCCCACCCCTACTTTTCACTTATTATCTTTTAAATGGCCTTACACATTGGCCTCTGATATTTTCTGTCTATTCTCTTATCTGCAGACTAAAGTAATAGGTATAACTATAGGAATCTTGTCCAAACTGTTCTAAGAAACAGTTCTTGTGTACTTATCCCACCAGGAAGTCTATAAAAATCTCGCTCTCATTTGTAACTCAATATACTTAGAACCTAACTCTTAAGAAGATTTTTTACTCTTGACTCAACGTTTTTTTTATCGGATGAATGAATAAAATTATTTATACAGACTTTTATAAATTATTATTAAGTCATAAATGACTATATTACAATTTGCTTGTGTCTTACCTGCAGTGAACAGTGATGGGTCCATCCTGCCCAAATTGCTCCTTCGTCTTGTGTACTTGTCCCAGGAAGTCTATGAAGCCTTCGCTGTTCTTCGGAACACCTTGTTCAGGCCAGTCGGTGAATTGGAACTGGCGGACCGTTCTGGAAGCCCCGTCGCGCGCGTCCGTTACCTGAGTAAATGGAGAAGTATGTTAAGAATTTTGTTATAAATTACTTAAAGTGGCGGTAAATGTTCGTGTTTACGTAGATCCATTCAGCTATTCTCTAGTAGATATTACATACAATGACGACCTCCGTGGTCGAGTGGCTAGCACGCTGGTTTCAAGGATCGCCATCTCGTGAGGTTCCGGGTTCGATTCCCGGTCGGTGTAGAAAACGATCTTTTTTATATTGTCTCGGGTTTGGGGTTTGTGGTAGCACCGTTGTGTCTGATTTCCATAACACAAGTGCATTGGCTACTTACTTTGGGATCAGAGCAATGTATGTGGTTGGTGTCCAATATTTATTTATACATACACAATAAAAACTTATTTGACAAAACGAAGCGTAGATTATACATCCCCGGTGTGTAGAATATATTATTTTTGGAATTAGAGTGCTTATGGCCTGGATGAATGACAGCGATAGATAGATTCTACTGTCAACTAAAATCCTGTCAATGAAGGTTGATTATGAAGAATGGAGTATGAAAAAAACACTAACAGGTATACAATGTGAAAAATTATATGCTGTGTGATTCATAAATGTTAAATTGATTTCCTTAGTACCTGATTACACTTAGTAACATACCTTGAATTCTCTCAAGATGTACTGAGGCATGTTGTACTCAGCGATAGGGTCTACCACGAAGCACTGGTAACGCACAGAGCGATCCGATGGCCAGTATTGATGGCATTTCTCCTACAAAACGAAATTAAATTAGAAAAAAAGTAATAGGTACGTAACTGAGGAGTCAATATGCGCAGCTAGCGTCAATTCTAAACAAAGAACATTTTGAAAAAAATATTCTAGAAGGTTCAACTTACCCGTCCCATTTCCTTCAGCTTCGTCAACATCACTATAATGGTAGAGTTGTGTTCCCATAGCATTCGCCAGAAGTCGTCAGTCGTGTCTGGCAACGGACCCTGAGTGGCGATATACGCCGCCCTATATCTGTAACCATCCACGAACGACGCGTTGATGTAATCGGAACCATCTCGAGGCGTCAGACAAACGCGAGTCGATTCGAAAGGCAAAATGTGCACGAGGCGGTTTTTGTGTTTGTTGCACGGCAAACTGGCGGACACGAATCGGCTAGAGTCTGCTTTCATGTTGGCGAGCTTCTTGAACTCCAATTCCATTCCAGTGATGTTCTCCATCGGATCCACACGCATTAGCTTCTGAATGTGAGATTGCAGATTGCGCGCGGGGACTTCTGTGTCTCCGCAAACCACAGCTTCGAGTAAGGCGTCATGGATGAAGATGTACTGGTCTTCCGTTTGAACCATGTAGTTGCGTTGCGCTCGCAAACAAGTCACGTGTCCGTAAATGTCTACGGTGCGCTCGTGACGAGCTCTCTCGAGCATCGAGTCGATAACGATGAAGCAACCAGTTCGGCCGACGCCAGCAGAACAGTGGACAACTAGCGGACCAGCATCAGGAGGATTCAGAGCTCGAACACGACGCAAGAACTGCAAAAACGGCGCTGGATGATCAGGTACTCCATGGTCAGGCCAAGCGGTGAACTGCAACTGTTTAATCTCTCGACGCTCCGCTGCTCCGGTTTTCGTAATTTGGAAAGTCCTAATACAGTAAGTAGCCAGTTCCTGAACTTCCGCGATGGTTACTGTCAACGTGCCGTAAGTTTCGCTTCCCCGGCTCGGCCAGTACTGATCACATTTGATTCTGGTCCTCTCTTCCAATTTAGTCATCATGACGATCGTGTTCGTTCTCAGTTCCCAGCACATTCGCCAGAAATCAGCGAACGTTTCCTGAAGAGGGCCTTGGGTCGCCACATACGCATTATGCTTACGATAGCCATCACAGTAGTTAGCATTGATATAGTCACTTCCTAGTATACCGTCGATCGGTTGGAGAATGACTCGGCTGTGGTCGTAGGCGATGACGTTAGCGTAACGGTTCTTAGGTTTATTGACCTCCATGTTTGAATGGTCCCATGTGAATTGTTGTCCAGGTTCGATACTTTCATACTCTTGAGAGAATTTCAGATTATCGTTGGCTTTCAACCTCTCGATATGCTCGCCCAGTTCTGATATCGGAATGGGTGGATGAGAAATCATAGCTGGGGTTTGGAAGTTCAGTCTTCTCATTTCGACGGGGTCGGAAGGTGCTCCAAAGCCAACGTCAGCTGACATAAGTGGTCGCGTCACAGCAGCCTGGTCTGGCGTTTTGCAAGGTTGTCTCTTTCTTCTCATAATGAACACGAGTACTAGACAGAGAGATAGCATTAACGCAGCGATGATGGGACCGATGACCCAGACCATGCCAGCTTCCTTTTTGTTCTGCTTTATGGTGATCTCTGGATCTAGATTGGAAAGATTTGGGTCAGGTCTGCTTGGTTCCTCGCCGGGTGGTGCCTCTCGCATATCTAGCGATAAGTATTCCGAAAATGGACTTGACGTATACAAGTGCTTTTGTGGAGTGTCTACCACAGCACGCACAAACACGCGATACCTCTTATTTGGGTTCAACTTCCTGTTCAAGAAACCTTCATACGTTTCATCATTACCGAGGTGGAAAGTATATAAAATGTTTCTTTGTAAGAATTTGGCAGCAATATATGGAGCATTTTCGTCATCTGTTCTAACATTATTCTTAATTAAATCGTCGGTTAGGAACTGATCCGGCATCATGTGATTGTGAGCTTTATCGTCTGGAACTACAACTAGATAATAATGAGAAATAGGCCCATATTCTTCGGAGGCTTGAGGTAGAATTACGAGTATTTCGTTTTCGACCACACCGTAAAAGTCTGGTTTCACCATCGGTTTTGGAGCCGCCATTTGTGTCGTCACAGTAATTTTAGTCGGCGGCCTGTATGAATCATCATTGGGTATGGCACTAACGTTGACATTGTAAGTTGTGAACGGAGATAGGTCATTGATCGAAAACGATGTTCGTTCGTGCTTCACAATAATTTCCTTTCTGGGAATTTCTTGCGTTTGTGTCATACCGAGTGAGTCGACGAATTCTTTAATGGCATTATACGAAATCTTATAGCTAACGGGGTTTAAGCGTAATGGAGGAGACCATGAGAGCGTCATGGAATGAGTGGACACATCTTGAGCCCTCAAATGTAAAGGCACTTCTTCCGGTCTTACTTTAACTGTTACCTTTTCTGATAGCCTTCCTAATCCATCAGCTGTCTTAGCAGCGACAGCGATAGCGTATTCAGCGAATTTTTCTAAGTTTTCCAAATCAGCTGAATGTGTTACATGAACAGTTTTCTGTTGCCATTCGTCAAGGTCTTCTACCGGAGTCATAGTGTAAAATATGACGTAGCCAATAATCTTCTTTCTCGTGCGGAACGTTTCCCACCAAACTTCTACTCCTGATTCCGAAGTCGCAACGGCTTTGACTGCCATGGGCGCTCTACCGATGTCCCGTTCAGTATGAGCCGTTATGTCTTTGCTGTAAGGGCCAGCGCCTTGGTCTGTATACGCTCTGACCTTAAATACGTAATGAGCATCTTCTTCTAATCCAGTGAACACAACTTTGGTATTCTCCGTGGTCTTTTCCACAAGGGAGGACTGGTCACCTCTCTTGAAAAATTGAACGTCGTATTTCTTGATTTGACCACTTCTGTCTGCCCTGACCGGGGGCTCCCAAGTTATACTGATGATATCTGGTGTTTGGAAATGGTAGGTAACGTTGGTAGGGGGACCCTTTGGTGCACCTTCGGGCGTGAGCCAATACTTGATTGTCTCTTGACCTATGCCTATGTGGTTCCTGCCCGCCACTCGGAACTCGTACTGTACGCCTCTTTCTAGGTCGTTTATTCTGTGTGAACTGGTCTTGATGGGGAAGTTTTCTTCAGCCAGCGGTTGGTCTTTTATCCCGTATCTGAGCCTATAGCCGAGTAAGTCGCCGTACGTTTGCGTCGGTCTTGCCCATTCTACGTCGATGGATACAATCGGATCACGCTCCAAAACCCTAAAACAAACGGTTCTTATTAGTCATCATTAATGGGTAGTAAAATAACTATCGATTCTCAAGTATTTGTGCAAATCAAAAAGTTGTCATTTTGATTGTATATCCCAGACTACGTCTACTTAATTTACATAAGTCGTTTGAAATGATTACAATAAAGTTTAACAAAAATATACTATTATTTGCCAGTGCTTTTAACAAAGCTTAAGCTATATTTAGAAACGCCGCAAACCTAGCTTTGAGTAACAATCAGCATCTTCTACGACATCACTGTATCGGGCAAAAATATTTGCATTACTAATACTCACTTTAGGGTAACGGTGGGTCTGTTTGGCACACCGCCAGGCGTCTTCACCGACACCGGCGTACTTCGGTCCCCGTCCCCCTTCCTGGTTAGGGCTGCCACTTGCACGTTATACCGGGTATCGGGCTGCAGCCCTGAGATGTTGAGTTCTAGGGTTGTGTCGTCCATTACGTTGAATCGCATCGGGTCGTTGAGGAGACCTTTGCCCTAAGTGGGGAATGATTGGTTAATTTTGGCAATCGGTTATCGAATGTGTCCTTCGTGTCGTATTGTGATATAAATAACGAATACATTTTAGAGGAAATTTGTATGGATTAACGTAGTGCCAAATTATTATAACATATATTTATAACTTCGTTCGTTAAGCTCGACACCTAAATGTTGTCTTATTACATTATATTTCATTTGTAAGAATAGTGTATGCTGTAGACCTAACATGCATGCCTCGATACGGTATATCGCCTCAATAATTTCATTTCCTAAATAGCATGTTTTCCCCTATTTTTTTTCACTTATTATAAGGCAAAAAAAAAGTTCTAAACATGATTAAAATGACGTTTGAAATTTATCGATTGCCGCGATAACTGATAAATAGGCACATCTTAGGCCCGCTTAGAATGACAATAAGTACGATATATTATAAGCTACCTTTTGGATTTAAAATGTTTTCGTTGATACGTGGAAATTATTATTAATTAAAACTCTCGTACATACCTCTTCCCTAACTTCTTGCACGTGGACATGGTATCCTCTAATGATGCCGTTCTTCTCCTTCTCTTGAGGAGGCTTCCACGTCACGTGGATGGACGTCGAGTTGATCGGGTTAACCTTGACGTCTTGCGGCTCGCCAGGCACTGTGACCATAAAATAAATGTGAAAATCCACTCCCAGACCTCGTCTTCTCACGACCTAAAATGCCCTATCAGCATCTACGGGAGCGTGCTAGAACCAAAATCTACCTAAAGCGACTTTAGGGTACACCTATTGGAAGTCAAGCGTCCGCGTCAAAGGCTTTTCTTGAAGCGAATTTTGATTATGATAAAAAACAATTGAAAGTGCGGTCGGTATCGCCGTCGGATGCTGATAGAGAACTCCGGTCGCAGGCGCCGCTACGCGCCTCTCAGCATCACGATCGGGCATTTGAATACCAACACACACAGAGACATAATCATTTACGCTCTTTCACATCACCATAACCAATTAAAAATCCATTACCTTCCAATCCACATCGTTTAGAACACTAAAATCGTCAAGCGTTTATAAAGAATAAACATTTAGTAAGTATTCTAGTTCGTTATTCGCTAAGTTAGAAAGCAGCATTTCTATTCGCTATGATTTTATCACACACTGCAAGGGATCATGCGTTGGAAGACTTGGGAGCATCAATCCACATAAGTTGCAGGATGGGACACACCAAGTCTTTGATCATGCCCGTTCCACAGGTACCACTTGCAGTTTGTTTCAATCAGGTTATTACTAGGAAGAGTATTTCTACAACAAGCGGAGGCACAAGCACAATCGCACATCAAAACAAGCACTATAGTAATTTGTACTCACTCCTTACGGCTGTACGGGTTACCAGCGGCCCATACAAAGTGACGAGAGAAAAAAGAGAAAAACGCATTCAAATACATTTAAGACAAATTGTGCGAACATTGCAGGGCGAACGGAACTACTAAGTGAGAGATTACGAGTAGAACGCTTGTCGGCAAAATGGGGGTACTCTTATTTTACTTCCTCGTGTATTTTGAGCTCTTTAGGAGGCGCATTCGGGTTAAGCCGCTTGGGACGGCGCATTGCCTTTTTCTGTTCACAGAATGCGCGGGTGAAATGGGAACTTTATTTCTCGAATGGGACGATGTAATGTGCGAGAATTTCGCTGTCGCAAGCAATCTACGTGCCGGCGAATTATAAGGAACATTTTCTAAAATGAAACGTACTCGTTCGGAGACTGTGAACAGACAGAGGCGACGTCCCTCGGTCCCCGGCGCAGATTCACTCACACGCACATGTATTGATTATAGCGACGGCGCCAGTCTGTGTGTGTGCTTCGTTGTGTGCGTCTTGTTATGTGCGCCGGCGGTCCAATGTGTGTGATTCTCGTACCTTGTGTTGTCTTCAGTGATGTTTGTGACAGTGTCAGAGTGTCATTGTCCCTTCGCTGTGGTCTTCTACAAAACTGTTCAGTATGAAACCGGCGATGTACTTAACAGGAGTAAATGGTGCCGGAATATCTCGCTGCGTTCCGAGTCCCGCCCGTGGTTAACGGCATTAGCGAACGTTAGGCATACCAGTATTCTGTATTATGTCACAATATCTAGTGTGCATGCACGACGAAAGTCTGATAGAGTACAGAAGAGAGAAGAAAGGCGAGAAGTGAAACGCTACTGGCAAGAAGTTGTAGCATAGAGCAAGTGAGATAGATAGAGAGATAGAGATAGAGACAGAGGTAGCGCGTAGACTAGAGTCCGAGCGGAGCGGTCGGGGTACGCAGGCGAAGTGCGTCGCGGACGAATCCTTCGGATCCGGGGTTGGACCAATTGGGTTCAATGGAATTTGGTTGGATCCTCGGGACTTTGCTTCGACAGCCTTCCCGCTAATAGAGTAGTCAGATAGTACAGTGAGTAGAGAAGTAGTTGTGAGTAGTATAGTATAGCATGCGCGCGTGTGGGTGTGGGGACGGTATTGGTATTCAAATGCGGCGCTCGGGCCGTGGTGCGTGTCGAGCCGTATAACCGAGTGAACGAGCTCAATGCATGCCTGGGGCATTGAACGTTTGCCTTAAATAGTGGCTCGAATGAGTGGCCCAAACGGTTATAGCTTTGTGTTGTCACGCACTCGCTCTCTCACCTCGAGTCGTCGCTAGATGTGCTGAGTGCTTCCTAAAAGTGCAATCGCCGCCGTACGCAAATCAACCGCTCGCCACACTCATTAAATATTTCAATAAACGACCGGTTGACCGCGCACGACGCGACGTTCCTAACTGGTGCTCAGTGAAATTAACTGAACGAAAACGGTGCTGTGTTCGTAAAGAAAGCATGCAAAATTGTGTCCATCGCTAAATACTCAACAACTGTGCGCCAAAATTAATACAACAGGTGCCGTCGACACTATACCAGGTGCAGTATAAGGTTTGCAGTTCAGTGAGTGCCATTTTAGCGAGTTGGCCGGTTTCGGTCAACGAGAAATCATTACATGTGACAGTGAGTGGAAATATAACTTCTGGTCGCGCGAAGCGACTGCAGTGAGACAAATGCTATCGGTGACATGATAAAATATACATGGATTTATCGGCAAGCATAGTAAAACTTTGTTACGAGAATTAACCTCCTTCATTAGAATCCTGCTATATGCTCACAAAAAGGGAACAAAAGAAAAAATGACATTAGTATCGTGGAAGTGATTAGCGCTTACGAGTTGAATTATTGAGATTCACCTTATAAGATTATTAATGTTATTACAATAGCCCTCCACCATGTAAGTAAACATTCAGTGAAAATTGTCAGTCAACAAGATTTAGTCGTACGAAATTGAACTTCGTTATGACAAAAGTTACAACCATTTCAATTTCGACGAACCCAATCATTATAAAATCATTCATGCGATGGGTCGCGATTTTACCGTGAAATTCAAAAAATAATGTCATGATTTTTCAGAAACAAGTAATATGAATGATTTTATAAATTTTAATACCATTGTATTTACCGTTCCCGGAACCTTATGCAATGTTATGAGTAATATTATATTAAAAATTGACATGAACTTTTATAATATTGTTATTTTTAAAAGGATGCAACATCAAAATATTGTACGTAAGGACATAATGTACTTATAATGTACCTACCTATTTATCTTATTTACAAAAAATATACGTAGGTTAATAATTTAAAAAAAGGTGTTTCAATGATCTGATGTTGCATTGCCAAAGGAAATCGTTAGTTTAAAATCAGTCTGATCGATCAGTTAGTTTTTGGAAATAATTTCTTTGGCTTGGAACTTCCAATTTTATGATCACTATTTTCTCTCCGATTACAAGTTATGACCGAGTGTTGACTTCTTAATCGTAATGTCAATTTAAGATTGCAAAAAAATATATTAGATAACTGGGTACAACCGGAACAATAAACTCAGATTAATTCAAGATCGTATCAGAGACTTAAATTCAAGGTTGTTCCGATCATAAAATTGTGTTCCACATTCAAATTGCAAATCGTTAAACTTTCAATAGGTTGTGACACGTACCATCTTCGTGAGTGCGTATGGTGACCGGGTAGGAGGCGGGGCCGTCTCCTACACTCGTCCCGGCAAGTACCCAGATGCGGTACTCAGTCCATCTTCTCAACTCATCCAGCACGAACGACGTCTGGTTGAGTTTCACGACGTTCGCTTCGGAGTCCCCGCGGCCAGACTCCACGCACAAAAGCTTGTAATACGCGATCCGGCCGTTCGCACGTTCAGCCGGCGGCGGTTGCCATGACACCCTTATCGCCGTGGGGGATATCGCCACGGCCGTCACATTCATCGGCGGTGCTCCAGGAACTAAAAACTTGCAACATAAACACACGGAACGGATCCACGGATCCGATCCGCACCTGCAACTCAAATAGGCCACACGCTGTGTTAACCCCTGACCGATGCAATCACTGAATGCGATCGAAATTAAATAAAAATATGTGCTCGAAATAAAAAGGCGGTGTGAACCGCCGAAATAATAAGCATGCAGTGTGTTTATGTAGGATCCGCTCGCCCATACATCTCTAAGTCTCATCCGTCACACTTTCTCCTGTTGGAAGAAAATTGTGATGATTATGTGCTGGTTAACGACACTGATGATCAATCTTTACATAATTTTTAATCCAATATGAATGAAGTTAGTGATGAGGTCCCAAGATCGCGGTGTCGCTAACGTTTGTGTAAAGGAAATAAAAAGGACATGTGAGGCGGTAACCCCGGATAATCCTACAAACAACATTAAGCTACTACTAGGGCACAGTGCGCGATCGGCCCTTCAAGGGTTGAGTGTCGTCACCCGCACTGTACCGTTTCGACAAATTTACGTTTACAAACACATATCGTGATAGAAAACTTGGTGCTTTGTGCTGTTATACTGGCAGCGTGCCGAGCAGGTGCTTATGTGAAATATTACATTACGAATTACCTGGAGACCAATAAGGTACACGCTCACTCACACATTTACTTCAAACATCGATTGGGGACGAGCCGTAACTAACGCCAGCTTAAAATTTTATAAGAGAATACATTCGATCGAAAATATGTCTGGAAAGTCTAAAATCTTGAGCTTATTTTAGCCGGAGCTTCTCACAAAAAGTTGTAAACGTAAACTTTTTGAAATAGTATCCACAAAAAAAGTTGCAAAACGCCAGTAGTTATTAGCATGAAATATGTAAGTATATTTCAAAGCATCTGCAGTAATAGTTGAGTTTCAGAGCTATAACAATGTTTCATACAGTAGCAACATTAACATGATAATGTAATGTTTTATTTCCTTAATATGATTGGTTTCTGTTGCAAGCTTTACAGGTATGATGAATAAACCATTATTTATTCACTCCTTTATATGGAATCTTCTTAGTCATAATAATTGTAATTGCATTCATATCACTATACTGTAAAAGGACTTTTAAGAACGCCCATATATTTTTTTTCTACATGTGACAATCATTACAAAGCATTTCAGAAACTCTACTTTGGTCAACTAATCAGTACCTCTAGCTTCAAATGAGACCTAAAATCATGTTCAAAGGAAGGAAAACAAAAGCAGATCAAGACTCCAACCAAAAACACGACGTTACGTCACGGCCCATAGACTAAAGTGCAGTGACAGTTTACTTTTTAAGCTGGTCAGCGACAGCCCGTCCCAATCTCATCGTACATCCCACACCACGTCATACCGTATTGCTTGGTCCGGACTGCTATGGGCGGTGTGGTGGCGCCCTCCCCTCGTTGCGATCTTGCTGCCAGCCAGATGTAGTAAAGAGTGTTGGGGTACAGCCCGTTGAGGGTGTAGGTTTCCGTTATGGGTATTCGCCTGAGTAAAAAGAGGATGTTTAATTCGCCAGAAGTGACGAAGAATTAGTACGTGCTGTTATACGGAGATTTTGATGAGGTTTTTCAAAAAGATTATTTTTGTAAATACATAGTTTATTCACCAATTAACGGAAAAATAATACAATCGATTGGGAGCGTGTGTCTTGGGTAGAGGTTGGAACCAGGCTCATCGCCTAACATGCTCACACAATGGTACAACACTAATAGGTGTCAGCCCTATTGCCTACATAAAATGATCGCTCTGGGATTCGGGGTTCTCGATTTGTAAGCCCCGAGTTGCATTACAATTTGTAAAATTAGACCTACAAAATACTCGCACAATAACATAACATATTCCTATAGAGTTTCCATTCAATTATATCGAATTGTATGGACCAAAAAGAACAACTTTTAAGCAGTGAACTTTAAAATACATGGGTCGACATGACATGAAAATTGAACTGCGTGCTTCGGTTATTAGATAAAAAAAACCGGCCAAGTGCGAGTCGGACTCGCGCACTGAGGGTTCCGTGCCAACTTTAACTGAATAAGGGAATCCACTTACTTCTACTTAGTAAAATACCACACTATTTTGTTGACTGCAAATATAACTTTGTTTTTCATAGTGTTTGTATGAAGTACAAAGTTATGTTTGCGGTTGTTGAAAATGAGCTTTATCTCAAAAACTACTAGTTCGATCCCGTCCGAACCAATTTTCGTTGAAAGTATTTGTTAAGATCTACATTTTTTATTTTTTTCAAAATTTACACTTGCTTGGTTTAGAAGTTAGATGGGGGGGGGGAGGGGGGAGGGGGGACTCACTTCCTATGGTTCTCCTTAGCGTATGTGTCGTTCCAGTACAGTTCGTAAGATACGATGTTGTCACCAGCATGGACTGGTCGTC
Organism: Pyrausta purpuralis; assembly: GCA_963924145.1. Classification (NCBI taxonomy): domain Eukaryota; kingdom Metazoa; phylum Arthropoda; class Insecta; order Lepidoptera; family Crambidae; genus Pyrausta; species Pyrausta purpuralis. Next base: position 6,773,538 of record OZ001658.1, on the reverse strand, counting down.
TCCAGGAAAGGGTTACAGAGGTCTCTCCTGCCTCTACAGCCACCAGGTTTGACGGCTGAGATGGCACTCCTGGTAGAGAAAATGCTGCTTTATATATTGGAAAAGAGATTGGCAAAAATGGGCTAGAGAGATCTTTGGGTAAGGATTAGTTACTCGATATAAATAACAGTTATTAGAATTACTCATTTTCTCTTATGAGTTTACTTTAAAAACTTGACAATATATTAACTACATTTCATAAGAATGCTATTCTAATGCTATTAAAATAGTACCTTAACATACAAAACAAACCGACAAAAAACTATTTTTTTCTTAACTTAGCAAAGCTTTGGACAGTAAGCGAAACTATATTTTAAATAGTTTTCGTTTCTAGAGTTATACATTCTACTTTAAGCTGCGTTCCGCCAAACTAAAATATAAGTTGTGGAACGGAAAGTCCTAGAGTTTTCTTGCTACCTTTAAATTCGACTTGCGAGTGTTCAAACTCGTAAACTCAAAGTCGAGACTGGCAGATTTATAAAAAAAATTACAAAAAAAAGAATTAAAGCTTATTTATTTTAAGGTGCAGCTCGGCGATGAATCTAAATACTAGGTAGTATTTTTTTCATAATCTTTTTTTATATACAAACCTTGCTGCGTTTTGACTTGCACAGGCGCAGAAATAGGACCAGGGCCAACTGACGTGAAGGCTTGCACTCGTATCGTGTAGACCGTGTGTGGGGTGAGCTCGCTTATCGTCGTCAAGTGACTGTTATCCATCTGAGAGAAAAAGGTAGTATAATACGGTAAGTAGTTATTACTATAGGCAAGATTATGACTTGATGACAAGTGGCGTCAATTTATGGAGCACGAAATTTGCTCGTGGTGTCAGTTCCATACGCTAGTCATAGTAGTTCAATATATCTTTTCTGTATTTGATAAGTAGTAACATAGTTTACAGCATGTGGCCTGTAATAGAAGCATCAATTTTATTCAATGATTGTACAGGTATACATAGTTACCTTGACCTGCTCGTAGTGCTTTAAAATGCTTTAACTCAGAGATACAGTAATCTGAAGTTACAATTGCCTAATCGATGTATATCAAAATCGCTAACTGGTTGTTGTAGGTGACAGCGTTAAGTTCTATGACTTGACACATATTTTGTTTGAAATTCTTTACTGGTTCGTTTATTGTGTTAAAAAATAACAATATACGTATTTTTCATTATAATGCAATAAAACCATTAATTACTGGATACTTAAAAGGCTTATATTTTCAGCTTTTGCTTCTTTCACTGGCAATACACTGTATTTTAACCAATGTCCTTTTCTTACCATTTGAGATTGCCATGACGGTAGCGGTTGTGACGGGTCTGTGGTGTAGTATATCTTGTATCCCTGTAAAATTATAAGAGTTTTAACATTGTTCACATTTTGTGTTACCCTAATACAGTACAGGTATGTTTTAATAAGGAAATTTTGCTCAACTGCACTTGTTTCATTTGGACAAGTACACATACACATATTGCAAAGCAAAAAAATTTGTTCTAAAAGGATTTCTTTGTTCTTAATACGAGAAGACAAATGCGTTATTTTCAGCTTTTTAGATTTTCTTAAAGCGGGATAATTTAGCAGTTATGTGAAATTTTCTTTCAAGTATGAAGTTGTTTTTGTCTATGAAATACAGTGTTTTCACCTATGTTTTTTTTCTTAATTTTCGCTCTTCTCTGGTGCCACTTTTCATTATTTAGACTCTAGCAGATCTACTTACCGTGACCTGTCCATTAGGTGTCTCAGGCTCATCCCACTGTATGACCATAGTGCTGGAGCTAAGCGGACGGACTTGCACGTTTCGGGGCGCTGAACCGGGTTCTGAAGAGAAATGGATGGGTTAGATGATCTGTGGTTAAGCCCTCAGGTGGCTTAACTCTACCCGGCGGCATGTCATGCCTGTCATGCCGCGGCGGCAAATTGCATACAATGTGACAAGGCTCTTCTGGGCTTATCATGACATTGACAGGGAGGCGCTGGCAATCAATCAGGGAAGCCGATGCAAGAAAATCTCCCCTGATTCAGGGAGTTCAGAAAGCTGTTTAGAAAACTAATATTTCTTACAACTAGAAAAGAAGGTTACTAATTTAAACAAGTAATAAGCTTGGTGGTATAGGATATCATGTATGTTCCACCGATTTAAAAGGCAAAACAATTGAATAAACAATAAACATGATTGAAAATTATAACTTCGTTAAGGACTTTAGCTTTACGGTATTTAAAAAGAATCATTTTATTTTAAACAAAAAGTGTAATAAAAATGAAACATCAGGGAGACACATACAGAAGTATTTGTTTTGAAGCCAAATGTTTGATGTGAAGAACTAGCTGCCACAAAATCACTGCATAGTAGATTTATCTACTTCAAAGTACACTTAAATATTTATTAAAAGCTTCAGTTCATGTCGACTGACACTTCAATTTCAAAACGGCTAAACCTTAGTTTTAAAACAAAACCAAAATCACTGGCACCTTACATGCAAGCAGTTTTTATATGTTATGTCTGAATAACAATAGCTCATGTTTATCTAACAATAAACAACACAAACCTACTATATTCAGGAACTATGTAGGTACTCAGATAAATGTGTAACATATGTTTGTATGTTTGGTGCATATGGTCATAAATACCAGCAGAAAGACAAGTTAATAGTCAATTAATTTATAAAAACTTATTTTTTTAAGTAAACATAGAAAATTACTACAAATGACGACAATGAATACATAAAAGAACTAATTGATATTAATGATCATATTTACTACAGCGATATTGTGTAACTAAAACTACAGACGGTGTATATGTCACTGTAATATTGTAAAAACCGCGTGATTACAATCGGACGGTTTTAAACCAGTAAGATGGTAATCAATATTACAATTTAAAATATTACAATTCTAACACCTATGGGTTGGCTGGAAGAGATCTCTTTTAGGGATAAGCCCACCTTTGTTCACATTGTGACTTCATGTATTTCCTATACAACTTTTAAGTGCAATAAAGAATATAATATATCAGTCGATTTATTGTGAACACACTCGACAAGGTTTAGCATTTATGCTTTTTTGGTAATTAAATGTCAACCAAACACGAAGGATAAACGGGGATTCGCTTCGGTCACTCCGTTGATACTTCACCTGCCCTGATCCACTACTTTGCCCAGTGATTCGTTCAGTTTACGTTATAATGTATTAAGTTCGGTAAAGTTCACAATAAATCGTCATATTAAGATATAACGGATTTAAAACCGTTTAATTAATATAAATAAATAAATAAATGAAATAAATAAATATCCTTTGGACATTCCCACACATCGCCATCTAGTCCCAAAGTAAGCTACTCAAAGCTTGTGTTATGGGTGCCAGACAACGGATATAATACTTAAATACTTTTTGTTTGTAAATACATACATGATATACATAGAAAACACCCAGACCAATACAAACAGACATGTTCATGCACACAAATGTTTGTATTGTGCGGGGATCGAACCCGCAACCCACTGCGTAGTAGGCGATTTCTCGACCACTACACCAGACGGGTCGTAATATCAAACGGTTTTCACAATATGACGGTGACATATACAAATCACTAATTGATACTATTAATCTACAGTACGTTAACAAGGGTACTTAATGTAAGCATCTATTCTCTCCCCTATGGCTACCTATTCTATGACAAAAGCATCATGCTAGTTACAAGTACGCTCTTATGACGATATAGTACCTACTTGAGTACGTGCTACACTAGACTAGCATCGAAACAGCCACTACGCAACTATATTGCTCATATTTATATAATAATAAGCTATGAATAAGTTTGTATCAAAAGGTTGGCCTTAACGATAGGTTGAATATCCTTTTCAAACCAATAAACTCCACAGGATCTTAAATATTTAATCAGACACTAAAGACCCTAAGTTGATTATAAAGTATGAAAATCATTAGCAAACATTTAACTTCGCAACTCTCTTAAAGTTAAATCTTCGACCGCTAAAATCCTGTTATGAAAATCGACCGCGCTTTTTGACTTCCAAACAAAAGTCTTTCGTGAATCTTTTGCAAATACGTAAAATCCTATTAGAATAATACGAAAACAGCGCAATATCAAATTAAGGGTACGGTCGGTTCATCTCAATTATGTATAAAATGGAAATAAAAACGTGACAATGGCGGCGGGGGTATAATAGCAGTCTTAACAGCATTTGTAATCGGTGCCTACACAGAGAGGGGTGTCACTCAATGAAAAATCTCCGCTCTGTTTATAATACTCGGAAAGGGCGAAACAATAAAAGTTTTTTGGGACTGTGCAATATTAAAACGATATAATCTCGTTTCGGCCAGGATTCGGGTCGAGCCCAAACTTCCCTTTATTAGAAATGTAAAGAAGACATAAAAAAAACCTGCAAACAATTTTGATACAGCAACGTTTTCATTACCAACTCATCACAGTTCCACTTTTTCGTCTGTTCTGAGCGACGTGGCTGTAATTTTGGATAGACACGGTTTCAGACGTCAAATTTAATATTTGCCCGGTAAATTATGCGTGATAAAGGATGACGAGATGTGACAGGAAAGAAATATAAGAAGAAGATATTAGATTAAGCTTTAAGTCAATTTTGCCAAGTGTTCTACTTAGATGCTGAGCTCGTATTACTTTTCAAGAGAATGATAAACCTTTTATATAAGAAACAGATATTTGAGAGCACTTAAGCGTCACGACAAGTAATTTATTTAGCAATGCGATCATGCTGTCAATGTGACTGCCCAAAATTAGCACTAACACCACAAATATATAAATTCAAACGTGATTATTATACTTACTGGCACCTCCATATAGTGAATCCACTGGAAGTGAGCATAGACAAACATATCATTAGTTAAAATGTACATTGGATCGGTAACAAACATTTATATCACACAAAAGGTGCACAGACAAGGAAGGTGTGACTTAACGGTTACCTAACATCGGTAAAACGGAATGGTGCATGGAAAAACTTAAACAAAAGAAAAACGCACTACGTCTATGTTCTACTTTTAAAAGAAAAAAGGTGCAAATGAAACGAAACTCTTTTTAAAACCCACTCAAAAGCGAGAACTTACATGAAGCGGCGGCGATCGTCGGTCGTCGCGTTATGGAAGCCATGTAAAGACGTTAAAAGAAAATACCTTAAAACCGAGAAATCAGCTTAACGAATCAAAAACAAAGTCTATGATACCGAATTCAAAAGCAAGTAAATAACCTCGTTAAACAGAAAGCGAGACATGATAAATGAAATGTAAACAAGCGTATGAGTAAATGCGAACAATGAGTTGGTTTTCAGCGAAAATGTCACGTCATAAATGAAGAAATCGCAAGAAAGTTAGGATAACGTTAATTTGAAATTTTAAGTATAATTGTAGATTGTGTTTAAATATCAATAAAAAATTCCTAGTTTACCTATGAAAAATTGACGTACAAGTTATAGATTATATTTAAAATTCTGATTATGAACAAATAGCGGCTCATTTTTAGTTTTATTCACAAAATGATTTCACGTTTCTGTAACACAATTGGTTAAACCTTAATAATGCTAATATTTAATGCAATTGGTATATTCATTTAATAGTAATTATTAAATTTTGTAAATAATAACGCAAATAAAACATGCTCTTAACCTATCAAAAGTATTTTTTACATGTTTGAAAACTTTCAAGGTATCGTACTTGAATGATAGATTTTATTTTTCTTACTAGCTTTCGTGTCTAGAGAAACGGTCACGAGAAATGTTAAGTAAATAGTGTAAGACACTTTTGAATAGTTTATGCATAGTAAAAGGATTGAAGTTTACTTGGCTACCTATAAAAATAGTCGTCTCTCAAAGACTTTATTTAATTCCTTGCAATTATTTATTTAATGTTTTTTTATACCCAGGTTACCAGCTGAATTAATACGACGAGGTAAAGAAATTGTGGTTGAAGAAGATTGAACCTCGATTATCCATTTTCGAACAGCCGGTCATCCTTTGTGACGTAGTGGTCAGAAACTGAAATATATAACCAAAAAGCAATTTAGCGAATGTTACACATACCAGTTTCTCCTGTAGTGATGACGGCAGGAGCTGAAGGTGGTCCTCTGCCGATGTTGTTGACAGCAATGACGTACATTTCATATTCTGTATATGGTGATAGGTTCGTGACGGAGTAGTACTGGGTGATCACGCCTGATATCTCGCTGAATGCCTGTAGGATTTGTAAGGGTTAATGATTAAGACGATTTAATTATAATAATAGTCTCCCTAGCCGATTTCGACTACGGTGGCCAGTCACATCGACTAACCGACTGCGCTGGACATAGTATAGTGCCCAAACACAGGTGCACTATTCGTTTCATTCTCATAGCCGGTGGGACGCTATCTGACACGACCGGAGGGAGATTAGGCGCAGGATCAACGGCTTTACGTGCTTTCCGAGGTACGGGGGTGAAACACTGGCAAATTCCAAACTCCGGGCTGCCCTGAGAATTTTCTGAACAGTAAAACCCAGGTACATATTATTGGCCCGACCCGGGGATCAAACCCGGGACCTCTGGCGCAGCCGTCGCTTTAAATTGCGACCCTCTAACCGCTGCGCCACCGAGGCAGCTATGACGACTTATGAGATACGTTGCTACGCACTTTTGAATCCTTTTCTAATAATTATCTTACGTGAATAGATTTAACCATCTTAATATTTATCAGACACTTCGTGTATTAGAACCTAGATAAATAGAGGTATGTGGGCTTACTCTTGACTCTAGGAAAATTCATACGTGATGGAGGTACACTCAGATTTTGAATCTTTGTTTTGCAATTATTAAACTCTGACAAAAATATGTGAACTTATTTCCTTCATACCTGGTTAGCGTATTTGGGCTTGTACTGTATGACGTAGTACTGTGGCTCTTCGGGCCCACTGTAGGTCCAAGCCAGGCGGACTGTTGTCGCCGTGATTTCTGATGCTCGGACTTCGGACGGAGGGCCGGGGAGAGCTGTGGAAGAGATACTCGATGATATTTTGTAAAAGGTCTTTGACGTCAGTTTAGGTTAGGTTGCATACAACGGGCTAGCTTAGGCCAATGTTTGAATGATGAATGTTTGTAGCCTTTGTTAAAATTTTACTCGCATATCACTCTGGTATGAGTGATAGTTACGGCTACACCTGAGGAAGCCTTTATGGTGGTGTATCTAATCTGATTCGATAACGGAAAAATGTTTACTAGTGATAAAAGGTTTTTTTTCTGATTTTCAAAAGTTGTTTTATATTGCAATACTACCTATTGCAATAAACATTTAAACAATATTAATTAACAAAGAGTATTTCGAAAAAACGTTATTAAATTTAACCAGCAACCTGTCACAGCGTTGATTAACCCATTCCTCAAGGCGCTGTCCTTAAATAAATAATTGCAAAATTTACCGCCATTTATAAATTTCAACTTGCCCGCTTTGTTTTTACCCGAACATTCCTCCGTTATCTAATCTTTATTAATGTTTCAATTAGAAATTCTATAGCGTCATCAATTTTAAATAGCAACACAACCGAACACTACGCGTCCCGGCGACTTAATCCTATCCCGAATCGGAAAAGGGAATGTACAGTAACAATAATTAATGATTAATCAAGCTGACATCCGTTTGTCTCTGAGGACTGGAACTTTGGAACCCTTTCAATTATGAATTATAACACTAATTCGTAATGGATCTGCCGACTGCGGCAATTTATCAAATTGATTTTGTTAAATCCCTCCTACCACCTCGGCGGAGTTATTAGCATAAATTTGAAACAGTTATCCGAAGAAATTATGAGTGTAATTTGATTTAGTCATTCGTCTCCATGAAGAGCGAGTGATGGTTTAATTAGGAGGGCAGGGGAAGGGTTAACGTGTCATAAAATTGTTTAGCAATTAACATTTTACTATTGCATCAAGTTTGTAAGATGGGTAAATTGTAAAGCGTCCTAATAGAGAACAACAGGATATCTAAAGGGAAGAATGAGCTTTTTTTTTGCGCAGGAATTGCTTTATGCAGCCCAGGGGAGGGGGCAGTGACCTTCATCGTTTTTTTGATATATTTTTTTGTTTACCTTGTTACCAAACCATGTTTGTCAAGGTTTACCCAATAAAACCTCCGCGGTTTCCCTCAATCCGCCTTAGGTAAGGTAGAATGCACTCGCCCCAGCAATAGCATGTAGGCTTACATCATGAGAGTGCCTCGAGGAAGTTAAGGTCCCTTCGACCGGTCTACGGACATCCCACCCCGGAGTGAAACGACCAAACGTTTAAAATAAATACTACTATCATAACCGCCCACAAAAGTAGGTCGTATATTGTATGTACTTAACCTTCATAGTAGTACCTTGTGAACACCTAGAGGCCTGTTGAATAGATACCTACTTTGAAATCGAGATTGCTAATATATTTATCTTCTCATGATAATGGTGTCACATTTAATTTATAAAGATAAAGGAACCTTTACATGCGATGTTTTTTAAGATACAATATCATCCCAATTGATCAAGCAGAGTCTCCCAAGTCTCTCAAGGGGCCTACATTAAGAAACGGGTGGCTGCAAACTGTTATTATTATTTTTGACCTCTGTTTTTATGTATTTTTTTTTTAACATACCAATATACCGAAACCATCGTATTAATCCAAAATATCAAATTTTAGAAACCCCATTGACCCGTGATATTTCAAACTGCCGATGGGGTCATGGATACCCTACCATATACTGTCAATGTCATCGGAATCAAATATCGAATTAATCGGCCAACTTAAAACTAGGAAAGAGCTGATGATCTTCAAATGCTCGATCAGATTTTCATTTAACATGGCTAAGAACACTCGATATAAAATTATATATGACACAAAAAAGTAAACAAATATCGGATCATCCCTTTAGGCGCTACGATACCAAAGACAGATACACAAATACACAGACAGACACGTAAAACTTATAACACCCCGCCCTTTATTCGTCGGGGGTTAAGAATAAGGATGCATCACCAACTCACATTGCACTTTGACCTCTGCCACCGCTTCGATGACCCCCAGCACGCTGGCAGCTTCACACGTGTAATTAGCAGATTCCCTGATGTCTTCCAGTTTCAGGGTGTTCAGTCCGAGGGGAGGGTTGTCTTCGGGCGTCAGCCATTTTGTCAAGCCTGGGAACGATAGTAACGATTAAATCGAATATCCATCTGCTGAAAAAGACTGCGGCGCAAAAAGATTCTGGTGCGGTTCGTTAGGAAAAAAGGTTACCGAGCGAATTTTCTTTGTCGAAGGAAGAAATGTTTTTCATTTCTCAGGGTCACGATTTCTATGCATTTCGATTTCATCCTTGCGGTAGTTGTTTAAGTGTGGTTATATAGGGTCTAAAAAAAATACTGCATTCCCTCTAGGTACCAATTCTGATCCTCAAATAAAACAACTTTTTGTATGGGACCAGTATCGTAATCCCAAAAAAAGATTTCATTTTCCCGTAGTAGAGCGCCGATCAGCTGTTTCTAGTTTGTATGAAGAAGTCAAAATTTTTCTTGGGAGTTCGATGTTGGTCCCATACAAAAAGTTGTTGTATATAAGCAGAATCACCACAGAGATGGAATGCAGTTGATTTTGTTAAACCCTGTATAATTTGTTTTTTTTTAAAAGTAAAACGGCTAATAACGCAATCGAATGACTACACCAAAAAAGTTTAATTGACGTGTGAATCGCCGCCCTAATATCATCATCATCATATCATAAAAGTGAATTGTTATCAACATCTGGATAGCTGTTTTAACCAATGTAGTAATTATTTACATATTTTATTTTATTTTGCTTATGCAATAACGTTATTACTTGTTTCTCTTGGTCAAGGATAACAGGGATCAGATTGCAAAAAATACAATTAAGAAAAGTGTAGTGTCTCTATAGAGCCGGTGTGACTCTAGAATAAAAAACCGATTCTTCCTTTTCAATGACTATATAAGTAACACACGCTAGTACCGGTAGATTTAGAGAAGACAAAGAAATAATTAAGGTTAAGCCAGTATTCTTCAAAATGAAAAAAGAAACCAAAAATTTGCGCACGGGCGTGGTTCGAACCAGCAAATTCTTGGCTAACCACACCAAATGCTCTACCAATTGAGCTACCGTGCTATCGGTACGACCGCAAGAAATTTCTAGTCTCTTATGAGTCTGTCATGACCATTGTTAAGCCAGGTTTTTGACAGGTAGAAATGGTTCCAGTAATGAGTTGGTTACAGCTTAGAATTGGCTATCGAACTCTCAATACAAAAGTAAATGGCTTGGACAATATAAGTAAAGTGAAAATATCTAGATACACAGTGGTGTGCACAAGTTCACAGATCAACAAAGGTTAGAATTACTTTTGACTTCTCTATAACTTCTTATCTACCCACATATCTGTATTTGCAGAAAGATTTAACATCATCATTGATTGTACTTATAAATGAACGCCAATTAGGGATTGCAATCCAGCGGCGTTTTCAATCCAGCGAGTTTTTTGCTGGATTGACCTGAATCCACCTGGATCCAGCGCGGATCCAGCAAAACTTGGAACGAAAATAAAAAGACGTCATTTTTAAGACTTTTTTTATTAATTTGTACTTCTTACGATTTGGTTTATTTGCTTCTTCATACTTTTTTGGATTTTTCAAGTACACTAACGTACCAGTAACTTCGAAAAGGGCGTCGTTCTGCGATTCTCATTTTAGATTCACACTTTAGTGACACAAAGACACTTTCTATCGAGACGAGAGCAGTCATTCAACTCATCAATTGTCTTTGATTTATAAAATAAACAAACATAAGCGGTACAGTTGGTAAGGGGGAAAGGGGGCGGGCGGCGTTGCCTTTCATGCGGCACGTGCTATGGTGACAGAACGGCAACGTTGCTGCGCCGATTCGAAAATGGCGGCAACTCAAAACTAAACAATAGAAATTGATACGTTTGCGGATCCGCATCGCTGGATCAAGATGTATGCTGGATCCAGCATGTTTAAAAAGGCGCTGGATCCAGCTGGATTGCTGTATGCTGGATCCAGCAATTGCAATCCCTAACGCCAATACATACCTTTTCTCCATTTGACAGTAGGCATTGGCGAGCCGAACGCGACGCATTTGAGAGTGACGTTCCCTCCCAGAGGGACCTCGTTGCGCGCTGTCGGGGGGATTGAGAATTGAGGCGCCACACGACGAACTGCGGACAAAATGTCTGTGCATTAGTTATTATTAGTAATAGTCAGAATGGTCACCCATCTAAGCACGACCGCGCCGTTGTTTGCTTGTCTTCGGAAGTATTAGTAGTAGTCCCTCTAGCCGATTTCGACTACGGTGGCCAGTCACAACGACTAACCGACTGCGCGGGACATATTATAGTGCACAAGTGTATGCGCAAACACAGGTGCACTCTCTATTCCTGTCGCTCTCATAGCCCGATGGGACAGCAATCTGACACGACCGGAGAGAGATCAGGCGCAGGACTAACGGCTTTACGTGTTTTCCAAAGCACGGGGGTGAAAAACCGCCAACTTCCAAAGGGCTACCCTAATATAATAATATCCTTATAATAATAATATCCTTATAATAATAATATCCTTTTGGACATTCCCACACATCGCCATCTAGCCCCAAAGTAAGCTACTCAAAGCTTGTGTTATGGGTGCCAGACAACGGATATAATACTTAAATACTTTTTTGTTTGTAAATACATACATGATATACATAGAAAACACCCAGACCAATACAAACAGACATGTTCATGCACACAAATGTTTGTATTGTGCGGGGACCGAACCCGCACCCGCTGCGTAGTAGGCGATTTCTCGACCATTACACCAGACGGGTCGTCAATATACCCTAAGAATTTATAAACAGAAAATCTCAGGTATATATTTTTGGCCCAACCCGGAGATCGAACCCGGGACCTCTGGCGCAGCCGTCGCTTTAAAGTGCGACCGTCCTGCCGCTGCGCCACCGAGGCAGTTATTTGCGGAAGTATTATACTATTGAAAAAATATATCCTAAATAATTTGTTCACTTATTTTAACAAAAACAAACAAAACTATCAATTACGAAACAAGAATTGCAATATCGTAAAGATTCGGTTGCGATATGCTTTGTTATTTTAACCATAAGCAGAGTAGCATCTTAGCAAACAAAATCGTGACGAATGCTACAGAGTATGTTTGTGAAATAAAAAATATATGAACTGTAATTTAAACTGAACTTATGTGTGATATCTTTATATTCTCCTTGTTAGCAGTCACTTTATGACTTTATACGTAGAGACCATGAATAAATATAAAATTAAAAAGAAACTTCCGAGAAAGTTACAGCACCATTTCCAAGAAATCTAGTAAAAAACAGCAACGACACTAAAGTCTTAGCTTTCGCATGAGTTTATAATTACCTTATTAACCACTGCGTCGCGTGTCGTGAACACACACAAGCTCGAATACGCCTACAATCCTATTAACATTAATATTATAGTGCTAGGGATAGAAGGTGCGCTTGGCACGTTATTGACAACAAGATAGACTGGTGATTAATTTTGCAAGTACCGACCCATGACCAGTGCTGTGACTGTAGTTGCGAGTGTTTAGAGTTTGCATTCCGTGTATTTTTATAGTTATATTTATAGATTTCTTTTTACTTTATGAAATATGCTTTGAGGGAACGTCAAAGATATACAGCCTTATTCATAATAACAGAAATAGTCTAATAAACCCATTTTAGCTATTATACTGTTTTGTTACTTTCTGACAAATGATGACAGCGTCCGGAAAGAACGAGAAAAAAGAGTGTCAGTTAAAACAGGTTTATTATACTATGAGCGTTATTATAAATAAGGGGGATAGTATGCACCTAAATAAAGTTAAGGTTACGAAACCATATAATTGTTGGATTTCAGCTACTTATACACTTTATCAAACACATCATCATGTAACAATTGAGTCAAAAAAGTCCGCCATTTGTACTTTCTTTTGTCTGTACAGTAGAGTTAAATAAGTAAAGTAAGCCTGCAACGTCCCACTGCTGCGCAAAGGCAACTCAACTATGAGGTAGTTTGAGCCATACGTCACGCGGCCTCAGGGCGGATTTTTGGAGGTGTGTATGCAAATTTAATGTGATAGCATAAAAAAATGAAACTTAGTTTAAGTATCAATTTGTATTTTGTTGCAGTACCTACCATAAAATAAAAAATAAAATAAAAAATAAATAAATAAAATACTAATGAAAAAAGCTAAATTAACAAAACAGTTGACATCCCATCCCCCAGTCTACATAATCCAGGGTGGGTGGGCAGAGTGGCTACTTTGTAAACGCCACGGAGCAAAAAGATAAAGGTGGAAAAACATTTACTTCGTTTTCCATTATGGTAATTAGACCGTCCTCAGTCATTGTGGCACAATCACTACTTAAGAACACTTTGTACGGTAAATGTATTTTATAGTTCAAGAGGACGTACGATGTAAGCTAATTTTGTTGCTTTTTCATTCTACTTTGACAATCTTTTGTGTGTTTTTTTTATAGTACCTCATTATATTTTATTCGTTCGAGGAAATCTGTTAACAGATGAAAACGAATCCGCTTTGTGACACAAAGTTTTTAATCCAGAAAGACGAAAGCACGTTGTTTTCATGAAAAGACACGTATATTACCAAATGGGCTCCATTAATTAATACGTAAAGTACTATCATCTATAAATATTTATTATAAGCTTATGTACTTAGGTACAATACTTGTTTAGAAGGTTGTTCCATCACACTGTATTAATTTCGTATTTTCCCTCCAATATTCCGATATCTTTGTAATTGAAAATAGTATCGAGTGAACTTTATTAAACGAATAAAAAATAAGGCGTGCTTCTAGAGATTTATTAAAGAATATATCGATCTGGGGTTATTCACCTTTAAACTTGGCAATAGGTTTACTCAAGAAAATGAGTTTCTGAACATTTCATATTTGATCAGGACGAATAATAATTGAATGATTGAGTGAAATTCTGCCGAGAAAATGTAATATGTACGATTGAATGAAGAGAAAGTAAGTGCTGAAATACGAGTAAAGGTTAAAGCATATTTATCCACCCGTCATCAACCAGGCGTCAATTTTTTTGATAGCAAAACAGGTCAAATTGCCACCACTTGAATTATGCTGCAGTGGTTCTATTGGGAAATAGGATTCTAGGCGAAAAGAAAATGCAGAGTTTAGTGAAATCTAACGGAACATATATTGCAAATATAGTATCTTGGAAGTCAGAATGTCTGGATCCTATCACAAGAGTTTGTCTTTAGAATAAGTCATATAGGGGGTATTGTACGGCTTAGTATTATCCTCAATTTGTCACAAGAGACACACACTCAAGACTGTCAATGTCAAGATGGCGGAAACCGGTGTTGCCACTGCTGGTAATTCCATGTTACAAATATATCAGTATTTTCACAATAAGATACTACCAATATAATAATTGATTAATTTTTATTTTTAATTTCAACAGGTTCAAGTAGTGACAATCCAACCTGTCGACGAATGCTTTTAGGTCACAGCTAGAGCTAGCCCATACCCTGCGCACAAAGGATGTACACCGCTTTAGCATGACTGTGTAAAAACAGTCCAACCTCGCGTCAGCAAACATTCCAGAGGCACTGATCCTAGAAGCATTATTGACTGAACCCGTAGGACACTGTATTGTTTATGCGTGTAGGAAATCCACAGACTGGTCTTGTAGAGAGATGTATAGTATGCACTGAAAAGAGGTATTTTTAATGGAGCAGTGCAGCAGGCAAGCCTACTTGCAATTCAAATTGTTCATATAGACAGTTAACTACGTTCTCGTTCCATGACAGCCTGTTTGTCAGGGTGGACGGATAGTTGACAACGAGTTTGATGCGTTTTACAATGCATGCGCCGCTGGTAGAAGTGGGTTCCGGATTGATCTTGATCTGAGGTGGTGAGAAAGTTAATAAATAGATCTGCGTTAAAGTACGGAGATTCACACAAATATAGAACGCCTCGAGTTGATACCGTTTTATTCCCGTAACGAGTGGATAGATGTGCATTAACATTTAGTACTAGATGATATAGATAATAGACTTTGTTGTTTTTATTCTTTGTTGTTCTTTGTATACGAGTGACTTAAAAAAATAGCATTTTTTTATATGAAACCCGAGAGTATGAAGGATATTTAAATTCTAATAAAAAAAATAGAAACCATTTGCAAGAATCCGTCAAATAATAATATATATCATCGAGCCATACGTAACCTATATTAAAAAAAGATAATAGGCCGATAACACACAATTGAGCATCAATGCTTAAATATAAAATGAGCATAGAAAATATTCTGTCACAAAATGATCGATGTAACTTTGCCCCTGCGTCTTGCCTTGCTTTGTCTCCGTAATAACACATTATAAAGGGTGTCGGCTGGCTTGATTGATCATCACAAAAATGGTATACGTATGGAAAATTACGCTACCGAAGTTACATGATTTTATCTTATAATTGTGCATCGATTTTTAACGATGTTACCGAGACGCTTTTGTTTCGTTTATAACACCTTCAGAACATTTAACGACGAAATTGTGTTTGTTACGGTGTTATACTTGAGTATTATTACAGAATTATAACATAATTAGGTCAGCATTTTATAAATGTTTTATAAGCGAGATTATACGATTCGCACGATTAAAATAATGATAAGACCTCTATCAATCAAGTGATTATGTATTTACAATATCAAAAAATATCTAAACGCCGTTTCTTTTTGTCGAAAATTGTAACCAATCGAAAAGCAAAAAGAAACGGCAAATATTTCATTTTAAAATAATAAAAAACTTCATCAACTACACAAGTAATTCATCGTTTAGCACTGAGGTCTTAATAGTAAATTATATTTATTACATTACTAGCGACTCGCCCCGGCTTTGCATGGGAGCAATGTATTATACATTTAAACCTTCCTCTTGAATCACTCTATCTAATAAAAAACCGCATCATAATTCGTGGCGTTTTAAAGATTTAAGCATACATACTTACAGAAAGTAGAAAGCGACTTTGTTTTATACTATTTAGTGATTTTAAAAAGTATAAAAAGATTGTTTATATTATTCGTTTAGCAATGAAAAACCTGCTTTACATCTCAATGAGAATATCTGAAAAAGTAAATATTTTCCTTAAAACATAAAGTTAAAGATCGCTCATAAGATTGTTCGAGAGTTTCGACACAGTTTATCTTTAATTTGTCTGCTTGACCCGTGGGCATTGAATCAAAAATGTTTGTCACGCCGAGTCAAAGTTACATCTGATCTTAATAATGTTGAGCGGAGAAGTTTTATTTTCTCATTTCGTCGAATGTAGTCTAAGCTTAAGGTCGCAGTCCCTGTTTAATTAAAGGTGTACAACTAAGGACAGATGTCGGAGCTGCGGCGTTCATTCTTCACTGGCCTTTGCTTGTGGTCTATGCTAGACGGATATATTATTTGAAGTTCGGTTTCACCATTTACTTTTAATACATATAGAGTTTAAAGTGCGCCCTCACATTAGAGCGACAGCAGCGCGACAGCGGCGGATGCCCATACATGAAAAACAGCCGCTGCTGCCATTTATATATAAAATCATCAGTCGCGCGAACCGTCGCGCTGCTTAAGGGGCTTCCCGAATTTTTAACGCGCACACTAGCGCCACTTTAGTAGAAAAATCATAACTCGTTAAAGTTAGAAACATTGCCATATTAAGCAGTTTTTCTAACTCTAACTACAGTAAACTACTTTTGAAACAATTTAAACGTACAAAATAAACTATAGAACCTGTACTACAATCGTGTCTACCAGATTTTTGATTGTTTTTGTTTGAGTGGCGCTATTGTGCGCGTCGTAAATTCGGGGACCCCCTTAAAGCTTGTAGCAAATCTACCCACCCGGCACAGGAACAGCACCAACCAGGCGTCAATTATACGGAAGAAGGGAACAGCAATGCCTTAGATGGGATCGGCACCGGATAGCGAACGCCTCGCCTTGAATCGTGTTTTCTACAACTTATGACAGTTCTTCTTGTGAATGACAGCCCGTTTGACAGGGTGGACGGATAGTCGTTAACAAGCGGGCGACGCGCCGTAAACGCGTAACAACGCATGCGCCGCTGGTAGAGAGTGGGTCCCGAGTTGGTTTCGATCCGAGGTGACGTTACGAAGTTGATAGATTTGCGTTGAAGTATGGAGTTTCATGCAAAGAATACTGAACGCCTCGAGTTGATACGGTGCTGTCACCGTGACGGGTTGATTATTGGGCTTCGACCTTAAGTCGCCTAAATGTGAAAGCGCTCTACAACTCCATACGAATAATCATGGCTTGCACTTATAGTTAGGGTAAAGTATGACGATACAACTGAGCAAAAGTTTACCAATAATTACTTACTGCGTACTTGAGAACCTGCTCGAAGTATGACCATTTTAGTGTCGTAGTAGGCAGGCAGATTAGTACCGTCACTTGTGCTTCGATACTTTTTTGGGTATGGGTAGTTTATTCAGGGATTTTTTTAGTCAGCGCCAACACAAGGATAATGGTAGTATTATTTATGCTAATTCTAAAAAAAACTTTAAAAAAAAAAAAGTTTTTCATAAGAAAACCTCTATACAACATGTCTTAAAAACAAACACTACGAATGTGAACACTCGCGCACTATCACGTAGCAACAAAACGCTACGACGTAGCTAGTAAGCTAGGGCGGCTGTCGACTTTTTCAACTTGCTCGCTATCATCGCAATATTAAATCGATTTTGAGGTTTTTCCGAATTCCCAAATTAAGGTACTTATTTTTTTATACATATTTTCAGGAACTGTATTATTTGTTCAACCACTCCTGCAAAGTCAGTGAAATGCATGTGACGAAATTTCATATTTATTTATTAATCCATTTTAAATATAGAAATAGGAAGAGATAGGAAGTGAAACCTTAAATAGTAAATGGTGACCCCTTCTATAATACGTTTGGCATTAAAACGCACAAGAAAACACTAACAACCACGTAAAATTTAATTACAATACCACAAGATGCCACAAACGCAATATCTTTTGAATCGCACCACACCGCGGCCAGGATATTATTATTCTTTTATTCAAAACGTTTCCTGGCTACTTTGCTTCGCGATTAATTAAAATTAGGAAGAGTAGAAAGGTTCACGTGTTTTTAAGCTTTTACAATGAAAAAGCGAAGGGAGAGTTTCTTTTTCCATTGCAATTCAATTTTAGGGGCAACTAATTCGCTGTAAGTCTCTTTGTGACAATAAAGAGTGTCAGTCATGTTTAAAAAAATTGGAGGATTAATTTTGTAACGGATACTCGTAGTAACAAACAAACGAATTTGTAATTCATGCACGTGTTATACATTTTTGTTGTTTCCGTGAAAATAGTATTAAAATTTAGTAGTGTTGCCAGATAGTTGTTATTACTACACGTATAGAGAAGCAATGCCAAGCAAAAAATGTGTCGCAAATACACTTCGGTCAGCTAAATACAAATACGAGAGAACAAGATTATGACGTTTTCCTTGACATTTGAATTTCGAAGCTTCATCTTGTCACGGTAGACAAAAAATATAGTGTTTTTGAAATTAAGTCAATATAGAAATGTTTTTTTTTTATATTGTCTCATGACACAAGTGCATGTACTTACTTTGGGATCTGTACCCCTATCACGAATAATTTGCGTCAAAGTATTCGTATAGTAACGTAATCATTTGTATGAGAATCTAAAAGCGCCTCTATCGGACGTAAAACAAACTAAATTTGGCAGCTTAAATACCTGACATTTATTGTGCGTAAACATTTTCTATAGTGTTAAACTGGATTTGCGATCACGAACCTTTCTTTGACGTATAGTATCGTGAGTTGCAACAAGATTACGAGCGAATAAGAGCGAAGAGAAACTAGGTAACTTTTATGGATAAGACCGCCTAAGTTGTATTTTTTTCTAAAATTATCACACAGCTGCATTTGAAGACTGATTCAAGCTCTTGGAATGAGAAAGATTCGGCATCAACTTCAATAGCAAATACATCTCTCACCTCCGGTTTATTGATAATATACTATTCGTGCAGGCAAAGATGAGATTTTGGAACTACAGTCGAAAGCCTTAACCGAGCCTCACAACAAGTGGTTCTAAGAAAGAGGTATATCAACGAATCCAACGCGGCCGGCTAGGCAGAGGTCGGGAAACAGCGCAAGAACGTCACCATGTCTCATTAACCTCAGTGTTTGAAGACGAAAGTTTTCAACGGGTGTGTGTGTACTAGTGAGAACGTACGGATCCGACACATAGTTTCTTACTATATTTGCTCAAAATATAACATATAACAACAGACAGAGCTTTGGCTTTTGGCGAGAAATAAAGAAACGTGTGGAATAAAGAAAACGTTAGTGGTCATATTTATAATTCTAAAATTATGACATTACATTAGAAATTTATTACAATACTTGTTATCTTATACACCTTATTTTTAACTTAAAAAGGAATCAGGAACAGGGCACTTGTAACAGGTGTATCGATTTTGATCTTGTTGGGTTCATCTTTGCTCTAAATATATATATGGGAGTAACGAAGACCGCCGGAACTGCTAGACACACTTTATTTCTTCTAGCTGGCATATATAGGCGTATTTCTACACATTGTACTTTGGTCTGTCTTCATTCTGAAAAATAATATATATTTATTTTATATTGACGTAATGCTTTTCATTCCATTTGTTAGAAACAGCGTCCTCTTGGAGAGCTGAGGGCTTGGATAAATCACAATTTCTTGAGAAATAAGATCTAGTTAGAGTTTATCTCGCTATAATAGCCAATGAATAAAAGCACTTTAATCACTTATCCTTGTATTAATTTTACATACTTACTTTTTCAAAAATTCAAATATTGTTACGTTGTACTGCAAACGACTTGTCCTCGTTATTTTAATATTTTTACACAATTTTTAATTTAATCTTTTGTATGCTTTTGTAAAACTTTTGAATTTGTCACTATTTGATGGCCTAACGTCAGTCTGTCAATTGACAGTCTACTAAACAGTTCAAAAATCTTAAGATTACAGAAAAACATATATCTTCATATTTTAATAGACCAAATTTTTTACATTTGCTAACCCTGCCAAACATATTGATCGTAATTTTGTTTCGTTATTGATTTTTCTTAGATTTTACTGGAATATCATGATATATTTCGATAATATTCATAAAAAAGATCGCTTAACTTGTTTCTGGACGTGTCATTCAACGGCCATATTTACGTTAGTATGACGTCACCTTCGTCAATGCTATCGAGCTTACTACACGACACGAGAGTGCTTCGTGATGCCGACTAACGTTGTACTGCGTAAACTCGCTACGATAACGTGACGAATACGTCTAAAGTTCGTGATTGGGGTACAGATCAATGAATGTGATCAGTGTCGAATATATAAACAAAAAAGTTACCTCATGCATGGTTTGTAAAACATTTTAAGGTCTCTCACCAAAAAACCATTTCATTGATATATTCGTATCACTCACATTATCCAATAATATGTATTAGATCTTACTCGTATATAATTTATTATTGATATATCGTTTCAATGTGACATTCCAATGACTCCGTCTAGACTTAGGTTTCTAGTTAAAATATATTAGTTAAAATGTAGGTATTTCAGTAAATAAAATAAACTTAAATTATAAAGAAGAACCTAATGCACATAGCGATTTTATTTTGTTTGTTTTTCAGTACCACTGATCGATTATTTTTTTCTTCAAATATAAAAGGCGTGCCCGCAATCGATTGTTGCTGGCCAGTACGAACACTGGTCACGTGAAACGGAACGGAATAAGAATAAAAATCTCGCAGTGCGACGGGCTGGGGTGGCAGGTGGCCACAAAAACAAGGCATCCGTGTGAAAAGGAGCGTAACATTGTCTCTTGTGCGTAGTGACACTGACAGAGGTCCGGTCAGCCAATAATGTTAAAAAAGGAGTTTCGCTCAAATGCCCTCATGTGGAGCTTTCCATTTTAGGCATTTGGGAATGCAGGTGAATAATTAAAAAGGTCTCCAAAAGTTTTTCATTGAATTTATGTTTAAAAGCTATTTGAATCGCCTTTGATAGAAAATGCTAAAATAAAACCTTTTAAAACAATGCGGTGATATAAATGGAGCACTATGTTATAAACTTGCTTAATTGCTTATCTATATAAGCTTAAAAATACACTATCTGATAGTAGAAACAATTTCCAAGGAGCAATTTTCTCCTATCACTTTATAGTTATCTCTAGGGTGTGTTAGGATAGCTTTAGGATCAATGAATTTTCACGCTGGCGGAAAAACATAGGCAAAGAAAAAGAAGTGCCTTGTTGAAGATAGTAAAATGCGTTTAAGTCCTTCAGAATATTTAAGATAATTTGAATCATTATAAAGTCTTATTTAATTAATGTACACATTAAAACTGTTTATCTGTTTCAATCCCGTAAACGTCATTATCTAGGTTGGCGAAAAGCAATTACCCTCTGCTGTAAAACTGAACCTACATGTTAAATAATAGTTTAAAAAGTTATTTCCTAAAGTAGCGCTATCGAAGATATAAACATCGTATGACAAGAAAACTGCTCATTAATGATTAGCATTATAACATTCCATTAGTATTTACTTGTAAAAGCTGTTAGTGTAGCCGCAAGAAAGGATTGCTGAGCTTGTAGAAGTTATTGATTTCATATCCCTTTCTAAAAGTTTTGTGCACGTTTGTTTATTCTAAAGAAACAAAAAAACACTTAATTTACAGAGTCGCTAGTTGTTAAAATGTAACTTTTGTTACAGAAGTTTTACTTGTTGTCAAAATTTACTTATCAAAGTAATCACGTTTATGGAGTTTCACGTTTTTAAAAGTTTTATAACAATTGTGATTTGACTACAAATAGCCTTCGCGTCAGTGAATTGTTATTACTAGCAATAAATTTGCCGCAACTCGATGAAAACATTGTGACGTATTTCTTGACAATTTAATGTCGAATTTGAAACGTGTATTGATGATAGTGACGTCAAATCATGGCGCAAGAAATTTGTTTGTGGTGTCAGTTCCATAATACAAGGTGTTGTTTTGGTCAGTGACATCCAACTCAGGGATGATAATATGAGATATGCTTATTCTACAAAAAATGTTTTTTTTAAATTCTGAGCAAGTTTCATACAAGAAAACCTCTTCACAACATTAAAAAAAATTACAAAACGAATGCGAAAACTCGCACCCCAGCGCGTAGGTAGCACTTATCTACGAAATACTACGCCGCAGCTAGTAAGTTACGAAGAGGCTACCTGGTGTTGGTGGTTTTGACTCGATCGCTGTACCGGATAAAAAAATGATTTTGTGGGTATTTTCCATTTCAAAAAAAAAAAAAAATTTTTTCGGCATCAGTATCGTTTGTACAGGCACCCCTGAGTAGCTCGTCGCCGACCAAAACAACACCCTGTATATAGTAGTTCAATGTTTTGCGTTTAGTTCTTCACTTAACGATAGTTGCCATCAATTAAGTCGACAGAATATTATTATTGAGACCGCGAGTTCTAGGTGTCTTAAACTGTCTAAGTTGTAAATCCAATAGTGATCAATTTCAGATGATAAATGAGTGGACGGACTAAATCGGAGCTTATCGGTCGGTTTACAGAAATCGCTTGTTTACTAACCGACGGCTAATTACACTTGAAGAAGTGTTTCTGCTGATGGGTTAACTTCAAATACATCTTAGGCTTGATTGCACCATCTTATCAATCCGACTATTACCGTCAGCTACATTTTTGCATAGAATGTGACATTTATTTGCTTGGCTGCACGCGCTGTTTTATATTGAGAACGTATTATTGTGTAGTAGAGCTCTTAAATCGCAAAAGAAAAAAGCAGGTCATGTAACACACGACGATACCATAAGAGCGGCCATAAGAGCGGAAGTAAAATCAAAGACGCTCGAATTTCATAAGAGCACTGAAATAAATGGTATCTCCAAAAAAAATATATATATTTATGATAAATGTATCACAACAAACAACATAAATGAGACGAGGCATCACAATTTTTGTTTGTAATAGACCCCACATCTTTCGCAGTGGTGAATCTGCAACAATATGTGTTGCACGAAAACACTGAATGAATGCACTGCGCAAGTGTTGGGGGGATACTCTGTATGACGTTTTAATATTTTCGGTATGCGCCAGGGTCTACTTAGTTTATAACCTAAACGCTTTATTGAAAATACTACTATATCGACCGTACCGAACTTTCATCATAGTGAGGTATAACAAAAAAAAGCTCGAAATCACACAACGAGCGATGGAGAGGGCTATGCTTGGTGTTTCTTAACGAGATCGAATCATTAATGAGACACGTAGAAGACCTAAGGTAACGGACATTGCCTTGAGAATCAGGAAGCTGAGCAGAAATAGCAATGGGCAGGGCACATAGCGCGAAGAAATGATGGCCGTTGGGGCAGAAAAGTTCTAGATTGGATTGGAGAAACTATGACCAGAGACGCAGCGTAGGACGTCCACTGACAAGATGACTGACGATTTTGTAAAGATTGCAGGATCAAACTGGATGCAAGCCGCTAGTAACAATATCAAACAACAATTTAGTAATAATATATAGTACTAGAATCACAAATTAACAGTGTGCAACCGGCACTTAAATTAGGAAAATCCTGTGCTAAAGCGCCAGCATTCTTTCCAGGGCACAAGTAACGTTTTATACATTTAATTACTATAGCATGTAAACTTCTTCTACACCTCTGTGTGTGTGTGTGTGTGTGTGTGTGTGTGTGTGCGTGATCGGTCGCTGTAGAAAGCCGTGGGCACGTTCAGCACGTGACATCCTGAGGCTAATAATGATGATGATGAAATAACCATAATAAAAAAAAAAACACTGTAATCAACGAAAAATTAAACAAACATGATAACCTCTAAAAACAGATTCAAAAAATCTGTAGCTAAAAATCAAGACAAGATTGTAATATCCATCCTAATACCTATCTAGTGATTTAGACGTAAACACTAGATGGGCCATTGGCATGAGGATTGGGAGGAAAAGAAAAGAAAATCTTATCAACTTAGTGACACTACAACATCAAGAGATTTTAAGCTGTTATTTTAAAAACGATCGGGAACAACAGATCTGACATATTGATATGACTAGCGTTGTTGTTGACTTCGAAAATCATATAAATATCGACGAATATAATATAATAATATCTTACAAAACTGTATTATCAATATTCTTGCGTAATTGATAGAAAATCATCGATAGAATCGATTATTCATGCAATATTCAGCAGGAATAGTATCAATTCTATCGTAAGTGCATTAGATGATGAGCTTTGATACTATCGTATTGCAGGCTTTTGTTACTTCTGACAACTAAACCAGCGGTCACGGGTTCGAATCCCGCAATGGACAAATTTTGTTTGTGTGATGAGCACGAACATGCATGCTGAGTATTTTCAAGAACGAAAAACCCTTAAACAAATTTCGGCCCGACCCAGGATTAGAACCTGGGACCTGTTGGATCTTGTGACCAGAGCACTAATCAACCAGATACATAAACGCAGCAGTACAGTACAATAAACACATCCGCGTTACCATAAATAATAATACTAGGTTTGGACATCTTTTTCACTCAGACGGCAGAGTAGATATGACCTGTGAGAGATCAGGCGCAAAACCAACTGCCTAACTATTCGAGGCACGAATGAGTGATCACCACCAACTTCCTAACTCCGGTTCGTTTCCGAGAGAAAAAAAACCCAGAAACAAACTTCGGCCCGACCCGGAATTTGAACCCAGAACCTCTTGGGTAACAATCAGCGATCTAACCACTACACCAACGAAGCATTCATGACAACCCGTCTAGTGTAATAGTCGAGAAATCAGCTACTACGCAGTGGGTTGCGGGTTCGATCCCTGCACAATACAAACATTTGTGTGCATGAGCATGTCTGTTTGTATTGGATTGGGTGTTTGCTATGTATATCATGTATGTATTTACAAAGCAAAAAGTATTTAAGTATTATATCCGTTGTCTAGAGCCCATAACAGTAGCTTACTTTGGGACTAGATGGCGATGTGTGGGAATATCCAAAGGATATTTTTTTGTTTAATATTTAATATTCAAAAACAGCACTGAGTATACTGATACCGTCGGACACAGTGGGACCTTAGCCTCGTTAAATGCAAATGTGACATGATGCGCTGGTGGCCGCACGATGTTGCCAGTTTCCGGAGATAGTGTTGCCGCTTCGTTTATCGTGACTGATTGTTGCCGCAGTTAGGAGATTTTTGTTACACAACCGTGATATTTTTATTTAGGTGCTATTTTAACTTAATGTTTCAGGCGTCTGAGCCAATGAGGTTGTGCCGTTAAGTCAAAATATAAACCAGACGTTTGGACGTTATTTCATTTGTCAGTATGTTAAGATGCGGTCTTTTCATTGGGCCGATTTTACCATCGTCAGATAAGACTTACTCGACTGAATAAGTATACAAAGACCAATTTTTAAAATTACATTTCCATAAATGCTTGTTGATAAGTAGGTCTCGTTTTCGTTTGAGGGGTATTGTATTTTATGCGATAAATACTCCTTATCTGAAGTTAGAAAAATCAGACCTTAATAGCATAAGTACATACATTGTATTACAGATTGTCTCAATCCATAACAAGCACCAGTCTTCACAAAAGTTGTGTAACACCATTCATATAAACTAACTGTACAAATTATGTAAAACTTTTTGTAAAAAAATATTTTTTATTTATTTATTTATTTATAATAATTAGTAATAACTGCCTTGGTGGCGCAGCGGTTAGAGGATCGCACATTAAAGTGACGGCTGCGCCAGAGGTCCTAGGTTCGATCCCGCGTCGGGCGATAAATAAGTACCTAGGATTTTCTGTTCAGAAATTCTCAGTGTAGCCCGGAGTTTGGAAGTTGGCGGTCTTTTACCCCTGCACCTGAGCTCTCTCCGGTCGTGTCAGATTGCTGTCCCATCGGGCTATGAGAGTGAAAGGAATAGAGAGTGCACCTGTGTTTACGCACACACTTGTGCACTATAATATGTCCCGCGCAGTCGGTTAGTCGTTGTGACTGGCCAACGTAGTCGAAATCGGCTAGGGGGACTATTATTACAATAATTATCTTACCGATTTTCGGAAATGCCGGCTCCTCTCAACAGAGGTAGGTAGGTAAGGTACACAGGAGATATTATAGTGCCCAAATGTGTGCCCAAAGTGCACTCTCCGTTCCTTAACTCTTATTTATTCTGTAAGACGGTAGTTCGACATGACCGAAGAGAGATCAGGCGCAGGGCCACCGGCTGAACGTGCTTGCCGAGGCACGGGGTATTATCACCACCAACTTCAGAGTATTTTCAAGAAAGACAAACCCAGAAACAATTTTCGGCCTGACCCAGGATTCGAACCTCTTGGGTATTGTGACCACCGCACTAACCTAACCAACGAAGTAGTACAGTACAATATACACATAATATAGCTTTTACTTTTCTTTAAGAAATTACTCAGAACTCGTCAGATAGATAGAATAGATTTTGAGTCATACATAAACATACTATCAAGATCCAAGTAATTTAGACTAGAGAGTAGAATATAATATTGTACATGCGGTTGTCAAGCCCGTAAACAGATCATTACTTAATACAACCGCAGGGATCCTTTGACGCGGTGGCGGTTAGGAAAGGCCTAAGAGCCCGCAATGTTATACTTTGTACGATTTCTTTAACTTTGAATGTAAATTTAAGGAAGGAAGTGTGAGACATTTTCTTGAAAGAAGGAGTTTTTCACGTTTGGGTTATTTTTTACTGTTGCAGACAGATTAAATGTTGGTGTACTATTTTGGACGATTTTTGACATGGGTGATTTGCTATAATTTTACGCCCGTGTGGTGGAATGATCTACAAAAACCTCATAGCTCAAAAGTAGCTGAAAGCCTCGGATAACTGCGGAACGAGTACATTCGCATATAATAACAAGAAAGCCCACAAATGCTGATTTCATCCATTAGACAAGAAAATTTGTTACACGGTGTACGACACATCTAATTGGTTATAAAAAGTAAAGTTAGCCTGTAACGTCCCACTGCTGGGCAAAGGTTGTGACGTTCCTCAAGTATTACTCCATTCCGTTCTCAACTTAATTGGCTCACTATTCGTCAGCGCATAAATCTTCGAGTCCTTTTTACTCTTTTCAGTATTCTCGATAACTCGAACTCTCCCGACTATCTCAAATGTCGTTTCAAATTTATGAGAGACATAAGTTCTCGTACCCTCCGTCCTAACAATGCCCTCCAGCTATACACGCCTCTTCACAAGACTGCTTATGTCTCTAACTCCTTCACCCTCAGTGCTAGAAGACTCTGGAACTCCCTCCCTGATACCATCAAGACTTCATCGTCTAAGTATTCGTTCAAAAGTCTATTCGTGAGCTTTTTCTCAGTGAGAATACCACGTGATGCTTGATAAGGTTTGTCCTTCTCTGTTTCCCCTATTATAATGTCTGTTAGCCTATGTATGGATAATTGTATGTATTCAAGTATGTTAAAGTAGGTTTATTTATTATTATTTATGTAAGTATATTAGTAGTTTAAAATTATTTTGTTGCTTTTATGTGTAATTTTACGCCGCCTCAATCGTTTCTGCTTCACCCAATGGTTGACTGGTAGATAATGCTTTAAGAATTAAGTCCGCCATTTGTACTTTAGTTTTTGTCAGTGCAATAAAGAATTTAAAAAAAAAGTATGAGACGTCACCACGCGGGCTCAGTGTGGTTTGGTAATTGCAAGGAAAGCGACTTACCTTGCTTTCAGATTTTATCCGAGCAAAAACGATTAATATTAACCGATATTAGCCGGGACCAAAGACTTAACGTGCCTTATGATAAGGCACGGAAATGATCTTTATATACGTCACTTATATGGTCGGAATAGTCACCCATCCAAACACGACCGCGCCGTAGGTTGTTTAACTTCGGTATCACTACCACTGCGTTACAAGCACCTCATAAATGTATTTTATATAATAAAGAAAAATTAATATTACATGTTATATCTATGCTTTCGGTAGCTCTTCTAATGACAACGATAAAAAAATAAGAACTCACCTTTGACATACAAGGACGTGGGTTTCGAGAATTCCGTGCCGATAGAGTTTTCGGCAACACACTCAAACTTGCCCTGGTCCTCTTCTTCGCTCTTCACTATTTGCAATGTACCTGTAAACAAAGAAGACAGCAAATAAGATGGGAAAGAAACAGATTGATCATCTTGGTATTATTTTTTATTTTATTAAAAGTATTGGACACCAATCACATACATTGTTCTGATCCCAAAGTAAGTAGCTAATGCACTTTTGTTATGGAAATCAGACACAACGGTGGTACCACAACACCCAGACCCGAGACAAACAGGAAATTTTGATTTCTATATTGACTCGACCGGGAATCGAACCTGGGACCTCGGAGCAGCGACGCCTTGAAACCAGCGTGCTTAGCCACTACACCACGGAGGTCGTCAAATATTGGTCTGCTATGTTAGCGAACACGACACATTGAAGTAGGTATATACAGTGGCCAGCACATCACCCTCTTTTGTTGTAAACTAGCCCTTCTTAAAAATGAATAAGATACCGCAGTGCTTACATCGACGTGCGTACTACCGAAATTTTGCGCACTGAAATCTACTGCAAGGTGTCAAACACTACATTTACAAAAAAATGGACAGTCCATTTGTAGGTAATACATCAGACTCCGTACTTTGAGTGCTAAATCTTCCCTATCGTAACTGAATTCAAGTCGTGTATTGCTATGCTGTCGTCCGCTTAAACTTTTTCCATGTGTGCGTTCAAGCGATAGAAAGAAACAGAGGGTCCGTGCGCTTGCCCCAAAAGTTTACAAACTTATTTATCGACCAGCGACATTCGTAACTTTTAAATAAATGTAGCTATTTAGGGTTCCGTATAGTATTATAAAGTTCCTTATTACTACGGAACCCTAAAAACCCTAATACCTTATAGTTTTGGCATGTCCGTCCGTCCGAAATCTACCGCAAGGTATTGAACATAACATTTAAAAAAAACATATTGGGTCAAACATAAGAGGGGAGGTAATACACCAGACTGCTTTATACCTAGACCAAGACCTTAGGTTTTTAAAAACTGTGGTTTGGCATGGATATTTATTCTTATTCTAATTTTTTTTTGGGGTCCCTCAACACATGATGATCGTAGAGATTTGATTTTTGCTTAACAAATCGTGTGGGGAATTGTTGAATAGGTCTTTTAATATGATTATGAGTCTACTAACCTCATTTTTGATCAATTGGTCTGTTTCCATATCATTCAGTTTTAATGGGCTAATTTTTTGTCAGAGTCCAACGTCTCAGCCATCTCCTAACTAAACGGTTGTAGGTACGTTTAAAATTCACAGTAGTAGCATATATTATGAATTAAGAAGGAAAACTATCATGACTATGATAAGTGAATGGTTGTAGTAAAGTTAAAGCTAAGTAAATAATGTGTTAATAAAAATATGCAGTACAACTCGTTCAAATATGACACTAAAACTGTAGTCAATAACTTTGATTGTATCTTTTAGCTTAAAAAAGAAAACAAGTATGTGTCAGCACCATCAAAAGATATAACCGGGTCTGTCTCATAATTTCGGATATTTTGTTATTTCATGGGAATAAAAACCTTAGATGGCCATTTTTATAATGTTTCAGACATATTGATAGGGTAATAACTATTATAAGCTTACAAGCATTGTAGATTACGGAACCATTCGTGCATGAGTCCGACTCGCACTTGGCCGTATTTTATCTATATCAGTTTCTGTTACGATCAATACCAACATCATAAAAGGACATAAATCATTGAAGCGTAAATAGACGAAGAAAGTCAACCCTCTCGAGTGACTTAAGTTACGCCTAAATATAAGTAGAGCTTTACTACCTAATAACCCGGCTGAGTCTATTAGCGGCCAAGGGTTCTAACTGCCTTCATAGGGATATTAGGGACATTAAACTGATTTTCTATGGGGCACAGGTGCTCTAACTCCCATTCATACTGTGAATAATGGTAAGCGCAGAGTAGTGTTGTTAAGGTTTGAGATTTAACGAGTGATTATAAGAATTTTGATAGTTTTAGAGAGTTTTTGACAGATAATAAAAGTAAGTCATTTATTTATGCAAAAAGACCCACTAGGGCACTTTTTACGTCTCATTATACTCTATCACAGCGTGGGGATAATTGTGGGCTAGTGCGGAGAAGAAGCTGCGCAACACACTCAGACATTTTACTTAAAGTTTGTGGTGATCATGCAACAAATTAATTAATTAAATAAATATTTGACATCATCACATACATTGCTCCGATTCCAAGCTAAGTAGCTAAAGCACTTGTATTATGGAAATCGGAAACAACGGTGGTACAACAACACCCAGACCCGAGACAATATAGAAAATATCGTTTTTCTACATTTGCCCCGGGAATCGAACCCGAAACCTCACGAGATGGCGACGCTTGAAACCAGCGTGCTAGCCACTCAACCACGGAGGTCGTCAAAAGATATAAAAGATTAAACCAATAATTAACTTTATAATACCCTTTTGTCATTAGGGTTTCTTTAATGACAGTTTTAAATTGATCAATCGGTAAGTCAACAATTTATTCTAGTAGTTTATTGAAAAATTGTATACATTTCCTCATGAAAGAATAACCAACTTTTTGAAGCCTGAAATCCTTATTTCTAGTATCATATTTGTAAACATCCCTTTTTTTTCGTGAATGAATCTAAATATTTGCGTCCATACATTAATTTTTCATAAATACCTATATACTGCGAGGCTACAGTCAATATTCAAATTTATTTAAACACCTCTTGTAAGAAATCTTGAGGTTTTAAAATATAAATAGAAAAGAAAGAAAGAAAAGAAAGAAAGAAAATACATTTATTCGACTCAAATACAGTAATAAAAACACATATACAATAAACAGAAAAACACACACATTTATTTAACATTAATATCGAGAGCGAGTCGAAAAGGCACCCTCTCAGCATTAATCGTGGCCGCAAAATGCAGGCCGCGACACTGATTTTCAGAGGGTGCCGGGTGTGGATATAGATAAAACACACAATAACTAAACAAAAAGAAAAGAATAACATAATACATGCGAAAATAAACAAAAACAAAATAATAAAACACTAATATTTCTAAACGTAATGTATGAAATAAGAAAAAAATATATAATAAAAGAATCAAATTAAAATAAAACGGCATAAGCGGCGTACGGCGTAAGCGCTTGCAGCGCTTACTTAGCTGCAAGCGCTTGCAAGCGCCTTCGACATTTAAGGCGAAACGGAACGCACCGGCGAGTAGGCGAAACAAAAAAAAAAAAACAAAAAAGACGAAATGTCAAACGTCAAGTGCTACATATCTATGATATGATCTGTGGAGAAAACTACGTCTCATCCGGTCCGACCGCCACGCCCTGTCTTTCTGCAAAAGATTTCGTTTTTGCCACGTTAATTTTATTATGTACGACACGTTGACATTGAAAATTCGTGCATCATGGGTATGTGGAGTAACTGGGTGTTGCAAAGGTGACAGGCCATTCTGTTCGCTCAGCGACAATGCAGAGTAAAATAGCGACCACAACGCAACATGGACAAAAATGCCGACGCTGACTCCGCAAAGCGAAAACTCGTGTGCGAGAATGGGTCCATTGTGTGTGGAGGGCTGACTATGCAGATGACTTCTCCCCGGAATCGTTGTCCCCTGGCATGACGCGCATTCTTTGTTTGTAAGTATACCTGTGCTTTTCGTCATCATATTGGATTTTCAAAAGGTGTTTTTTCAGGTTCTTTTTGAATGTTTGTTTTGTGTTTAGGGCGCGCAACGGCGGGGGCAGAGTGTTCCAGCATCGAGTAGCGGCGAATTTAAAGGAACCCCGGAATGCGACTGTACGATGTCTCGGGGTCAGAAAGACGTTGGTGCACTCCCTTCTCCCACGTCCATTTCCACCTCGTGCCCATACCAAGTCCTCGTGTAAGTAGCGTGGTCGATGTGACCTAATGACCTCGAACAGTAAGGTTGCAAGATGAAACTTTCTGCGAGCTTCCATCCTCAGTAAGTTTGCAGCGTTGATGTATGGAGTAACGTGAGTCCGAGGAGGGATGTGGTAGCAGAATCTAATGCAGGCATTTTGTACGCGCTGTATGAGTTTCGCTGTACGAGCCAGCAGGCATGGGCCAAAGACAGTGTCACAGTAATTGAGCTTAGATAATATAAGTGATTCGCACAGAGTTATTCTGAGTTCTTCACTAAGGTATGGCCTTATTTTGTACAATAGTTTAAGTCAGAAAAAACAATTTCTTGTGTATTCTGTGATGTGGCTCTCAAATCTCAGATTACTGTCGAAGATCAGGCCCAGATTTCTTGCTTTTTCTGTCCTTTCTATTTCCTCCCCATTCACTGTAATTTTTATTAGGTTATCATCAAGTTTAGCAATTTTCTTTGGTGTTCCTATTACCATAAGTTTTGATTTTTTGGCATTTAGCGTGAGGCAGTTGTTCATACACCAGTCTGATATCCTTTGTAGCTCATTGTTTATCGTGACCACGGCATTATGGCACTCTGCAGGGTCAAATGACAGGTAAAGCTGAAGGTCATCTGCATAGATGTGATGCTTACAGTGTAAAATGCTCTCAGTGATGTCGGCACTGTACAGAATGTACAGGATTGGACCCAATATTGAGCCTTGCGGCACACCTCTTTGCACTACACGCTGTTTAGAGTGCAATTTTGTGCCATCTGCACTACTTATCTCCACATATTGTTGCCTCTGATGTAGGTAACTATGGAACCATTTTATGGCGCCACTGTCAAGCACGCACGACCCTTGTCTTTTATACAAAATTTGATTCTATATCAGCGACTGAGCCCCACAGTAAAATTTCATGGGACATCAAGCTATAGAAATAACTAAGATAAACTAACCTAGCTTTTTCTACATCAGTCAAACGCTTTATCTTCCTTACAGAAAAATCAGCTGAGCTAAGTTTCTCTGACAAGGCTATGAGGACCCCATTGTAGTTTGGAGTCTAAAGTGATTCCCAAGAATGTTGTGGAGTCAATAGTATCAAGGGATTTGCCTTATATTTTAACCTGATTTGATAAAAATAAAATCTATTTTTTAAGGCTCAACAATAGTGACCATAACACTTAAATTGAAATAAATGCGGCTTAAAGTACACAGCTATTACATTTCGAAAATAAACATTATATCAAATTTTGCAAATAATTAATTCTCATAATATATATCTCTAATATCTCATAATACTCTAAATAAATACTCGTAATACTAAAACTCCAATTAATTTGATTTGAAATTCGAAGTGAATCACTTAGTTAACATAACATGTTAGAATAATATTAGAACAAAGTTGGTGCTTTGTATAATACTGATTAATTGATTTTTGTTATTAATTACACTCGTAGTTTGTAGCCTGTCAGATTAATAGTTTTAAATTAATATTTCACTAATTTTGAAAGTGACTTTGATAGAGGTGTGTATTCAAGGTTGGGTTTTAATTAAAAAAATACTCAAACGAACTCAAATTTCTATTTTAAATGGTTATTTTTTCTTTGATGTGATGATAAAGTTGGTAACACAAGTAACAGTTTGAAAGGAGAGTTGACTTTTTGTTAGCTCTACTTTTCTATTCCCAAGCGGTTGACTGGTAGAGATTGCCAAAAGCCTAAAGCCAAAACTCCGCCAATTGTACAACTTACAGTGTGAAGATTAAATTATTTTTTTATATGGTAACTATCAAAACTTATAAAATATAGAAGGATTTATACATTTTACATACTGTTGTAACTTCATGATCGTTGGAGCTACACGTTGATATGTCAGTCGCATGTTTAATGCATACTATATCATCTATCTTCACCATAAAACTAATATTCCTATCGGAATAGAAGGACAAGTAAAAGCTGTCAAACGAAACCGATTTAAGATGTCAGTAACTAACTTAAGTAAGTAACATTTGTAGCTTTAAATGAGATAACCTTTCGATCAGGTGATTTATAACAATGTTCCTAAGTTAAATATAGTAGTTTACTGCATGATAAACAGTCGACACAAAATATTGAACATGCAGCTCTAGTGTAAAACTAAATATTATTTCATTATACAAAATATTCCTCGATATACATTCCCTGTGTTATTCTGTCTTTATTTTTTTACGTTAATTTACGTTTGTAGAATAGAATAAT
This sequence comes from Pyrausta purpuralis, assembly GCA_963924145.1. Lineage (NCBI taxonomy): Eukaryota > Metazoa > Arthropoda > Insecta > Lepidoptera > Crambidae > Pyrausta > Pyrausta purpuralis. The sequence goes on along the minus strand of OZ001658.1, from coordinate 6,739,146 downwards.
CAAACTGCGTACTTTAAATTTGAAGCGCATTGGTAAATATACGTCGTATATTAAGAGGCTTCAATTTGGACTAATTTACCTGTTGAATGATTATTTGTTGGGGTTATGCCGCTGTAATGAATAACAATCAATCACCGATCAAGTCACCATGTTTCAGACGCATTATTTCTCCAAAATATACACAATTTCACTTTTAAATATAAAAAATCAAATGCACGTAATTTTTAGCGAGCTTCTGCGGGGCGGTCAACTGTTTGACATCTGCCAAAAATGGATCTGCTCTCCCATCTCTTTTTATCACACAGTTTGCTGCTAGTGACATCTCGCTTTTGTCGTTCTATTCCAAAGGGATAATAATTTTATGATCTACACATAATTATATACATACCAGGCCACTCAGAAAGTATTGCGAAAAAAAGTTTTAATTAAAAAAGTTTTAAGAATTTTATATATGAGAGACTGGCCGGTTAGAATCTTTAAACAAAATATGATTATTTATAAGTAAAAATAGGTATGTTCCATTTTCAAAATTTCCCTCCACACTTTTTGCGAGCCAATTCAAAGTATCACGTCTGACTAAAAAATGAATCTGCGCCCGGGACATTTTGGAACTTTGTTTTTTTTACGAATTCAAGTGTGGGCTGAAACCAGAAAAATCGTTCGATAGACTTCAAATAGCATTCATGGATGAGAAATGAACTAACGTCTACCAAAGTGAAGCGATCTGGAGGAAGATTTTGATCATTCGATTTTGCACTTTTTTTTTCGATTCGATTTTGATTCGAGCACCGTGTGACTTCTTTTATTTCCATAATAAAAAAATCAGCTCAAAGAAATAAAATTTTCGTCGCTGAAAGATGCGCTGGCTGCGTTCGAGCAGGCTGTAAACGACGAGTCTGCGGTGGACTGAGTTTGAAAAAAAGATTAAATTAAAATATATGTGTCTGTAGAACTATTTTTTTAAGTGTCGCATAACTTTCTATGTCCCAAGTAAAAGAAAGTCGTGTTAGTTACACTATTTATAACTCAAGAACGTCGGAACCAATTTGGCTGAAAATTGGTGGGGACGTAGCTTAGATCCAGGTGAAAAACATAGGATACTTTTTATCCCGTTAGACGGAGCCAGGGATAGGGTGGGACGGTGAAACGGAGTTTGCTGGGTTCCCTAATTTGCAATAAATGTAATTCAATGCTTTAGAATGTTTTTAACACTCACAGTGTCGTATTTTATATTCATAAAGATGAAATAAGAAACCAAAAATTTGCGCACGGGCGGGACTGTAACCAGCAACCTTTTGGCAAACCGGGCCAAACGCTCTTACCAATTGAGCTACCGTGCTGTTAGTCCGACCCTGCGAAATTTGTGGTTTCTTATGAAAACGTCAATTGCGTGACGCTTAGCGCTAAAGGTTGCTGGTTCAAGTCCCGTCCGTGCGCAAATTTTTGGTTTCTTATTTCATCTTTATGAATATAAAATGTAATTCAAGTTAACAATTGCAGCTCCGACGAAAATTGACTTCCTACTAAGCAAATAAATTTCACCATTCCACTACACATAATGGGAACTGATTCCATAAAACTACCAACAAAGACTAAAATATGACCGCGGCTTTCTCTAGCGAAACAATTTACGACCATCAATTTCTAGTCGGGATGATAAATTGTGAAATAATGTGCGAATTGTACCCACTTCTTCCGATGGCTTGCCAGACTGATTTATATGCATATGATTGTGTCTACCGAAATATATTCCGACAGTCTTATTTCGCTGAAAATGTACGCGATGTGTTATGTGAGAAAACATTTTTTTCATATTCCAAACTCACCCGTCTGAGCTGAGACTCTCTTTGCGTTTAAGATCCTCGTGAGAGTTTATTAGTCACGCGTCAACGGATGAACGGATTTGGATTGACAAGCAGGTAAGATCTAGACTGTTCTGTATTCAGAAAATGAAAATAATATGCTTTTCCATTGAAATATATTTTTCGAAAGCAAATGATCGATGGAAAAATAAGTTTATCAAAATCTTCATCTGGTAAAATGTTCTTTTACGTGATTTATTAACGTTTTGAAAAGTTGTAACACAATACAACGAAGTAATAAATGAACAGCACTACTGTAATGCGTTACGCGATCTATGCTACGCTTAACATCGTATTATTAAAAACAAAGTCAGCACACTCCCACATTCCTGGCACAACGGAATGAAAAAAAGAAGAAAAGTGACAGTTTTATAAAAGGAATGTCATCGCCGCGTCAAGCCCGCTGGCCGCCAAAAATGGTTCTCTCACGAGTATTCCGTAATCAAATCAAACTAGCGGCTACGTGGCGGGAGCTGGGGGCTTCCTGTCCGATGGGTTTGTGCTATGACGAAGGTACGGATCTATTTTAAACAACGGTGTCGGGGTCTCTTTTGCGTTACCACTTTCAAACGAAAAGCGCATGTACACAGGGCACAAAAGCAGGCGTCACTTCAAAGAAAAGAAGGCGGCGGTAATTTTGATGGAAATTATTTTCTATTTAACTGTTTTGATAAGTAAAATATATGGTACGATTAAAGTAGGTATGCTTAAAGGACGACAAGTTTGTATTTAGTCAAGTAATGGTATAGAGGTCTACTTTGAACAACGTTCGACGTGGTTATTATTTGTCTCAACGACGGAATTAATTTTCATCTGAAATGCATTTTTCTTTTATTTCTTATTGTTTGTTATTAGTTCTATTGTCATTTTTTGCAATACATGTATTTTTTAATTATATTGACATTATTTATTAATGAATGCATGACTCCGATAATAATATTTGTTCATTATATTTTAATATTTTCTTACCATTCATAGTGCATTATGGAGTTTTTTATCAACAATAATTGTCAACTTTGTTACCTATGATGACGAATAAATATATTTGTATTTAACGCTTGTCTTACGAAGAGGGGTCAAAATAAAATTTATATGAGACAAAAACAAACCATTTAAAGTGTCTTGGGATTACAACATAAATTGGTTAAGCAATATTCCCATAAGCTATCACCGATACTAAGATAAAATCAAATCGGTTCGAACGTTGAAAGTCAAAGTCAAACGCAATGAAATAAAAAAAGATCGCGAGTTCGTCCGGGTGAGCCCAGGCTTTCTGCTTTATATCTTTGGATTTGCCGCAATTTATGAACACGGGCGGTGGATTTTTATCTTGCCAAATAAATTTGCCACCTCTAATTCTACATATTCCAGATTTTTGGTAAGTTTAACTGTGTTCTTAACACTCAGTGTCATATTTTATATATCAATATCAAGTCCCGACCGTGCGCATTTTTTTTCATCTTTATGAAAGTTTGACTGTGGTTTAACTTTCAAGAGGTAATTGCTAAACAGTACTTTTTGTATTGGGCTTGAATTGTATTGTATTGTATTGAATTGTTTAACCAGTAAGATTCAGAATATGGATGACGATTATGTTTTCTGGGTACCCCTTTCTACTATTGTTCAGATTTTTTTCATTCCAACGAGGCGTTATTAAATTTATTTTTTGTTACTTAGAGCTCAAAATAATCCATTATGTACATCTAAATGTTAATCTTTGACAATCACATAATATACAGGGAATATGATACACAGTCACGTCTTTTGAGTATATGTTTTGCTGAGTCCAATTTGTGCAATTTCTGCATTTAATTGTGCTGTGGTTAGTCAGGTCCTAGATTCAGGCTATACCAACGTGATGTTACATAAATTGAGGCGTCGCTTGGCTGAGCAGATGTGCAGCTCATATGCCAAGGTACACAGTGCACAACCTAATATTTACAAGTACGTATACAAATTTACTTGGATATAAATAAACATATTTGATCAAATACACGCATAGTTGGCGCGTTATCAATTGAGTCTTGAGACTGTAATGAAAATAGAGATAGAAATATGCTGCGCGCCTCTTTTCGGTAAGTGCAAGAGAGGCAGAAAAAGCCATATATGACATTAACATGACTTACGTTGGATTCGACCAAAGATAGGCTTACAAGCGCGTAACTATACGAAGGATAATTTTGTTCCTAAATTTTATACTCAAATAACTCAGTCGTTTTTTGAAGTGTAACAAAAATTACCTAACTGTAGAACGAATGTTTGAACTGAATTATTATCCCACAAATTATTGCTGCATCAAAGCAGTATGATATGAAAGTTAATTCTGTCAACTTAACGATGTCGTGGTAAAGTATTAAGCTGTCAAAAGTCTTGAATTTGACAAAACATTCTGACACAATAACATAAATCATATGGCAAGCGGACTTCATTACGATATACTTATATGACTTTTAGAAAATGCTTTAAACATTAAGTCCGCCATTAGTACTTAATTTTTATCCGTATAATAAAGAATAAAATAAATTAATATACTTTGATAAGCTCTAATTTCACGCAACGCGATGGGTATGCTTCCGTATAAACGCGATATCCTAGCACAGTAGATGGTAAAATGCAAAATTGATTTATGCTCTCGGATAACAAGCGATTTATTCTAAGGTTAACATTTATTCTCGTTTGGTCTAATCCACACTTACAACACGCTGCCTAAGCATTTGGATGTCTTGGGGTATTTTACATAAAAAATAAAGAGTGAAATCTGAGTACTATTTCTTTGCACCATTGGCGGAGTCGTCTTTGGCTCAGAGCTTCGCCTGTGATCGTCGAAACTCAGCCCTTGAACCCTTGTTTCCACCCTTTGATACGGTCCCGACCGCCTCAAACCAGACGCCCTGCTTCGTAATATAAAACCAGTGTTTCCCACTCTATCTTTCCTTGTTACTCATGCCAGTAGGACTAAGTGAGTGACTGCGACAGATAGATCCGAAGAATACAGATACAATCTACAGAGTAAACCCTCAGATTTGGCTAGTTCCTCATCTTTCAACTCCAATTCATAACGGATGTGTATTAAATTCTGTTTATGATGAATATCTGAAATTTCTGTTTATGATGGACTTTATTCAATGCTTTTGCTTCCGTAATATTCTTGTACATCTTGTAAATGCGTCAGTAAGAGCAAATGTTTACGATAAACAAATGTCCTTCGAGATGAAATGTTCTCCCAATAAATAACGAGTAAAGTCATCGTTTATTTCAGCTGTTTAATACCATGACATAGAGGTATACAATACAATAACATACAAGTTGAAAAGTATAGTCACGTAATTTTTCGATACGTCGATATGCCGTCAACGTGTCGTCCATGCACTGTCAACGTGTCGGTAGCATGTATTTTTAATTAATTAAAGGTTATAGCACATCTATCTACGCGTAACGAGAACAACACCGTATTAACTCTAAGCGTTTGTATGTCCATACTTCAACGCACACCTGTCAACTTCGTAACGTCACTTTACATCGAGATCCACACCAACTCTCGACCAGCGGTGCATGGTTTAAAACGCGCTTACGGCGCCCGATGGTTGTCTATCCGCCTACCTTATTAATTGGTTTGTCTTTTATATGAAGAACTGTCTTAAGTTGTAGCAAACACGATCCGAGGCGAGGCGTTCGCTATCCGGTGCCAATCCCATGCCGAGGAGTTGCTCTCTTTACGTAACGTGCTTGTGTATGGTAGACGCCTGGTTGGTACTATTCCCATAACGAGCTGATAAATGAGCTTTGGCATGCGAAATATGACATATGAATACGGCATGTGACATTGGCATATGCCGTGTCTTGCTCTAACATAGCTAGATGTGATAGTTTCATCCTTGTTAGTGTTGAAAATAAGTAAATCTTATAATCTTACATTCTTATGTAGTACATACAGCGCCATCTATTTAGGCGCAAAAATAACGCTCAATCTGTCTTGTCTCTGGTCGCTGCTGGTCTGTGCTCTCTCACGATTGTATTAAGTGTGTCTCGTAATAAAATGCAAATTATTCAAGAATAAGTGATTATTATTTTCATCAAACTATTTTAACATGGTAGCAGAGCGTAGTTAGAAGCAAAAAGTAAATGGGCAAAGCAAAATTCAAGATCTACAAGGACTACAAGTAAAGTGAATACGAACGTGATTTTCAAGGTTAGCGTCACGCTGAGCCGGCAAAACGAAAAACGGAAGAACTTAAATTATCGTCAAAATGGCTAAACAAGCAAAAATAGAAGATATAATGATACCTATTTTCGATGGGGTTAACTATTCTAGTTGGAAATTAAGATTGCTAACTTTGTTAGAATACAAAGAATGCCACGAGGCCGCCATCATGAAAATTGAAAGATACGAAGAAATTGAATGGAAAAAGAAAGACCTTAAAGCTCGAACTATAATAATGAGCACAATAACAGACAAACAATTAGGATATATAAGTGAGTGCCGAACAGCGTTCGAAATAATGCAGAAATTCGACAAAATGTACCTAACGAAGTCCACAGCAATGCAAATAATATGTCGCGGCAAAATTGAAGAAATAAAATTAAGTAATTACAGCACAGTTGAAGAATTTTTCGTCGAATTTGAAAAAACAGTGAATGAGTTTAAGTTGGCCGGAGGGATATTAGAAGAAACTGAAAAGTTAAGATACATGCTAAGAGCGCTTCCACCAAGCTATAGTTATATTGGTGATTTCCTTGATGTTATACCGGAAGAACAAAGGACAGTAGAGTATGTATGCAGTAAAATTAAAGAAAAAAATATGACTAGTAGCAACTCTGCAAAGAATAATGTAAGCACATTTGCAACCAAAACTGTAGCTCAGTGTTTTGTCTGTGGGAAGCCTGGACATCTCAAGAAGGATTGCTGGTATGGTCATCAGAAATATAATCAAGGACAATGCAGTGTTAGAGGTCAGCGAGGATTCCAGCGAGGTAGATTCAACAGTGGGCATCGAGGCAGAGGTCAAAATCAGTTCAGGAGTCAAAACCAGTCCAGTGGTGAATCTTCAAACTACCGAGGTCATCGAGGCAGAGGTCAAGGTCACTTCAGTGGTGAATCTTCTAACAATTTTTCAACGGAGTCATGGACAGCTCAAGTATGTAACCCGGAAATAAATCAGGTATGTGGATCTAATGAAAAAGAAGAATGTAACAGTGATTGTGAAATTAATTGGCTTTTAGATAGTGGGTGTACTGACCATATAATAAACAATGATTCATATTTTTGTAATTCCATAGATTTAAAAAATCCTGTGAATGTAAAACTGCCTGATGGTAAAATGTTAAAAGCGACCAAAGTAGGTACTGTAAAAATTTATTTTCAAAACTATTATAACCGTAAATATGTTGACTTGAAAAATGTTTATTTTGTTGAAGGTATTAAGCAAAATTTGTTGAGTTTTTCTAAGATAACCAAGAGTTGTACTATAATAGCTAAAAATGAAAATGCAAAAATTTATAATGAGGCTAGAGAATTAATAGTTGTTGCTGATAAAATAAATAACTTGTATTGCATCAAAAGTTTTGTTTCACAGAATGATATGTATGTACATTCAGCAGTTTTAACTCAAAAAGAGAAATGGCATAGAGCTCTTGGTCATGTAAATTTTCAATATTTAAATAAATTAATAAATAATAAATTAATTGAGGGTTTACCTGATAAGATAGAAAGTACTGAAATGAAGTGTTCAAATTGTATTAAAAGCAAAATGTATAATGTACCATTTGAGAATAAGAGAACAAAGAGTAATGACATTTTAGAATTAATTCATACTGATTTAAACGGTCCACATAGTACATTAGGTTATGGAGGAGAAAAATACTTTTTGACGTTTATTGATGATTATAGTAAATGCACAAGGATATTTTGCATTAAAAGTAAAGCTGAAGTTGCTAATTGTTTCATAGAATTTGTAAATTTAGTAGAAAATAAATTTAATAAAAAAGTTAAGAAAGTTCAGTGTGATAACGGCAAAGAGTATTTAAATAAAGATGTTTATGATTTTATAAGGCAAAAGGGTATAGAGTTGTTACCATGTCCACCTTATGTACATGAATTAAATGGTGTAGCAGAAAGATATAATAGGTCTGTGATGGACATTGCTAGGTGTTTGATGAGAGAAGCTAAGATTAATAGGAGGTATTGGCCTGAAGCAATAAAAGCAGCAGCTTATTTAAAAAATAGAACAATTGCAAATACAGTTGAAAATAAAACTCCGTTTGAGATATTTTTTGGAATAAAACCGAATGTAAGTCATTTAAAAATTTATGGAAGTAGAGTATTTGTTAGGGTTCCTGAAGTTTTGAGAAAAAGTAAATGGGATGATAAAGCACAGATAGGTATTTTAGTGGGTTATAATGAAAATAGTTATCGGGTATTATTAAATAATAGAATAATTAATGCTAGACATGTACAAGTAGTTGAAGAAAGTACTGAACTGATTTGCTTAGAAAAACAAGATGATCAACAAGAAAGCAATTTAGAAAGTGAACAGAGCTCAAAAGAAATTGTCCAAACAGTTAATGATAGTGATGAAAATAATGAAATTGTCCAAACAGTTCATGATAGTGATGAAAATTATGTAGATGCAGATGAGCCCAGTTCTAATGATTTTTTAAATAATCTTTTGGATAGTGACAACTTAAATGATAAAAAAGAGGATGTTGTAGAATCTAAAAAAAGAAAGAGAATTCCAGTTTCTAGATATGGCAATCCTGTTACACATTTTATATATGTTAATTATATTGATGCAAACGTACCAAATACATTTGAGGAGGCGATGAACTCTAATGATCATAAACAATGGCAAATAGCAATGGACTCTGAAATAAATAGTTTAAATAAAAACAATACTTGGCAAATTGTTGAAAGGCCAATAGATAAGAAAGTTATAGATGTAAAGTGGGTTTTTAAAAAGAAAAGTAATAATGAGTATAAAGCTAGATTAGTTGTGAGAGGATTTCAGCAAAATGAACATATTGATAATGCTTATTCACCAGTGGGAAAAATGCAAACATTGAAAATTTTATTGTCATACAGTTGTAAAAATAATTTATTTATAGAACAGATGGATGTAGAAACAGCTTTTTTAAATGCTTATGTAAAGTCAGAAGTATATGTTAATCAACCAGAAGGTTATGAAACTGATAACAATAAAGTTTACAAATTGCAGAAGGCACTCTATGGTCTCAAAGAAAGTCCAAGAGTATGGTATGATTGTTTCGATGAGTTTATTAAAACATTAAATTTTGTAAGAAGTAACTATGATTACTGTCTATATGTCAATAAAGCAAGCAAAGATCCAATATACATATTAATTTTTGTTGATGATTTTTTGATCTGTTGTAAAGATAAAAGGAAGATAGAAGAAGTAAAAACTAGTTTAATGAAGAGATTTGCTATGAAAGACTTGGGAAAAATTAAAAGTTACATTGGTATAGATATTGAATATAGTGATGATAAAAGCATAATGACTTTAAATCAAACAAAGTACATTGAATCTTTGGCTGCTAAATATGATCTTCAAAATACTAAGTTATATGATACTCCAATGGAAACTAATTTAAAACTAGAACAAGCTAGAGAAGTAGATGAAACTATTAAGTACAGAAATATAATAGGTGAATTACTGTATATAAGTACAGGCACAAGGCCAGATGTAGCATATAGCGTTAATTATTTGAGTAGATTCCAATCTTGTTATAACGCTACTCATTACAAGTATGCAATGAGAATCTTAAAATATTTGTATAATACTAAGGATTTAAAGTTAACATACTCTGATAATATGGATACTGATGTATTAGACTGTATGGTAGACTCTGACTTTGCAGGAGACAATGTAGATAGAAAGTCTACAACCGGTTTTGTTATAAGATTGTTTGGAAACTTAATTTTTTGGAAAACACGTAAACAGAGTACCCACTCGACTGTCCGCGCTGTCAGACTATGATGTGGGAAAACTGTCCGGCGATATTGCGCGACGGTTGCATGATAAAAATCGCGCGACATATCGCGCGATAAAAACGATTATATAAAGAAAAGTATAGTTGTGATTACGAAAACAAAAATACTGGTAGATAGGTAATAGTTATAAATATATAAAAAGTTGGAAATCTAATACACTTACTATACTATAATATATACTATACTTAATTTATATATATACTATACTTAATACATAATTTTCAAGTGGTGGGCACTGTAGTACCACGGACAGTTTACCGTAAAAAAGAAAATGGCACTGTAGTGCCATTGGACTGCCGAGCGGGTACAGTAACTAAATGTTCAACTTTTGCAGAGTATACTGCCCTGTCAGAGGCAGTGACAGAAGTACTTTTTATTAGGAACTTGCTGAGTGAATCGTTTGATATAAAATTTTGTAGCCCAATAAAAATTTATGTTGATAACTCAGGTGCAGTTGCAATAGCTAAATATGGTAACTTTACAAAAAATTCAAAGCACATCGAAGTGCAGTATCATTATGTAAATGAGAACTATGAAAACAAATTAATTGATATTGTGAAAATTGATACTACATCTAATTTGGCCGACATGTTAACTAAAAGTTTAGATAAAACAAAATTTTTGAAAAACAGGTTACACTTAAGATTAATTTAGTAATTAAGTTTAGTAAGTAATTAAGTAATAGTATGCTTTAAGAAAATTGTTTTTGTAATTAGGTAAAGTTAAAATTAAAGAAGTTATGTAAAAATAAAAGATAGAATGTTAGTTTGGTATAAAATTTATTGATAGATATGTTAAAGTAAGTTTAGTTAATGTCTGAAGTCTGATGAAAGTTGTATGATTGTTTAAGCTAAATGTGGTAAGATTATAAATTTAAGGAGGCGTGTTGAAAATAAGTAAATCTTATAATCTTACATTCTTATGTAGTACATACAGCGCCATCTATTTAGGCGCAAAAATAACGCTCAATCTGTCTTGTCTCTGGTCGCTGCTGGTCTGTGCTCTCTCACGATTGTATTAAGTGTGTCTCGTAATAAAATGCAAATTATTCAAGAATAAGTGATTATTATTTTCATCAAACTATTTTAACAGTTAGTATCGTTCAGCCGCATTGCTTCCGCATGCGTCAAAATCAAAGAGTTAAAATGTCTGCACACAAAATTCATTACATTTTTTTTCAAAAAGCCACTAAAAAATTTTGAGGACTTTTTTTAGGAGCTTTGTCCACAAGACATGTCAGTCCCATGGAACTCTATTTAGAACTGTCATCATTCCGTGGTTAATAAATGTGCTTTAACCTTTTAGTAACATGTTGAGCGACATCATTTCTTGTTAATAATTTCTCACTAGTATTTTTTAGCCTTCCATTTCTATTGTTTTTTCCATCTGAATAATACAACAAACTTGTCTTCAACATTTCAGTTCCTCACAAAAGGAGATTGTTCGGAAAAGTATTAAAGCAGCGTTTGTTGTAAGTTGGTGCTCACTCAAGATCTGTCTACAAATATTGAAAAAGTTGCAGTTGTAGAATTTCTCCAACTTGGCGACTATTGGAAATGCGATTTCCAGAGATGGGGTAAAATGGAAGTTGATATACCAGGGAAGCTATCTCTGTAAATGTGTAGCAAATATAGTTGGATTTTACGGAAGTGGATCGCATTTAACTTATTTATGAACGTTAGGCGGACGGGAAGAAGACAAGTAAAGAATGGATTGGGTTGTGTGGAGTACTGTGAAGCATGTTGCGAGAGATAGAGGTGATATTACAGTAATGGTACCTACTTGGTAACTGAGATTTAGACAAAACGAAAAGTTATTGCTTCAAGTGCTTCTTTTTATTCTGCCGTAATCGTCTTCACTTTTGATTAGTCAATAATAATGAGAATTAAAATATAAAACAAAATTGAGTCGATAAACATAGTATCCAAAAAAAGGTGTCACAAGTTGTAAGATTACGAAAATGCTTCAATATTAAACAAATAAGAATGCTCAAGAAGTTTCCGAGAGAACAAAGTCGCAAGCTTAATGAAAAAACAAATAATCTGAATAAATAACAAGGTAAAGTTTACGCAAATCCCCGGTCCCTACCTGTCGCATGTATTAAGTCGGTAGGCAGGCCTCGGTAATTAAAACCGGTACAAATAAATTGTCAAATATTTCACTTGGATTTGGACCAATTTAAATTCTATAGACCGCCCCGGGTACCGGACCCTTTACCCTCCTCATGATGGATGATAAAGAATCGTCTAGCCCAAAAGTTCCAAAACCTATTTTGTCTACTGCCCAATTTAGGATTGTATTATTTTTTAACGCTCTTTTTGGTGATGCAATACCAAAAAGAGCGCTCTCTCTAATACTATAATCATTTATTGCTCCGTAATGTACATTAAAAAGGTATGCAATGTATTAAGTGTGTCTTAATATGGTCCAACCATATAACTAATCGCAAGAACGGTCTAGTCTCTGTCAAGATTTTCGGAGCATAGTATTAAAATCTTAAGACGATGATTAAGTTCAGAAATTTCATAAAATGGTCATGACATTACTTATAATAGCAATGTGACAGAGATCGAGATACGTAGTCGTTCTACCATTTTCCTCTAGATCCTTTGTTCTTATTAAAGACAAGGGAGGCGTAATCACCAATTTGAGAAACACTGGTCTAGCCGAAATACGAGCAAAACTAGACACCATTTGCTGGGCACACTTTAATTTGTCCGAATTTGATGACATTCTGTGTTTGCGAAATAATATTAGAAGATAATGAAATTATTCCTTTAGACTCTGGGTATTTGCGTTTTCATTTTGAATTATTAGACTACTTAAACCTAAAAGTAAATCTGTTAGAGTCACAAAACCATGTGCTGATTATAAATTCAGCCATTACTCAAAAGACTTAAAATATCATAAGCACCAACGACGGTGTTTCTGTTCTTCTATTAAAAAATACTTATATGGACTTCAAATAGTATTATTATGGATTAGGCGCCGTTAAAGAAAAGTGACGTTCTATTCAGACCTATACCGATCCCTCTGGAGAACCTGATCTACAAAGTGGTTCTATACTACAAATAACAATGCACTAAAATATGAACTATCGAGGTCACCGCTGCCTAACCACTTTCAAACGAAAATCACACTCGACAATAAAACGGGCGTTACACCAAATAAAGGACGACACGAGGCGCGAGCGATTTTGGCTCTTTAGATGGTAAGGCGGTGGTGACCTCGATAGAATAGGTAGCCAGATAATTTAGTTTCCCCGAGGCACGCAATATTTGTAGTGAGAAGATGGCCGGTGGCGTCGACAAAATGCATTAGCAGACAGCGGGGGTCGTAATTAAAAGAAAAATAAGCGCTATTCATAAACGTCGACGGAACAGCGAGGCCGTCGCCGCATTATATTACTACCAGCATACCCAGAACCCGCCTGCCCCCTTCGTCACTTCATTAAAACGTACCAAACGGGCGTCTTCCTCAGATCTTCACGGACCAACTTATAATGGTCGCGGAAGCTTTATCACAGAGGCCCATTTAATCTAGCTCTTAGGACGGAAGACAAGAGGAAAGGTCGGTTTATTTTACGCCCCACAGTGGTTGATTAAGTGATATAAGGTGATCCCGTTTTCTGGAGACACTTATATGACGACTGGCAAATAAATGTGACCCGTGATTTATCTTCCCGTAATGCTGATAGCGCGTTTTGCTCTGACCAGTGAGGGAGTCGGAGATATGATTAATTTATGAGATTTGGTGCTCTACTGGACTACACTTTTTCTTGTATTAAAGTGAGTGGATGGGTCTATAAATAAGGTTATATTAAACGGTCTTGTAAAAGAAACTTGTGAATGAGAAAGAAATTTGTGATGATTTGCCTGGGCGCGGACGGGGCACGGCGTTGGAATGTCTATGGAAATTCATCCCAGCTCCGGCACATTGTAGCGTGAATCATCTTTATAAGTTGAAGCAAATCTTCCCACCCGGCACGGGAACAGCACCAACCAGGCGTCAACTATACGGAAGCACGTTACGTTAAGGGAACAGAAACGCCTCGGATAGCGAACGCCTCGCCTCGGATCGTATTTGCTACAACTTATGACAGTTCTTCTTGTGCATGACAGCCTTTTGACAGGGTGGACGGATAGTCGTCAACCAGCGGGCGACGCGCCGTTAGCGGGTTACAACGCATTAGCCGCTGGTCGAGAGTGGGTCTGGAGTTGGTCTCGATTCGAGGTGGTGACGTTACGAAGTTGATAGCGTATGGAGTTTCATACAAATAATACAGAACGCTTCGAGTTGATTCGGTGCTGTCACCGTGACGGGTTGATTAGTGGGTTTCGACCTTAAATCGGAAAACGCAATGGCATGCATGTATTTTGCAAACAAAAAAATATACTTTGGTGTAATGTTTAGCGCTCCTCACTACTATGTTTACAAGGGTTCAGAAATAAAATATACCATTAAGAATAGATTTTACCAACGTTAGATACGACTGATTAATAAGTATACAATGACCGATATTAAAATGACGTGTACGGCCATGAATGATTAATAGTAATAGTCCCCCTAGCCGATTTCGACTACGGTGGCCAGTTACAACGCCTAACCGACTGCGCGGGACATATTATAGTGCACAAGTGTGTGCGCAAACACAGGTGCACTCTCTATTCCTTTCACTCTCATAGCCCGATGGGACAGCAATCTGACACGAAGAGAGTTTAGGCGCAGGACCAACGGCTTTACGTGCTTTTCCGAAGCACGGGGGTGAAATACCGCCAACTTCCAAACTCCGGGCTACCCTAAGAATTTCTGAACAGAAAAACTCAGGTATATTTTTTTTGGCCCGACCCGGGTATCGAACCCGGGACCTCTGGCGCAGCCGTCGTTTCAAAGTGCGACCCTTCTACCGCTGCGCCACCGAGGCAGTCCCATAAATGATTACTGATAAATAGATGCCTTTTCAAATTAGGCATTGTGCATTCTATTCGACGGTTATTCCTTATAACTTTGGTAAAATCGACTCTAAAGAGAGTTTGTTTCTATACCTATATGTAAATAGGTCTGCGTAATCCACGAATTGTTTTGTTAAACCTCAAACGTGCCCGAACTGTCACTAGCAGTATCACCAAGTTTTTATAACAGTTTATGTTAAAATTATGCAGCTACTAGTGCCAACAATAAACTAGATTTGAACACTGCATCTGGCAGATAGAGGAAAGTTGTAGGAAAAACGCTAGAACTTTGCCTGTACTCTTTTACAGTGTGCAATGAATATATGGACGTTATTATGCACCTGCGATAAGCGTATGAGCTGTAAAGAGAACTTATATAGCGCTTCTGGTGTAATAAGAGCTGCCTGTACGGCTAATATGCAGTCTGTGTAGATAATATGAATTTAGAAGATAACTTTTTTTTTTAATCAACTAAGATATGAAAAATAGCGAATACCTATAAAAAGTAGGTATTAAAAGTTAAATACATATTTTTTTTATGAATCTTACATATAAGTACATGCATATATTTAAATTTTAATAAAAATATAAGATAATTTTATTTAATAAAAAGAAACGTCGTACGCAGTTTCTTCCGTCTTGCTAGAAGAATATCTTTTAAATGTGTGCAAAGCTCAGTAACCTAAATTTTAGTCAATGTAACAATTGTAAAGATGTTAAATACAGAAGTTGTAAACATGGCTACCTATTTGTAAAAAGTGGTAGGTTTTAGGATTCCGTAGCCGAAAGGCGAAAACGGAACCTTTACAGTATCTTAAAGTCTGTCTGTCTGTCCGTCCGTATGTCACAGCCACTTTATCCTGAAACTGTTAGCTTTACATAGTTGAAACTTGGTAGGAGGTGTATCTTATTAACCGCTTTATGATTCTTATAGAAAAATAAGATTCCTTCATCCAAAGACTATGAAAAAAAGCTAATTTAACCGTCACCAAAATGTTGTGATATTTTGGCTTAGTGGTAGTAAGTGGCCCCTGATTCAGTTATAGTCGGCACGGAACTCTCAATGCGCAAGCCCACCTCGCACTTAGCCGCTTTTTTATTCTTATTCCACTAGCTTTACCTTTACGTAATACATACTAACTATGTGACCTGGAGCTCAGTGGTCACATTTGGCACGCGTTGCTGTTTAAAAGTTCCAGAGATTAGAGCTAGATACGTATTGTCCAACGAACGAAAATTTTTAAACTGGCGTAGTTTTATTGAGTTGAGTTGTAGCAACTCTACATAGGAGAGGTACGGGATTATCCAAAACATGGTTTATAACGAATCTACAGGGTGTTTGGTACATCGAGTGCCAAATGAAAACGGCTTATAATGGGGATCATTAGCTATCAGTTTCTTATAAATAAATTATTGTTTTATTAAATTGGGTGCTTGATATATTAAATATTGCACCCCAAGTGGAGTAAATAAAAGAAATAACACTTAAAACTTGTCCTTTGTTTCTTTGAAAACTACAATTTCAAACTTCATTCATTGTAACAAAAATGCATTTCTTCGTAATAAAATAACAATGTTTAAGTCCGATATCTTTAAATAAGCTTTGTGTATTGTTCAACCAAAAACAACGGTCACTCGGAAACGGCGGAATAATCGATTGAAAATTGTTCTCGTCCGCTGAAACTCTAAGACCTTTGTGAAATTCTCTGTGAACTTCAGAAAACCGTCAACGAGGTTTCCTTTATATATAAATCAATGGCGGAACGTTTTGAGTTTTCTGTCGCTTGGCGTACACTCAGCGGGAAAATAACAAACAATTTGAAGCTTATAATACTAGACATAGGTTTTGTATATGTCACCGTCATATTGTTAGAACCACGTTATTAGACTCTAATGATTTTAAATCCATTAAATTGTAATCTGTCGTCCCATATCAGCACAAGCTGAGCTTGCCATTTGCTTTCCTTTATAAGTAATTATTTATTTGGTCATATTTCGTACTTTTTTTGAAGTAAAACCATAAATAATAAACCGTGTCGAGATTGTTCACAATAAATTGACAGATTTCAATCTACCGGATTGAAAACAATACGATTGTAATCTCGTGATTTTTCAAATATTATTTTAAAAATATAGGTACACACTTTACATACAAAGTGAAAATCACACGTGCCATTTTTACCGCTATTGTGAGAGCGATATAGTGACACAAAATTTCAGTCCGTCCTAAATAGATAGACAGATAATTCTTTATTGCACATCACAAATAAATCAATCATGAAATTTATCTAAATAAATATTCCAACACTAATCACAGTGCTGTCTGATATATCGAATGATGAGCTTTCATCGAAAAACCAGATCCAACATAAATGAGATAAACAGATAAGTTGTTGGTTTCTTTTTAATCCTTCAGAATATGACACTATGACATTCTAAATCATTGTATAGCAAAGCGTTATCAATTTCCCAGTGAATTTATTCTATAACGCATAACCACTTGGCCCACTGTTGCTTAAACAGACGGGTAGATAGCACTGACGTCATGTGTAATGACGCATTCATAAGAGACCAGAAATTTTGCACGGTCAGACCGACAACACGTTAGCTCAATTGAAAGAGAGTTTGGCCTGGTTAGCCAGAAGCTGCAGGTGCGAGTCCCGCCCGTGCGCAATTTTTGTTTTCCTATTTCATCTTTACAAATGTAAAATATGACACTGTGGGTGTTAAAAATATTCTTAACCATGAGATAAACAGCCTTTAGTGATACTGAATATTATTTCAGACAGTGTGAAGCTGAAGAGATCATATCATAAATCTGCACTGACAATAGCGCCATTTTAGGATCTAAGCAAAAACACTGACTGTACCCTTAATCCGCGGACTTAGTAAAAATGTTTACGACTGGATGTGACACAAGGCGTGGTACACACGAGCGACGAGGGACCTTAATCAACGCGCGTACGCCCAGTGTTATTGTTGTACGAATTAAGCCCCGCTTTTTGCTAGAACAACAGTCAAGCATAGCGTCCCATTCAAACTTGGAAGGTCCCCGCATTTGTATGTAAATGACTGGTAATCTCGCGCCGTAGGTCGCAATCACGACGTGTATATCTATCTGGCCCTTTCGGGCGGGAACACCGAAATGATAATACTGGAAGGGGTGTTGAGACGCAGTTTCATATTTTACCCGACGCAAAGTTTCGCTGTTCTACTGAGAGAAATGGCGGATGGAATTAAATTGTAATATTCCGTGCTTTTCGCAGAGGTATAGCATATCTTGTTACACCTTACCACGTTAATAGTATTTCACGCTGCTTTTAACTCGAGTATTAACTTTGGCAGTAACGAGATAATGAAACTTGTATTTCTTTTATTTGGTTCTTCTGGAGCTCTATTTTGGAATCACTCGCGTCAATATTTCACGTAAAACACAGACTCAAGTACTTAAAATAATGTTCTATGTTTATTTTAAACACTGCTGTATGGATTGCTGCTGTTTTTTTATTCGAAAATCGAACATTAATAAACGGAAACTTAACTCCATATTGACGCAAATGATGAAAAAAATGAGCTAGGGCTTGTATACAAAGTTGTGTTAAAAAAAGTTACTAAAAAAAAAAAGCCATTAAGGAATTAAGTTACTGCAACGGAACTGGGTAAATCACTTACAGATTGTCTGGAAGAGAACGCTTTTAGCGATAAGACCGCCTTAGTTTACAATCCCTTTAAGAAACTGATTTTCTTTGTTGTGCAATTAATAGTAATATTATTATTATAACGAATAAAATAATATGTATTTTTAAATATGCAAGTTGGTCCGCGGGTATAAAGATAATTAAATGTCATATCTATTATCAAAACTTTGCCAAATCCATTCTCTTTGGCTCGTTTTGATCGTATCCTGCAACTTTACATCTATGGGTCGTATTATTGTCTACTGCCAAGTTTTACTTGTTAATTTTCCGAGCCAAATACCGTGAAACCAGCCTGTCTTTGTTTTATCTTTTATTTGTTTGGGTGCCAGTATATGATATATACAATTTTGTAAAGGTCAAATTATTATTATCTTTGTAGTTGGTTATTAAAAACCGACTTCAAAACCAAAATACACTAAAAAGTCTTAAATAAACTCTTCAACATTGAAAGGAAAGGAATTCGTTTTAGGAAAACAATTTCTTTTTGGAGTCGGTGCTGTGATAGTTGATGCTTGATGGTCAAAGTGATGGCACCGACTCCAAAAAGAAATTGTTTTCCTAAAACGGATTTCTTTCCTTTCAATGGTGAAGAGTTTATTTAAGACTTTTTAGTGTATTTTGGTTTTGAAGTCGATTTTTACTTTTTTTAAAGTTTATTTTATTTCTTCATTTTTGGTGATTACATTAGAGGGGGGGGGGGGGGGGGTTGCACCCTATAATCCTATATTTAAGAAGCTACAAATTACCTATCATAAGTTCCGTCATTATAATTACTGAACTCTTAAGCGTTAAGGAGTTCCACCATCAGCTCAGCTCCACAAGATGTTGACTATCAGACGTAACAACAAGTCAGCATCAAGATTCTAGTAAAGAAACACTATACGTGCCTTTAAAATTTGAGGGTTTCCCTCGATTACACCAAGATCCCATCGTCAGATCACAAAATGGAAAAAATGGGATATAGTCTAGAAGCCTAAAAAGAGAGTGAGGTGATTTATTAATATTTACTTTAAAGATCACCATTATCAGAAAAAAATCATTGTCGTAGTCAAATTAAAAACAATTTCTTATGCTATTTACTGACTTTGACCCTTTAACAGCCGAATATTACAATTTGTCATATAAACTGACGACGCGTTGGGTGTATTGGTTAGCAGTCCTGACTATTACGCCGCCTTCGCGGGGTCGAATGCCGCAAGGGGCAAATGTATGTGTGATGATCACGAAAGTTTGTACCTAAGTCATCGATGTTTATTATGTATTAAAGAATTTATGGGAGACGCCCCCGTCATAATTGTTGTCTGGTATTTATAACACAGGGACGAAAATTTGTTTCTTCGAAACCACGACAATTGGGGTTTTGTCTGTCGCATATTATTTATTTATTTGGCTGTAACAGTGTTAAGTAAATAACTCGTTATGATCACATTCACGCCACATCTGGAGTCTATCTGACTCCAATTAGTTATCTTTCCGCCCTAATATAGTGTTTACTCTCTAGTTAGTAATAGCCGTTATTGTTGCCAGCAGTCGGGCAATCAAACAAGCTCAATAGATCTCATTTGTGTGCGCAGAACGTTCCAACTGCTACAGCTCTACATCAGCAATGTCGCCGATACCACAATAAAGGCATGATTACAGTAGTGTTAAATAAGTAATTAGTCAGGTAAAGACTAAATTCGTTCAAAGATTTAGTAAAAACATTGCGTTATTTGTTTATTTTGACCACCAAAACACTCACATGATTAATGACATATCTTCACGATTTTTCAAAACGACATGTTTGATAAAAAGCTATTTCATGTACCTATTCGACACTTCACTTTACAAACATTTGTTTCTCATTAGCTTTCTCTTATTTTTTCAAATATAAGGAAAAACCCGGATAATTGCCCCACTTTTTTAAATTCCTTTATATCTCTTAGTATAAAAATCGAGATTCTTTATTTGTTAAACTACTTTGGTTTTTTATCTTCAATCTATCTTGGCGATTTTTTTGGACCTCTAAATTTTGGGACAACTATCCCATATAGTTGCCAAATCTATATAAATTACTTTTAGGATAGATGCCTCGTCACGACAGAGGGCATTTATCCCGCAAAAACTTTGATCGCACCTAGCCGTCCCATGCAATCGCACAGACACATGCAACACGGTCAACTTAGTTGTAGTTGCAGTCTTTCGATAGATAAATAAAATAACGTTTGTTTGATTCGAGAAACTTGAGTAATTGCAATCGAGGCAACTATACCCCCGGAGCGATTATTCGGGTTTTACCCAAAAGACATTTCAACTGTAGTTTGTCTAAAGCTACGACTCCTACCGAGGTGCGGAGTATTTCGATTTTTTAAATGAAGCTCAATGATCTCATTTACCGCCGCATTCGCACGTGGAATGTGACATTGGCATATCCTATGTCTCGTTCTAACATCGCTAGATGTGATAGTTGCATCCTTGTTGGTATCGTTCAGCCGTATGCGTATGCGTAGGTATACGAAATGACTGCTTCATCTGCTTACGGTGTGAACCGTTTATCGGCTGGCTCGTCAAACGAGCGCGGATTATGAGATATACCCGCTCATTGACACCCGTGATTAATGCACATGCGGGCACACAGGTATCCGCGTTTAGCATTTAAACGTTTTGGGAAGAGCCATATTGCCGTTGAATTATTTTTATTGTGAGACAATATAAAGCTCTTAAATAAGTGAATGGGTTGAAAATACCGTACTAAGATATACTTGACAACTACTTGAGCTATGCCACACAGGGATCTAAGGTTGCAGCGAGTCAGACATTTGTTCTTGACTCTAGTCTAGATCTGATTGACAGAGTCGACGATGGGGCGAGCTCACCCAGAAGGACACTGAGCATTTCCAGGAAACTAAAAAATCTGCATGTTAATGCAGTCAGATATCCTTAGCTGCTCATCGCACATGATCATAGCAGACTGCGACTTAATTGAAATAAGGAGTTCAAAAAAATCTCACCAACCGTAGAAATCGTTTGCTACTTATGCAAATATTATGAGTACTTTCAAGCCACAAGATTCCAGTCACTCGTGAGCAAACCGGGTAGGTACATAGCTAGGTCTTAGCGACGTGCCACAATCAGAGCCGTGAAGCGTCCAAGGAGAAATAATCTTCTCGAATAAATTAAAATTAATAAGATTAAAAGCCCAGAAAAGTCGCGGCGAGCCGGAGTAACTGAATTTAAATTACTTCTCACCTTGTGAAGTGCATAATGCCATTAAAATTGAAATTATTAACATTTTGCCGGAGCAGACCGAGTTTGTTCGGGACGATTTATTTGCGACAGTTTGCCGGGAAGTTGCCACTTTGACTTTTAAACAGCGAAATAATAGGTTTTTATTTGGAGACACTAAAGTGTTTTGTTGAAAACACTAACATTACGCTACAATGTTGCATAACGACGACATTTTTTGGAGAGCAATGGTAAATACAAAAGCTGGTATTGTTTATTGGAATTGATTCAATCGGTTGAATTTATATGGCAATAGATATTAGATTACACTCGGCTAGCCATTAGCATAAACAAATGAAACGTTACACGTATTTCAGTCCTAATTGTATAATTGCCGTTCAAAAATATGGACAAATATAAATAAAAATGAAATTTGCTCAAAATTAAAATTTACCTTGGCTTCCCATATTCCACCAAAGTTGGTTTCTCATTAAGATGTGCAAATTGAATTCGTCGGTGGACGTTTTTTAATCATTCTCATCCTCTTTAATTAAATTTGATTATATGTCTTAAGTGGCGCAAGGCGAAAATGAACTTTCGTGTTCTATAAAGTTAAATGTGATAGCGGAAATGTGTGGAGAGCAGACAGCTATTTTAATTTGCATTTTGTGGGAGAACAAGTTAAATGGTTCGAGCGTCATAGCAATTAAAAGGAGTCGTAAAATGCATTTGCTATTACGTGGAGTATTACATGTACGATTAGTAAGAATTAAATCTCGAAAACGAAGACAGGCTTTTATATACAGCGTGTTGTTTTGGTCAGCGACGAGCAACTCAGGGATGGCTGTACAAACGATACTGATGCCAAAAAAAATATGCTTTAAATGGAAAAAAAACAATAAATAAATTTCTTGTTGCGTTATTGTGCGCAAGTCAAAACTACCAACACCAGGTCGCCTCTTCGTAGCTTACTAGCTACGGCGTAGCGTAGATAGACGCGAACGACACGCGAGGGTGCGAGTCTTCCCATAAGTTTATTTTTAGGAAACTTGGAAAAATTTTTAAAAATAATATTTTTTAAAATAAGCATAACTCATATTATCATCCCTGAGTTAGATGTCACTGACCAAAAAAAAAAATTCTGTATATTGGACACCAATCACATACATTGCTCTGATCCCAAAAAAACAGCTAATGCACTTATGTTTTGTGTTATGGAATTCAGACACAACGGTGGTACCACAACACCCAGATCCGAGACAGTATACAGGGGTTTTGGGAGGCGGGTGCAAAGCCTTAAAGAGGTGTTACAATAGACCATCTAGAACATTTAGAGGGAATTTTTTTAGGCGAAGCCCTTTTATTCTAAAAAGTTTAAATGCTTTGCACATGACTTTTTTGGGCACAATGGTGCTTCAAATTGCTTTGGTGCAATTAGGGACAGATTAGACTTAAAACAACTAATACAAAAACGAGGAAATTTCAGCTTGAATTAGAAGTTTTTAGCACTTTATTGACCAAATTTGAATTTTTCGTACAATAAGCGAAAAAAATCCAAAAATAACAGCCGTGGCCTAAACCTTTTTCCTCAGAATGTTCTAGATGGTCTATTGTAACACCTCCTCAAGGCTTTGCACCCACCTTCCAAACACCCTGTATATAATTTTGATATATATTCACCCGACCGGGAATCAAACCCGGGACCTCAGGCCTTGAAATCCAGCGTGCTTAGCCACAACACCACGGAGGTCGTCAATTCTCAAATTAAGATCGAATTTCACTTACGGTAATATCGTTTGGTCATCAAATAATGTAATGAAGGGAACCTCATAGACCTCAATTGCTATTGGTAAGATTATTTACTCTGAGCTTGTTTTGTCTTGTTGGATGTGGTAAAATAATGTAAGGTTTGCAAATTTAGTTAACAGTAATTTATCAAATTAAGTAACCTCTGCGTCTAGCTAGAGACCTTGGCTAAAAGTATTTCAATGTAAGCCCTTGAAAAGAACCAGTAATCAATTCTCAAAGGTGTTATTACAAGAAAAAATAATTTAATTTTGTAACAAAATAAATCGATCCAGCAATGTATTGGAAACAAATGTGTCCAGTTAGTGTCATTCACTACTCGTACAACGAGTTAGCGATTTTGATATACATTGATAAGGGATTATATTAAAACTTTAGATTACTGTATCTCTAAGTTAAAGCATTTTAGAGCACTACGACCAGGTCTAGTAATAGTCCCCCTAGCCGATTTCGACTACGGTGGCCAGTCACAACGACTTACTGACTGCGCGGGACATATTATAGTGCACAAGTGTGTGCGCAAACACAGGTGCACTCTCTATTCGTTTTACTCTCATAGCCCGATGGGACAGCAATCTGACACGAAGATAGATTAGGCGCAGAACCAACGTCTTTACGTGCTTTTCCGAGGCACGGGGGTGAAACACCGCCAACTTCCAAACTCCGGGCTAACCTAAGAATTTCTGAACAGAAAAACCCAGGTATATTTTTGCCCGATCCGGGGATCGAACCCGGAACCCGGGACCTCAGCCGTCGCTTTAAAGTGCGACCTTCTTACCGCTGCGCCACCGAGGTAGTTAAACACGATAAGTAAGTAACTACGTATACTCTAAAGAATTATTGAATAAATATTTTTCTGCTCCTATTACAGGCCACACCGTCTAAATACGTCTATGCTCAAATGGGTTGCCTTCTATTATATGAAGGTTGGCATTAAAGGGAGATTTTAACGAATTATTATATAGACTACTAAATCCATCGACCGTCAAAGCTACTTTACATGTCCCTAACTAAACGCTAGCCATACCCGTTTATCAAAGCATCGAAGATATCTATCGATTAATGGAAACATCCGTTATCGGTTCCATATCGACTTCACATCCGTATAGAAGTGCTTATGGGGTGTGTAGGGTCTAGGGACGGAGGCTAAGCCACAGCAACTAACAAGGCTATTACTGGGCTCAACCGACTGCGAACGGTTTTATCAGCGTTGATATCTTCTTGCGATTCTACTCGAACCTCCCGAGTTGTGTTGGGAGTGTATTTTTGATAGTATTTCTTATTATTTAATGAATTTTAGCTTTGTAAGACTAGGTAAAAAGAGATTTTTGAGTAATAAGTTGACCCTTGTCACCTTTAGGGTCATTACCCTTGTATTATAAAATCTTGAATAAAGTACATGAAATACTTTAAAAAAAAGGAATAGTTAAGTTAAATCAAAGCTTGTAATATTATCAATGATGTTTCACTCATTGAAATCACCCACCATAAGTTTAAAGCAATAGATAATCAAATCCATAATGTTAATTTTACTGAAAAAACACCGTACTTTTTGAGAAGACGACACCTCTTAAATCTTCAAAAACACGTTCCTAAATTAATCTTCATCGTCCTGTCTTAAAATAAAAGCCCACAATTACAACAGCTGATCGTCCGTGAAGATTTTATCGGCCAAAACGAAGGCCGCGCTTAGCGGGTATTACCCGAATAACCGAAATACCCGGTCTAAGTAATGCGAGTTGTCAATTTTTTCCGGGCCATTTGCGGGCTTAAGACGGCTTAGTTGGACAAGGTAATTCGGTACAGACAGAAAAATAGGGGCCTAAATACAGGGCCTTAACGCGTAGGTACGGAAATAGACGCGGGTAGGATTGGTTCAAATTAAGTCCGGCTCTATACAGATGGATGTCTTTGAATAGGTGACTAAAGTTTTCTTGTACATATTTATGGCATCTTATATTGCCTTCTACTTGTTGTTTTTAATAGCGTTTGTTTTTCGTTATGGTTAAGACGCAATTGTGATACCGTTTGCCCACTAGAGAGATGACCACGGTAATGCAGAAACTGAGCGCTGTTTAAAAGTTTACTATAAATAGTAATCCGAGAGTGCGGATTAGTGTCTTTATCACATATATAGTATTTATAAAAGATGAACACTTAATTTATTTAATTTTTTACCTTTTATTCGTATTTCAATACATTTCACTCTTGTAGTTTATAAATAGTGACAAATTTTAGTAATTTACAGCAAACTTTTAGAAAACTATTTCCAATCCCTTCGTAGTCTATTCCAATGTCTCAACTGTCTGTTTCAATCTGACGTTACTTCAAAATTGATTGGCAAAGAAAGTTTTTCCATGCGTTCAAAGTTTGATTCGTCGAACGGTTGAGACAAAGAGTTTATACGCGAAGCTACAGTAAAGTAAAGCTAGTTTTAAAGGAGCTGTTTACATAGCAAATGTTAATTTCATAGAATGGCTGTATGTAATATGCTCGTAACTCTTTTCCATTGACTGAGTTGACAAGCTATTTACTTTAGAGCAATTTTCGGACACTATTTAGCTTACTTGAATTCAAAGCTTCTATTCCTATTATTATGATGTACTATGTAGTACCACATATGTGTACGAGAAACTTAAGACCCAAGTTTCGAGGGCTTTGCCCTATAATTACTGTAATTCCCAAAGACGCGTCGTAGCTAGACCCGAAAGTTAAGACTAGCCGCATCAGACCTTAAAGTTAGCTTTCGATGCTTAATTGGTTGAGTTCGTGTTATCATTGCTTTTACAAAGAAAAGGATATCGGATTTGTTCTTACGTATAGAAACTCATAATTGTTTTTTTCCTAGGTAAGGATATTTCCCCACGGTAGTTCAGGTCTGCGGGAGCACTGCATTACTGGATCCGAAAAGAACTCTAGTTCACACGGCAGTTTTTTGCAGGTATACATACGGTTGCGGTCGTTACCTGAGTCTTGTCAACTCCTGATAGTGTCATGTCCATCTCATTTGGCTCTGTGAGCTATATATTCCTATCTTTCACAGCGTTTGCAATGGCCATTGTTGTGTTTGTGCATACTGTTGTTTTAGAAGTGGAACTGGACCGGTTTTATGACAAAACAGGATAACCAATCAACACACGGGATTTAATGCAACGATACACTTATTTATAAGGTATACATCGTATTTACTTTCCCGACGTTTCGATTAGGTACTAGTGCAAATATTGAAAGTGTGCGGGTAGAAGAACATAATACATCGCGCACCAGCTGACGACGCCGAGCTGCTTCAGTCACTCCGGGACCATGACTCGTGTAACAGAGTCGAAACGTCGGGAAGGTTAATACGATTTTTGCCTTATAAATAAATGAAACGTTGCATCAAATTCCGTGTGTTGATTAGTTGAGTATAAAATGCTAGCAGTTTTAAATCATATAAAACAGGATAACAAAGAAATATGAATCGGTTACTTGCTGGTCACTGCAAACGGCCTGTCCCTATGAATATTAGCATTAAAACGCGTATAATACTAAACAGGAATCTGCAAAAAACAGTACCTGCAAAATACAGGATGTTTCCGTGGGAAACGATGGTAACAACTCATCTAGGATCGTAATAATTGAGAAGCTTAATTGCTTAGCGTGATAGAAACCGTTGTTTTACTTCAGCGAGCTGTCAGTATTAAGTAGTACCTTTGGTAAGGTTATCTCACCTACGAGTATAATGTCAAATTCATAGGTTTTTTGTCCAGTCTCAACATCCTTATATGATGATAGATATAGTTTTATAAACATTAACGCGCGGTGTTGTTCTACAACACCAGTAAAAACTAGTGTTAGTTTATTATTATATTGTTAGTGTAGTAGTAAAACTTTCGAAAAAGAACGTCACACGACACCAAGTCGAAGGCCTTAGAAAGATCTAAGAACATTGCATAGACCGGTGTGTTTCTGGCTGTGTAATATTGTACAGTCTGCTTATGACACAGGATAGCACTCTCTTTAGAGAGACCTGATCGAAAACCAAATTGAGAGTCGTGAAGTTTTACGTGACTATTCAGATGTCTGTCAAGCAGCCCGTTCAGCACCTTAGCTATTATAGTAGCCAGTGAGATAGGCCTGTAATTGGCCATGTCTGAAACATCTTCAGTCTTATTTTTTATGATAGAGACTAACATCGTATACATAAGATCCCTGAGTAAGTAACAGTGACTAAGACACAAGCTGTAAAACATAGCTAGCTGCCTAGCTATGTTTTACAGCTTGTGTATATATGCTATGCTAGCCCTGGGTAGATGAAATCCAGCATGCTTCAGATGATCGATGCTAAGATTGTCATGACCTGGTGACTTGCCTCTCCGCTTTTTCTGTATAACAGCGGCATATTTAGATATTTAGCATTATCGTGCCAAAATATCACTGCATAAATAAAAAGTAAAATGAAATAACTATTACTATTAATTAACGCCTAAATTGTCTCTGACCTTTATGTCAACAGGTAATCACCGTAAATTAACTGTAGCTAAATTACCTTAAGCGACATTTAGTGTAAGTTTGTAAAAGTCTGCACAGAGCTTTCACGGTAAATTAAAAAAAATATTTAGTAAATCTTAATGTGAATTACATATTCAGCACCTGACTTCTTCGCCTCGATATAGAAGATTTTATTTTAAAATCTATAATAAAAAATATATTTCCTTAATTCATAATCTGTATCATGAATGTAGGTAATATTCATTGTAACGGATATCAACCCAAAGCTAGGAAACTAGATTTACATCCTGTTTCGATATGAAATTACTGTCAACGAATTTTATTTATTTAATCTTTATTGCACTGTAAGTTGTACAATTGGCGGACTTAATGCCTAGTGGCATTCTCTACCAGTCCTGGTAATGCAGAGAGTTTAATCAGTGGCGGAATATTAATAATATGTGAGAAGAGAGGTAAGAAAAAGAAGTACATACTAATATTACACAAATATACAGGGTGGTCTAAGTAGTGACGTCAATAATTTTTTTTTAGATTCCTCTCACCTGGGGGTATCCGAAAATACCCCATGTATGTTCCGCGATTTTTTGTAGTTTTCGAGTTGTGATTTTTTTTTGTGTTTTTTTAATATTCTCTACCCGCGAGGATTCAAAAATTCATATCTTTTTTTCTATTATGTATTTTGCAATGATTTTTTTTGTGCCGTGGTCGTTGTTAATGCTGTCTTAATAATAAAAATAATGCATTTTTTTAAACTTACTAAAAGGCACTAAAAAAAAACTTGAAAGTTAGAACTTCGAACTAGTTTCCATAGCTTCTGCTTAGGTTTAAAAACTTTGCGGGGTCCTAAGCTCCTAAGATCATTTAAAAAAAATGGTACTTAGTTGGCCTTTTTTTGTTGTAATCGGCCTTCGAAGGCGGATAGGCTAAAAATCGTTGAAATGAAATTAAAGCGTTAAAAATTCTTTTATCTACTTTTTATCACTCATATGGTAAGTTTAAGTTAAAAATGTGATTAAAAGTCAATTTTAACTTAAAATCCTGTAAAATTACGGTAGCTCGTGTTATTTAACAATAATCACTATGCTGTACAAGTAAGAGAGCATTTGAACGCTACTTTTCCAGGAAGATGGATTGGGCGTGCAGGGCCGATCGAATGGCCTGCACGTTCGCCAGACCTCAACCCCATCGACTTTTTTGTTTGGGGATTTTATAAAGAGCTTGTGTACGCGACGGAGAGCAACAACGAAGCAGAATTGCGACAAAAACTTTCAGATGCGGAAAGAAAAATAAAGCAAGAATATTCAAGTAGCTTTAGGCAATTAAAAAGCAACTTTCTCAAACGTTTATTTTAATTTTAAATTAAGATGATTTTAAAATATCTTTTTAAACTTAAATTTACCATAAGAATGATAAAAAGTAGATAAAAGAATTTTTAACGCTTTAATTTTATTTCAACGATTTTTAGCCTATCCGCCTTCGAAGGCCGATTACAACAAAAAAAGGCCAACTAAGTACCATTTTTTTTAAATGATCTTAGGAGCTTAGGACCCCGCAAAGTTTTTAAACCTAAGCAGAAGCTATGGAAACTACTTTTTGTATTTTTAAATTGAAGTAGAATTTTTGATTAAATCCTAATAAAAATCAGAGTTCGAACTTTCAAGTTTTTTTTTAGTGCCTTTTAGTAAGTTTAAAAAAATGCATTATTTTTATTATTAAGACAGCATTAACAACGACCACGGCACAAAAAAAATCATTGCAAAATACATAATAGAAAAAAAGATATGAATTTTTGAATCCTCGCGGGTAGAGAATATTAAAAAAACACAAAAAAAAATCATAACTCGAAAACTACAAAAAATCGCGGAACATACATGGGGTATTTTCGGATACCCCCAGGTGAGAGGAATCTAAAAAAAAATTATTGACGTCACTACTTAGACCACCCTGTATAATAGGATACATAAGCAAAAGAATAATGAATGAATGAATGAATGAATGAAATTTATTTATTGCAAGTAACAATGACTCATTTTTGTTAGTATAACTTATAAACTATGTTAGTTGAATACAATAAAATACATAAATTAAATTACTTATCAACAGAAATAAAATTAATTTAAAGCGGCCAGTTCTGCACCACTCCCCCCGAAATGGTACGTGATCGACCGACGTAAAGGCAGTCTAGTCTGCTGGCAATCATGTTCAGGATACTGTTACCACTCCCCCGCACCCTGCGCACCAGGGACGCGCACCGCTTGCGCATTGTTGCGTAGAAGCAATCTACGCCTGCTTCAGCGAACATCCCCGATGCACTACAGAAGCGGGGCAGCCGCAACAGCACCCTAAAAGCGTTATTATACTGGACACGGAGAGCGCCATAAGCCTTTTGAGTATATCTAGCCCAGAGGCTGCACGTGTAAAAAGATGTACAGTAAGCCCTGAACAACGTTATCTTTACGTCGCGTGTACAGCGTGCAAACCTCCGAGCCAGCATGTTCGCTCTGACTGACAGCGCTCTCCGTTCCCTCTCAATATCTTCATCGTCCTTGAGGTCGGGAGTCAACATATGACCAAGGTATTTGAATTTAAAAACTCTTTGTAAAGCATTGTTATTTATTTTTACAGGTGGTATGTTTTCATATATTTTACTCCCGGCTCCAAAGACCATAACTTGACTCTTGTCAACATTGTAAACCAATCCGTGAGATGTGGCGTACTCTTCGCAAATAGACACCAGTCTACGCAGACCACAGATGGATGCACTGAGCAGCACCATGTCGTCCGCGTAGCTAATGTTATTAACGCAGACACCGTCTATATGACATCCGACATTGGTGCTGCTCAACGCCTCAATCAGGTCATTAACATACAGGCTGAAAAGCGTGGGCGAGCTTAATCCCCCCTGCCTCACCCCGCACTCCAACCTGTACGGCTCGGACAGTGCCCCGTCCCATCTCACGCTGTTGACCTGGTTTCCATACCAGTACCTGAGTAGATTTATGAGTTCTACTGGTAATTTAGATTTTTGTAACTTATGCCACAGGATATCATAAGAAACCAGGTCAAAAGCCTTCGACAGGTCTAAAAAGCAGGCAAAGATTGGTGTTTTTCGCTGCATATAGTACGTGATGGTATGCTTAACACACAAAACAGCGCTTTCTGTTGATAATTTAGGCCGAAAACCAAACTGATTAACATGCAGTTTCACGTAATTATTCAGATGTATG
Organism: Pyrausta purpuralis; assembly: GCA_963924145.1. Classification (NCBI taxonomy): domain Eukaryota; kingdom Metazoa; phylum Arthropoda; class Insecta; order Lepidoptera; family Crambidae; genus Pyrausta; species Pyrausta purpuralis. The sequence goes on along the minus strand of OZ001658.1, from coordinate 6,707,901 downwards.
TTAAGCACACCATCAAACACCTTAGCAATTACCGTTGCTAACGATATAGGCCTATAATTATTTTTATCTGCGAGGTCTCCCGTTCTATTTTTAACTATAGGTACTACTAAAGTTCTTATCATGTCCTGAGGCATGTAACTATGAGATAAACAGTAATTGAACAATAAAAACAGCACACGCGGTAAGTGCGGACCAGCAAACTTAAGGTGTTCAATACTGAGCCCGTCGTGGCCAGGCGATTTACCTTTAGTCATAGACTTAATCGTGTCTGCTATATCTTTAATAGAAAAAGTTATTTGCCTCTCCACTTCGGACTCAGCATTCACGGTTGATTTCGAAGGCCCTAGGGGGGACTTTACTTTAAAACGATCTACAAACATGTTAGCGATCCCTTTAGGCTCGCTGACACCATCGACACTCACAGGTTGACCAGGCCTACACTGCAATCGATTGGTGTGTTTCCAAAATGATGAAAAATCTTTTCTCGCGTGATGGGAGGCCAGAATATCCATTTTAATTTGCGTTTCATGATCTTGGCACCATTTTAAACGCGATTTAAATATTTTTCTAGCCTCACACATTTGTTCATAAATGTCGCCACTTGCTGGTTTACCATGCAACTCCCATAATTGAAATCTAAGCCTGGCCTTCCTATGAGCTTCAGCCACATGTTTGTTCCAGCCCGCCACTACTTTCCTTTTTGTTTTTTTTCTCCTTTTACTAATTATTGAGGATTCCCTTATCGCAAGTACTATATCGTGATACAAATTGTCAATTACACATTTGTGAGTATCATTATTACACATCTTCTCGCAACAATTATGCAGTTCAATAGCATAGTCTATGAGCCTGAGCCTTTGATTACATTCTTGCCTATATAAATCTATCTGCTCTTGAGTCCTTTCTCCCCAAACAAACTCATTTTGATGAAATGATATATTTATTTTTGTAGGCAAAATAAAGTCCAAGTCGCACTCAATTGCTAGTGGATAATGATCGGACCACACAATGTCATACATAACATACACATTTTGAATCGAATTGACTGCTGCTTTACTAGATAAAATGTGATCCAACCACCTCCTAGACCCATTTATCTCACTAATATAAGTATGCGTGCTACTGGCTAAACCTAGCATATCTAAGTCGATACAAGACCACTTCTGGTCTGAGCAAAAATTTAACAGTTCATAATAAAACTGTTCTTGGGGATGAGCATTAAAATCTCCCATTATGTATACACAGTCTACACTACAGTTGTCTATTATAGCGCTTACCGCACTGAGAACATCCGTGAACTCGGCCAGGTTCGCTTTCTCGTCCGTAGGCATATACACGCACATCACCAAAAATGACTTTTGATTCGATATTACCTTGATCGCACAAATACGCGGGTTATCGCACTCGATCACAACCACATTCACAAACACGCTGCACCGCCACAGCAAAGCTACTCCTCCATAGGGCCGCCCTCTCAGCAGGCCAGCCGACGAGTCCATCGCTGATACGCCAGTGCTGCTGAAGTCACTACTTATAGTGTTTAAAAACGGAATCTCTTCGTTAGTCAACCATGTTTCTTGAAGTGCTATTATATCGCATTCCTTACATAGATCTCGAATGTTGTCTACTGAGCGTTTTACATTTTTACAGTTAAACGTGACAAATTTGTGTGTCATTATTTATTTATTTCCTTGAGACGGGCCGACTCCTTCGTTTGAAGGTTTCATTTTACGACTTAATTTGTAGTTAACAAATCGACGGAAGATTATTCCCTTTGGCCATATCTTCTCATCCAAGAACTGAGATAGTTTTTTCTGAGGCACATAGAATTTATAGGCGTTATAGTCACACTGTCGTTGAATAGCTATTTTTTCTAGTTCAACGGTCTCCTGCGTCATCTTGTAGATATATCGGATTATGTCGGCGTCACTAGTACTTTGGTGAATATTAGTTATAAATACAGGGGTTTTTCGTTCAGCAGCTCTAAATGTTTCACCTTCTCCAATTACTGCTATCCCTGATTTTCCTTCAATACGGTTCTTTGACTTTTTAATCTTCTTTTGAACAACTGTCCATTCTTTACTTCCTTGTTCAGCCGCTTGTGCATACGACATCTCTTTTGCACACGACTTCACGCTCAGCTGATCGGCCGGCCGGGTCACGATAGTAGGTACTGCGCCCGTCGGCCGCGGCGGCTGTGACTCATCGCTCAGGCAGCTGGTTAGCAAGCTAACGTCTGCTGGCGCCGTATCATTCTTACCCGCAATATCTTTACTTCGTATGTCTCGATAATGCAAACTCGTATCCTTCGAAGATAACGATTCGTCAATATTAGAATGAGAATCGTTAAAAAGTGATAGGCCTGTGGGTCCACTGTCACGGTAGGCTCCTCTCTTCATATTTATTTTTACTGCAGAAAATGGAGGCGAAAGATTTTTACTGTTCATGCACTCCTTTTTAGCGAGTTCTAGCTGCTCAGTAGTAACGTACGATGCTTTTATTTTCATTAAATCTGCCTGCAGCAGTGATATATCTTTCAATAGTTTAGATACATCTAGATGGTCTATTGTTAAATTGGGAAGTTTGTCCAAATCCCTGGCCACAAACACAGGTAGTTTATCAGGCTCCGCAGCTTTTAATAAGTTGATCATATCGTACACCAAACGATCTTCTTTTCCTTTTCCTTTGCGCACGATTTTTCGTTGATCTGACGGTACGGATTCAAACAGTAACGAATGCGATTTTTGAATTTCATCACTGGAGTATGTTGATGTACATAACTTCACCAGGGTTTCTTCGTCAGCTTTTGACAGTTTCGCTCTCAAATAGGCCAATAGCTCGTTGATCACAATATTACAACCAACACATTTTACCGAACACGACATTTTTGCGGACTCAAAACGTCGGACCTCAAAACACGCACGACACGGAGGGATGCGCGCGCGCGACTGATAATAAACATACAAAGAATACATAAACTTAATAAATACAAAATTATGAATGATAAAGCTGATGATAATGACGACATCCAAAGAACACAAATAAAAGAAAATGGCTGTTAATTCTGAAGAGTGCCAAGGTTAAGATAGTGGGTGCGGAGAGACTTTTTAAAAGTAAATTTGTTGGGGGACATTCTGATTTCATTGGGGAGAGAATTCCAAAGTCGAATCGCAGAGATGGTGAAAGAAATTTTCTCAGAATTTAATTCGACGACCCTCGTGGTGTAGTGGCTAAGCACGCTAGGTTTGAACGCGTCACCGCTCCAAAGTCTCGGGTTCGATTCCCGGTCGGGTCAATGTAGAAATCATAATTTTATATTGTATCGGGTCTGGGTGTTTCGGTACCACCGTGATGTCTGATATCCATTACACAAGTGCATTGGCTACTTACTTTGGAATCGGAGCAATGTTTGTGATTGGTGTTCAAATTTATAATATGAAACGCATCAATAATAGGTATAGGAAAAGCGGTCATTACGACCCTGTGTTTGCACAATCGTACATTTTCGTTTTCGAGTAACAGAAGACACAAACTCACATTTTAAAGTGCCTGGATTTCCAGAAGTAAGTCCTAAAACGAACTTCATTTAGCACCCTGTGTTGATATCGTTGTCTTTTTTTCTTTTCTTTTTTAAATTGGACACCAATCACATACATTGCTCTGATCCCAAAGTAAGTAGTCAATACAAAACTAGTGTTAGTTTATACTAATCAATTTAACAAAAAAACTTATTTTTGTACGCTCACTACTAACAAGCTGTGGACCAAGTCTGAAATAAAAATTAATTTAATTAAAAAAAAAAAGATAATGCAGACAAAAATCTCATACCTATTTGCTTTTTTTGAAAACGGCCAATTCATAATCATAAACTCACCACAAAGTTGATGAATATGATATTCTATCGAAAAGCAACAAAGTAAAATTTGAAAAGACCAAGTTTAAAACTGAGGAAAAATGCACTAAAACTAAACTACTTAAACCTTATTATCCAATGTTCTACGCCACAAACTGTACACTACAAAGTAGTTTTCAACCATATTGTTAAGGTATCGGGTTGAATGTAGTTTGAAGAAAGGTTTTAACGTAAATGGTTCACGCTTGTCAATTTTGTGACTTAAAATCTGAGTTAACGTCACTTAGTAGGAAAGTCGCTTGGAAGTTTCTACGATTAGGTCTTTGCTTACGGTCCAGTCCGAAGCAAGTTCCGATAAAAGCAAGGAAATCACTACAAAATGGAGGATTAATAACGAAGAAATATCAAGTTTTTATGAAGCGTGTGGCCCGTAATGGGAGTAAATTTTAATCAATAATTTTACAGAAATATACGTATTTACCTTAACTTGGTCATAGTGCTCTAAAATGCTTTAATCAAGTATATTAACAAACCTAATACGTTGTAGAAACTGACAAAGTCAAGTTCTATGACTGGACACATTTGTTCGCAAAACATTGCTGGTTAGATTTCGTTTGTAAGAAAATAACAATAAATTTATTTTTCATTATACTACAGGTCACACCCTGTATATTAGACGAACTTGTGTGGTGAACCTTGTGTCCCGATGACATTCTTCTATTTGAATAATAATCTCAAATATGATCTCAAACGTAGTTGATTATAACCTTAAGCTAAACTAATTTAATATGGAGGGATTTGTCTAAAAGTTCTTAATTAAAAACCATCATTCGGCTGAAAATCGTCGTGGCATGCTTGTGATCTGCAGCCGCGACATACAATGAGGGGGGACCTTTTTGACACACACTGGATGCCTTAATTTGTTAAGCAAAAAAAATGACCAGTTTTGTTTAATTTGATTAATATTATTATTATGTATTTGTATCTGTATGTATTTTTCGTGTGTATCAAATAAATAATTTTTCTTTGCCATCATAAAGCTCTTTTACCTATATATAAAGGTCAAGTTAAGATACCGAAATGTGTTATTAAAACGTATATTGGAAGATATTTTATGATAAGCTAACAAACCAGTCAGCCGTAATTTCATTAGCTTGATAGACGAACGAGTAGAGATCCATTTGAGACGACTTTAATGGCGCATTTTCTTTGACATTGCAGCATTTATAACGTCTACAGCTTAGACTAGGCTATTATGTAGACTTCTCATTATTTCGGTAATGAGTATAAAAAAAGACGAGACAATAGTGTCACTAAATGCATACGACACTTGCTCGTGAGTTTTTAACATTTGAACGGACAGTACTCCAGAAACAAAATAAATTTTATTGTTATGACGCCTATATGCGTTCACTGTCCGCTAAAGAGTTAATGTGTACCTAATATAATAAGACATTTTCAGCCACACGTTAAGGCACTTTGATTTGCTCTTGTCTGCTTCTATTCCTCAAACTTATGATGATCCCATCATGAATGTCTTATAATACGGTGGAAATTAACTTTCCTAGATTTCAAACCATGATTAAAATACTTCTCTTATTTTATTACATTAAGGGCTGATTTTTCAGTAGTCAGATAAGAAATATTCGTCGAACAAAATACAATATGGCTAATTTGAAAACGTCACCTAATTGTCAGCAATCATAGGTACTTGTAATTTTTAAAAATTTGTCGCTTTATAATTTATCAGTCTGACAAGTTTTATCCGACCAGTGAAAAATCGGTCCTAAATGTATCTTTGAAAGATTTTTATCATGATTACCTAGCTATTCGATGCAGCACACTAAAAAGCGAGATAACATCAAAAGAAATAAAAAATATGACATAGAGTTATCTATCGAATAAAGTAGTCTGTATAATTGGTAACCTTTACTGTCTTAGCTAAGATAATATAACGTAACTCAAGTCTAGTCTAATGGAAACTAACACAGATTGAATGCCATTAATCCTGAAGGATTGTATTTCGTTGTTTCAGAGATTAGAATCTAGAATCGATGACAAGTGAAAAGTTACAAGTGTTTATATTTTCGGATGAATAATGAGCACTCTGTGATATTAAGTGAAGATCGTAGATCATCTATGAATATTCTTAGATGTCTACTTAAACTGATTAATTTTACGTATATTTTCGACGCCACGTTTAGTGCAGTGGTTATAGGTCCTGACAACTGAAGCAGCGGTCGCAGGTACGAATTCCACAAGGGACAAATATTTGTGTGATGAGCACCAACAATTGCACCTAATTCATGGATGTTACAAGTATTTAAATATTTATCATAATCGTTGTCTGGAAATTCGTAACACAAGGAAAAAAACTCTGGTTATTTGGCGCATATTTATATTTATATTTTCTGGTGAATAATGGGCACTTTGCGAAATTAAGTGCAGACCATAGATCATCTATAAATAGTATTACTTTAGTCAACATAGATTTTTGTTCTGAAATATTTTACATACATCCACTAGTGTTTGTTTGGGACTTCAATAGAGAATAAAACTAATACCCGACTACTTAAAACACGCTCTAAAAAGTACGAAACAAGAAAAAAGTCTTTAAGGATAGCCGTGGTCGTATGCCACTTTGATTTTATTTTATAATTATAATGAATTTGCTTTGCTACAGTAGGTGGCATACGATCACGGCTATCCTTTAAGACTATTTTCTTGTTTCGTACTTTTTAGAGCGTGTTTTAAGTAGTCGGGTTTTAGTTTGATAAACTTTCTTGTTATTAAACTTATTTTGGAGTTATGTAAATTAATGTTAGGTATAATTATTATGCTGAGCATACCTAGTATAGTACCTAACACCTAACTAGTTTAAAAGTGAGTTTATAAATTATTGCAATTATCATGATTGCAAGAAAAGACGTAAGCAACAGCTAGTATTGTTTACAGATTTGAAATGTGCTAAAAAAACCCTTTCATTTAGTACCCCACACGACACCGCTTTTTTTTTAGTTCTTTACTTTAAGTCTCCTAGAGGGCGCTGTAGTCAATTTAACGTAACTTCATGTAGGCTATAACCAGCGGACGATCAAGGGCTTTCAACGACACCTCTTTTTTTCAATTATGATAAATGGTTTAGTAGTTATGAGGGACAGAAACATCCATACCCACATACATACATACATACATATATATAGGTCAAAATCATAACCCTCCTTTTTGCTTTGCCGTAGTCGCGTAAAAAATAAGTATTTTTACATAAATAGGTAATCGTTTATGCGCAATATCTTGAGTTTATTTTCTTAGGACCATTTATTATAAACTTTCTTCTTATTAAAAAAGAACACTTACCATGCATCTTGTCATTCAGCAGCGCGTATCGTGGATTCGAGGCGACATCCAGAGGCAGGGAGTTCCACAGCCACTTGACCCTGGGTGTCGGAGTGCCGCTAGCTTGGCAGGGAAGGGTGGCTGTGTGTCCAACTTCCACCACCATGGTCGATGAGGGCGGCACGATGGAGGGAAAGCCTGGCGGCGTCTTGTCGGCTGGAAAGAAGATGATGTGTTAAATAAAGTAATTAAGATATCATGAGCTTAGTAAGGGTAAAGACGACGACCTCCGTGGTGTAGTGGCTAAGCACGCTGGTTTCAAGGCGTCGCCGCTCCAAGGTCCCGGGTTCGATTCCCGGTCGGGTCAATATAGAAATCAATATTTTCCAAATTGTCTCGGGTCTGGGTGTTGTGGTACCACCGTTGTGTCTGATTTCCATAACACAAGTGCATTAGCTACATACTTTGGGATCAGAGCAATGTTTGTGATCGGTGTCCATTTTTATAAAAAAATGAGGTGAACATAGCGCAGTGTTGCCAGCGCTTTGGTTGTGATACCGAAGTTAAGCAACCTACGGCGCGGTCATGTTTGGATGGGTGATCATTCCGAGTGTTATAAGTGACGACATTACGAGCATTTATGTGCTTCGGTTTAACCGTGAGCCTAATCAACGGCCCTATTAAATTGAAGCGAAGTTCGTCGCTTGCCTTGTAAAGAACCCTCCACCAATCCACACTAAGCCCGCGTGGTGGAGTATGGCTTATACTACCTCATTCGAGAGGTAAGGCCTTTGCCAAACAGCTTTCCTTTTTTATTTGATACCCTATCAACGGTACGGGAAATATTGCTTCGTTTCCTTCAAGTTAATTCAGATAGTTACATTCAGGCAAATGTTTATTTGTAGCCCTAGATATTCTTTCGTTACCCTTAATAAAGATAAAACCCTTCGAAAAACTATGTAGGATAATACGTTTAATTTAAAATTAGATTAGAATAATTAAACTACTTAATTCAATTATTTAAAGTCTCCTGTAAAACAAAATTCAACCTTGTATATAAGTACGTAGCCTGATAAACATTTTACAGTGTTCCAATAAGTATAATGCTAAAGAAAAAAGGGTTTTAACATGACTACAACTTCAACGGATTAGAATAAGTAATATCATTCTTAACTCCTCGCATTTCACTTCAACAGACAATTATACAGTTCTCACCTGGCATTAATTCCCTTTGCAGACTATTTACAGAAATTGAAGGCAGAAATCTTGTGGAAATCTCAAAAAGCCCGTAAAATTTTGAATAGTGAAATGTTAATTCGCCAAATGAAATTCGCCCCGGTCTTTCGGGCAAACTGAACGAAATTTGATTAAGTTACAAGGCTGACATTATTTCTGGAAGATTCCCGGTTGTTTCGTTTTGAGCGTAAGCGTGGTAGGGACGTACGTGGATTTAATATATCAAATCGTTGAGATTAATTTCATTATAAAAACATTACTAGTCCAATTTGTGTTAGATATCAAAAATGCTCGAATAAATATATTTTTTCAAACCAAATATTATACATTAACAAAGTAAGCTTTGAAAATAATTAGTGTGGCTTTTCAACATACTATTTTATTTTTGAAAAAAGTGTCATGTTTCATCATCATCATTACCAGCCAAAGGACGTCCAGTGCTGCATAGGCCTCACCCACGGTTTACCACAGCGATCGATCACAAGCGGTTTGTATCCAGTTTGAACCTGCGATTTTCACAAAGATGATCTTCCTGACCATCTTGTCGGTGGACGTCCTATGCTGCGTCTTTGGTCGAAGGTTCTCCAATCCAGAACTTTACTGCCCCAATGGCCATCAGTTCCTCGCGCTTTGTTGCATAATTTAATTCGAAACTTTTCACGTTATATATATCATGTGGTGCATACCATATCAAATTATACCATACTAATTATTATGTATTATATATTTGTCATGTTTAACACATTGACTTATAGGTTTAACATAATTTTATCGATATCCGATCATCGATAACTTACAATTCCCTATTGCAAGCGAGTCCGCTGTTCAGCCTGAGATTGCTTTGTGAACTTTTGGATGTACCAAATTTATTGCCTTGTAAGACTCGCCCCGATTAATTGTATAAACAGTGGGTTTGTCTGTTTGAAGATAAGATGCGGGGTACCGCTTATTAAACGTTCCCTTTATCAGTTTACGTGGCCGAGTACTGTGAACTAAATGGGCACTTCAGAGTTTATTGCAAGATGGCCTTTGTCGATCTGTCTTAGTGCCTACTTGTGACGTGACATTAATAAGAACAAGATTACTAATCTAAATGTCTTATTTCTTGTACGAGACGTTTGTCTAACGGTTTAAGCATAAAATGCCTTTTTTATTAGGCGCCTTTTCGAGTGTTTAGTATTAAATTTAAGGTGCCTCTTCTGTTTGATACCTACTGTGCGAAGGAAGGATGATTATGAAGCTAAAGTACCTAAACGACAAAATGCGACAATTGTAAAAACAAAGTTTAGTCTCGTATGTAGAGAAAGGTAAGTCTGTAAGTTTGTTTTAGTATCTACAAGTCCTGAAATACTTCGTACAATGGCGGTATGAATTAAAAAAATACATCACAAAGGCACGTAAATGTGTATTTTTTTGAATTTTGAAAAAGATAATGGTTTCGTGACAAAAAAATATAAGATTCACTTTTAGTCAAGCAAAGAGCTTTTAATTAATTGTTTTATTTAAATCTTTAGTATATCCAGTAAGCAATCTTAGCGTTATAATAAAAATATAAACTTTGTACCTCTTAGAGGTCAAGTAAAAAAGATTTTAATGTCATTATATATTGTCTCTTTAGAAAATTTCCTACCGGATTTGGTGAGAACCGAATAATTTATCATAATTTAACTAAGGAAAATTATTATGTTAATAGATGCGAAATTTTATTGTTCCCAAAATATTTTACCGCATTTATTTTTGTTACAAACATTTTTGAGAACGCTTCATTTTATATTTGTATTACGAAGTTGAATACCTAAGTGAAATTCTAATATTATAGATTAATTAAATTTCTGTACTTAATCTAGAGGTATAATAGGATTGGACTATTTGATCAGCCAGTTCAGCCACAACAATCAAACCGCAAATATCAGTATGAACCCAAGCAAATATTTGTGACTATTATTAAAGTAGTATTATGTTATTACACCTGTTTTGGCGGAACTTATGTTATATGTTATGCGTTACATATGGAGTTTGAAAATATTTACAATAATTGTTCTAAATTATGAAATTTAATGCATTTAGTTTCTCTTTGCGGTAACTTTAGATCCACAGTGTTAGTACCAGAGTCCTTACGTCTAATATTAGTAAAAATACAATCAATTAATAATAATGAAAGAATAATAATAATAATAAATTCATTAATTTGTATAATAAATACTTTTTGAATTAGTATTAATAAGGGCAGTGATATATTATCTCTGAAGATATTATAACAATGATTTAGCTATTACCTTTTTTTCAGTAAATAAATAATCAAATTAATAAGGTGCTCATTTGAAGCGCTCACTTTAACTTCCAAAATTAAATAGTCGATCGTTTGGTATTAATATAAATTATCAAAAAAATATGAGTATTAAATATTTAGTTGATTACGTTCTGAAATTAGGTGTGTTCTGTGTTATCCTTTACTAGTTTTCATAGGCTTATATAAGTTGAGGCAAGAAAAATTAAAAGTGACTTTTGGAGCTCGTGGAAATTTCCTTTCCTAATGCCTTCGTCTTATTAAGCCAAAAGGTGTCGGGTTCGATTTATCAGGGTTTTTTTACAATTGAAGATGATATAGTAGTCTCAAATCAATGATTTATTATAAAGATTTTTACCTAGCAAGCCCATTTTACATTTAACGAAAATACGTACATTATTTAAAACATGAAAAAGTTAATACGCGTCGATAATTTTCTTATAATGTCATCATGATCAAATGATTTTGTGAAACCAATGGAAATGAAATGAAATAAATATTAATTTGCTCAAAACATGGTTTCAATAGATGTTAGGTAGATTACATAAGTCCTCACATTTTACTAAAATGATGGCATAGAATGACTATCCACCAAATCTTTAGAACCGGCAGCAAAACCTTCTGTTCCTACCTTTTCTGTACTTAATCTTGGGGATTTGAAGATTCAGGTTGCTCGAGACATTTGAGTATTATGCTTATTGAAGAAACTCGACTACGTCTTAACAGGCTTCGTGTTGATGAAATATTTTCCCTAAAATCGACTACACACCCACGTAGGTATCGAGAATTTGGTAGCTCATCTAATACGCCATCTCATGTGTTATTGGATGTAATTTTACACTCTCGGGAGTTTCATTTTTTATGAGCCGAATTATGGAGTGAGTACGGGCACGGCGACGCGAGAAAAATCTATAGAAACCTGCACATGTTCTTGGGAGTGGTCTCAATTCAATTTCGCGCCTTTATTGACTTTCTTGACGCGTCAACGATACTTTTTTACAGCAGCAGGCCAATTGTAATGTGAAACGTAAGGTGAAAGGCGCTTAATTTTATTTTTTGTAAAACTGTAACATATTATGTGATTTTTAGGTGCATGTATAATGGTCATATATTCGTTAGAAAATTATTGTGAAATATTAAAAAGTTCTTTAGATTTTCAACGTTGGAACCATAGTAACAGGTTTGTCTTATATTTTCCACAAAATCACCTTATTTTTTTGATCAATATTGTTAATTATTTCTTATGTATTGGGGAATCGCCTCTAATACCTATAGAAATATTAAATAATAAAAAAATGGAAAGTTCTGATATTCCTTACACTAAATCAATTCCGAAAAATAGCTCGTTTAAACGGTCATATTATTCAAAATATCGTGCTCCACGATAAATGGGGTAACCATTTATTTTTACCCGTACCTCACATTTCCGATAATACAATTCATACTCAAAGGGGGATGTTGTTTATCGTTATAAGATTTATGTGAGGTGCAAAACACACAGAACACACAGCCGTTCTGTTTGTATTAGATTACGGGATCTCATCCACGGATTCACCAAAAGGAATTCGAGGAACCTTCTCTTGAGAGCGTAGGTGTGTTCGCAAACAGGCTTAGAGAACCTTCCATTATCTTATCAGGGAAATTTTGAGAGAAAACGACAGATATTGCCGTTTTTGTTTGTGGAACGTCTATTTTTTCCACGACTGCCGAACCAAAAAACAAAAAAGTGGTATTCTTTAAAAGTGTATTACTGTATAGAGAATACTGCGTTTTGGTTTTGTATCGATATTTTATTTTGTTTCGGTGTATATATAGTAGTAAAACTTATGATCAAAAGACGCAGCAAGACGTCCGCCGACAAGTTGGACAGACGACCTTGTAAAGATTGCAGGATCACACTGGATGAAGACCGCTTGCGATCAGTCAATGTGAAAATCCACGGGGGAGGCCAATGTTCAGCAGAAGACGTCCTTTGGCTGATAATGATAGCGGTGATGATGACTTATTATGATCCAATGAGAAACAGATATGTTCATTTAAACTCATCTTGCGTTGGCGTCAGATATTTGTTCGTGGTGTCAGATTATCACGCTAGTACTATAACCATTATTTCAATGGTTAAACCTAATATATTTCTGTATGATTTTCAGATTTTGCATTTTGATACCTTGCAAGTTGTTTTGTATTCATGTCAGTTATCTCAGGAAAAACTGTATTAAATAAATTAAACACCTTGTCAGGGCAACAAACTCTCACCAACCTTTTCAGATTCACGGTGTTTATATAAGAAAAATATTGCTTTTTTACTGAAAAGGTGAGCCATTGTGACGTAAAGGTTACAGTTCTATTGTGACCAGAAGAATAGGGTACATTTTGGTGTTAACGCGGTACATATAATATTTCCGCCACCGAAAAACGTTTTGTTGTTGTGTAAATATTGTAATAGAGTACAGTCTGCACATTAGAGATTAAACAATTTCATCGAAAATTCTGCCATTCCAACTGGATGTGTTTTACCTTGGTGAAAAAAGCAAAGCTGAAACATTATGTATTCTTATAAGATGAAATAAGAAACCAAAAAATGCGCACGGGCGGGACCCCGTTTCGTCTATTAAATAAATTTAAAAATACAATTATAACACTGTGACTGATAAAAAATAATATCCCAAAACACAAAATACAGGTTGTTGTTTTGGTCAGCAACGAGCGACTCAGGGGTGGTTGTACAAACGATACTGATGCCAAAAAATATATTTATTAAAAAAGAACACAAAGTTAATTAATTATTGTGTACTAGCGAGCGAATCAAAACGACCAGCACCAAGTTACTTACTAGCTACGGCGTTTATTTAATAGATACACGTGAGCTAACGCGCAAGTGCGAGTTTCCCCAATCGTTTTGATTTTTTCTAGAATGTTGTGAAGAGGTATTCTTTTATTAGACTTGCATATAATTTTAAGAAAATATTTTAAGCAAAACTTATATTATCATCCCTGAGTTGGGTGTCACAGACCAAAATAACATCCTGTAACAAACATGCCAGTTTTTACTGAGTTTTTTTTCTGAGGGGATATACCGGATTACCTAGTTACAATAAAGTATTCAGTCTAACACATACGTTACAATGTACTCTACAAAATAAGAAGGTAACGTACTACTTATTCCCTTTAATTTCAGTTGAATCTATAAACACTAGGGGTTCCCGCGACTTCACCAGCGTGAATTTCGTTTGTCACAACGTATCATTTTAATAGAGAGCCTTTGTGCTATTCCAATGTACGAGGTATTATATTAAAAAGTTTAACCAATATCTATGACAGAAATTTGTGCGTGAAGGAACAACAAACATCCATACTAACATCCATCCTCACAAACTTTTTATTTATAATATGACTAGCGATCCCCCGTGTCTTTGTCCGCGCGTTTTGAGTTTGCTCCCTCCCCTCCCGTCGTAGCGTGATGTTTTATAGCTAAAAGCCTTCTTTGATAAATAAGTTATCCAACACAAACATATTTTTTTAAACTGGTCCTGTAGTTCCTGAGATTAGCGCGTTCGAACAAACTCTTCAGCTTTATAATATTAGTAAAAATGTAGGATTATAAATGTGGCACATCTTCAAAATCTGGAACAAATTTTGAACACAGATCACAAAAATAAAGAAGTTAAACTTCTTTTACTCACAAATCTTACATTTGACACAAAAGTGGCAAGTTGAGAAGGTAATCCAGTACCGGCCATGACAAACGAGCGGCAATATACAGGTGTCGTCTGTTCCTCGCGCCTGTATCCCGCAAGATGGTGCCACGTGCCGCGGTTATTGTACAGATTTGGACGGACCATTGTGCGAGATGACCCGGATCTTGTGCTCTGTTTGAAGGAGTATGTACTTGTCAGGTTTTTTTTTAATGTGGTGGTTAAAATTATGTGCCGTGTTGTGAAGTGGACGGGAGATAACGTGTACGGAAATCTACAGATTATGCCAGTTTCAAATGAATTACAGCATAGATTAAAACTAAAAATAATCATTGATGTATACTTGACTGACCAGAATAAGGTATAGTTATAATAAACAAAAGTTTATTTTAGACAGAACCCATAGCAGTTAGTAAACGAAAGTCTCATAGCTAGTATTAGTAGTACTATGATTATGATTACTACTGAGATTTGCAATTCATTATCTTATATTATTATTATCCATCATATAATATTTCACGTGAATAACTAAAATAAGTGATATTATCATTGATTAAATAAAATTTAGGCATAGGGGAAGATATAAAATATTAGGAATTCTAAAGTCAAAATTTCGAAAATTTCTGTATGTCTTTCATCAGGAGATTTTAAGCTACATCTGAATAATTACTACAATTAACCTAATCCCAGTTTTTAACCGACTTCAAAAAAATAGGTTATTCCATCTGTTAATAGCGTTCTTCACGTTAACAACCTCTGTGGTTGCGTAAGTCTTTTTACATCAACAGCATCTCCAGGTTTTGATTCCATCTAAATAATGGGTATTTGTATTATATATTTCGTGTAGTTGTATCCTGTTTCCATCGCACTCGCTTGAGCTAGTCCACTCTCTCATCTGAACGCAGCACGCACAGGTGAGAAAGATAGCAAATGTGTGGATTTGAGCGTTACACATGTGAGCCTGCGCGCTAATGGTCGCGTTTGTCATACGGCTCCTTTGTTGGAATGCTAAGGAGTCGGGAGGACCCATTGTGTCATTCGTTAACGTTGTTAGCTGGTTGCTAAGATTTTGTTACGACTTGGCTGTGACTATGTCGAGGTTTTGAGCATAGTAAACGCAGAATTTGCAGAAAGTTTAAAATCTAATGCTCTGAACTGCGCTGTCTGTTGAAACCTTATTGTAATAAATAAATCTTTGCGTTCTTATGTTTAAAGACGTTGTTTAAATATTTCCCTACACATAAGAATAATAGACGGAGAAATCAATGGACATACATACAGTCGAACTACTAGAACTTCTTCCTTTTTTAAATCGGTTAAAAATGTGATAGATCCTTTATCACATTACACATCAAAAAAGTTTGTGATCACGAGCATAAGGATAAGCATTTAAAAAAAAAAAACTGTATTAGGAAAACATGTTATTGTGTGTTTTATTTAAATCCTGTAATTATTTATATCATTCACCATAACAAAAACGATTTTGATTTAAGAATCAGTAGGCTCAAGTGGCAAAGGGCAGGGCACATAGCGCAAAGAACTGATGGCCGTTGGGGCAGGAAAGTTCTAGATTGGAGACCCTTCAACCAAAGACGTAGCGTAAGACGTCCACCGACAAGATGAACAGACGACCTTGCAAAGATCGCAGCATCAAACCGGATGCAGACCGCTAGTGATCGGTCGCTGTGAAAGCCATGGGGGAGGCCTATGTTCAGTAGTGGACGTCCTATGCCTGATAATGATGATGATGATGATGAAAGTGATCGTAAACTTTTTTTTGGTGTGTTAAAGATTGGATAAACTAAGATGGTGCAACCAAGCCTTACTAACATAAAAACATTCAAATTTAAACAGGAACCGAATTCAAGAACCTAATAACCCCCCCATCTTCACGGAAGGCATGACGTCAGTACAGCACACATGAACGCAGTTTACCAACCGTTCCTACCGCAAAACCTGAGTATGAAAGGCTTATAGCACGCACACAAAATGCATAATTAACCTTATATTAACATACGCCGTCGGCTCTGAGATTAGATGGCTTCCAAGATGGTTTTTGTGACATTACCTCTTTATGTGAGCTCATAAGGGAACAACGCGTCTTGAGCAAAGATTATATGAAAACAGAAAGGAAAGTTTTAGGTAAACAGCCGAGGAACATGTTTTGTATAATACGTCTGTTTTAATAGCAGAAACTGGCTTCATATTAACTACTCTACGGTAACGTTATAAGTTAATATTTTGAGTGTAATCCCGCAATGTTAACGGATGGCAAAAGGTATTATTAAGTAAACTAGCGGTGTTGCTTGCGTAAATTATGGATTGCCGGTAATATTCTATATTTTAAAGAAATTAATAGAATCGAATGATTTAAAGGGCAACGTTTTTCAAAATGTTTATTCTGATAAGAATAAATATCCATGTGCATCAAAACACCTTTGAAAAGAGTACATTATTTGAATCAAATTTATGAACATAAAAAATGTCTGTTAATTTAACCATATCATCTAAACTTACTGTTGCAAACTTTATTGTAGAACTAATAAAGTTAAAAAAACTTGTCAAACATGATTTTGATGTATCTTAAACGGTTTACGCTGAGTATGCAACGGAAACTCTCAAAAGGAATATTTTTTAGCATCATTTTTCATTGTTGTTCTGTTTTTAAGGGTTTTATCGTAATGTTTTATAGTTTAAAGCCTTCCTCGAAAAAAAAAGGTATCGAACACAAAAAAGGTTTTTTAAATCGGTCCAGTAATTCCCGAGATTAGCGCGTTAAAAAAAACAAATAAACTCTTCAGCTTTATAATATGAGTAAAGATAAGCCGTTTTTATTTAATTCTCTTTCTAAGTGTTAATCGTCTTTCGATCATTAATTAAAAAGTAGTGTTGTATAACTATGTGTTGTATAACTGTTAAAAAATGCATTACGTACTTTAATTTGATTGTTATAATTGTCTTCCTGTCAATTATTAGTACATTATGATACAAGTGTGCTAAGTTGACCATTATATACAAGGCGATATTGTGTGCGCACGAGCGAAAGCGAGTGCGCCATAAGAAAGCCGCGTATATAATGGTCACAGGCACACGTGTTTCATACGACGTTTTTCAACACACTTGCCACATTAATCCAAACTTCGTCATACCACAGCCGCCAACTATTTACGAAAAATGGCGCGTTGTTTTTTTTTCTTGCCGCGAAACCGATGCGCGCGCAAGGTTAAGGCGCGAACTAGATCGGCCAACAGCCAAGATTAAAAATGTAATAATTCGTTATTTAAAACACAAATTACAGAACATTTTAAATGAATTTGAGTTATTTTAAGTAATAAAGCTGGATTTACCTTTTATTGAAATAAATATGTACATACTGTTATTTTTCGCATAAATACTGTTTGTTGTGTAAGTTATAACCCGACTAAATTATATCGCTTCATCTTCTTACTTACTACTTGGTACTAGGGTACAAATGTAAATTGGTCGGGTTAATAAACAAAAGGCACTAGTGCAATAATATACTGAAAAAGCACGCGTGTTTAATATCTATGATTATGTGCCATAAATCGGTGGAATAAAAGCGTCATTTTGAGCAAGTGTGTTGAAAAAGTTTTTTTTAAATCGGTTCAGTAATTCCCGAGATTAGCGCGTTTAAAAAAAACAAATAAACTCTTCAGCTTTATAATATGAGTAAAGATAAGCCGTTTTTATTTAATTCTCTTTCTAAGTGTTAATCGTCTTTCGATCATTAATTAAAAAGTAGTGTTGTATAACTATGTGTTGTATAACTGTTAAAAAATGCATTACGTACTTTAATTTGATTGTTATAATTGTCTTCCTGTCAATTATAATTATTTTCCTGTCAATATCTTCACTACACCTATAGCCAATCTCTCTATATGACTTTTCTAAGGGTTGGGCAGACGGAGAATGCCATTAGCATTAAGATCACCCTTGTAGAACATTATTTGTGCAATAAAGCCCTAAATAAATAATTCGATAATTTGAAATAAGAATAACTTTAATTAGGGTAATGTAAAGACAGGCAGTTGTTTGAGCAATATTTACCACGCAGGTTGCCTTTCACTTTAATCTAAGGCTTTAAGGGATCAGCAGTGTGACGTCCCAGACGTGGGAGCGTTAATAGTAGCTCACTGAGCTCAAAAGCTCAAGGTTCCATGTATTAATATAGCCGAATGTCAGAGTTAAGGGCTATAAGACAGTGAGGTGGATTAGGCTAAATATTTTTTTATAGGCATACGCCCGGATTGCGTAAGACACGGGGTTCGATTCCTCGTCTGCACACAGCCAAGGTTGCTTTTTACAAGTGCAATTTGCAATTTATATTATAAAATTAGTATAGTGACAAAACACTTTAAAAACAAAAGTGTAATTATAAATATTTTTATTTAGATATAAGCAAACGTCTTCAAGCTTCTTAGTTTAGTCACGTCAGGGTAAAGAACAGATTAAGATGATACTTTTAAAGTAGTTTCATTATTAATTGATTAATTATTTAGATATTTAAGGTTTGATGATTTAGGCTCTTTTTGGTAAATAAAAACCAATTCAGAAGTATTAACTTTGATCAATATGAAAATATGAAAACAAACGAGTGCACGGAGTTAACAAAATATAAAGTATGAAATAATAAAATTATAATCATGAACGTTTTATCAATACTAATATTGTAAAGCTGAAGAGTTTGTTTGAACGCGCTAATCTCTGAAATTACGGGATCGATTTGAAAAGTAATACATGTGTTGGATAGCTTATTTATCAAGAAAGCCTATAAAAAATCACGCTGCAACGGAAGGGGAGGAAGCAAACTCAAAACGCGCGGACGCAGTCGCGGGGGACCGCTAGTTTACTATACTTCCTAGTTATATTATCTGTGGTGGTGGTCACCAACAAATACATGTTTGAGTAAATGGCCTTTCTCTGTGTCGTATCTAAAACAAAGAAGAAATTCGTTTACTGGAAATACAATCATTGTTCTTTCCAAATCTTTCTCCATATCCTTTAACGTATCACAAAAGCACATTTTGCTCATGATATATCAAAAGGAAACACATTTAGACGATGTATTCGTAAAAACGAGTATAACTTGGGTGTCCATGATGTCATGCTTTAGATAGACTGTCCTGACATATGTTATTTGCATAACATTAATCTTGACTTGAATATTTAGCAATTTAGCGTGTATAGATCAGCGTTATATCGTAAAAAACACACACAATCTTACGTTTAAAACCCGTTAGACTGTAATCTGTCGATTTATTGTGAACTTTATTGAACTTCATAAATTATAACATAAAATGAAATGATTATCACTGGGCAAAGTGGTGGGTCAAGGTAGGAGAAGAACCTTCGTGTTAGGTCGACATGTAAGTACCAATAAAAGCATAAATTCTAAACCACGTCAAACTTCCCCTTAATAAATCTCAGATAACAATCTAACCGATTTAAAACCGTCAGATTGTAATATGGCGGATTTACAATATTATTGTGACATATACAGGGTTTAACAAAATCAACTGCATTCCTTCACAGAGGTGGTTCTGTTGCTAAAATACAACAACCTTTGTATGGGACCAACATCGAAATCCCATTTTTTTATTTATTCACACAAACCAGCATCAGCTGATCGGCACTCTAGTATGGGAAAGTGAGATATTTATTTAGAATTACGATGTTGGTCCCATACAAAAAGTTATTGTATTTGAGAGGCAGATTTAGCCCCAAGAAGGAATGCCGTTAATATTGATAGACCCTATATAACTTTTTGGTTTGTTCATAAAACAATAATGTAAGCTGAATGTGAATATTTTACGTAACACATGTCCTCGTCTGATATTTATAATTAAAAAAATGCCTTTTCATTATTACTCGTAAAATCTACATTAGTCACACAAGAATCTGTCACACCAATATAGAATAATCGTAAGTTAATCAGTAAGCCTTTCCTTAAACATTTAACTATAACTGTGATCTTACCGTAGCTTAACTATATCGTAAACGCAATTTGAATGTAATTTTCACTTTAATGTTTTCATACAATCATCTTTATGTGTATTGGATTTAGTGAAAAAAATAAAACATGCATTAGTAATGCTAGGATATGTAAGAGAGACCTGCCGACAAAAAATATTTCAAAAATAGGCAGAAAAATGAAAATAAAAAGTATTGTGTCTTTTGCAAAAAAAATACTTTTGATTGTTGAAATTCTTCCGTAACAAATGAACGCGGCTCGTTTCCCGGAATGTCCTTAGGAATTCAAAAGCGTGGGCGCATCAAGTATAACTCAATTTTAGGAGGGCACGATTGATGTGCGAGTCATTGCTTTTGTGTGTCACTCTACTAAATTGGATAATGCAGAGTCCCTAGTATCAGAAGCTTTCGAGGAACTATTTAATGACGAGATAAATAAAAATATTTGTGGCGGCAAATCAACATAAAAGACGTTACATGAATACTACATTTCCCCTAAAAATGGGGTTGCGCGAAACTGACGACCCGTCTGGTGTAGTGGTCGAGAAATCGCCTACTACGCAGCGGGTTGCGGGTTCGATCCCCGCACAATACAAACATTTGTGTGCATGAACATGTCTGTTTGTAATGGTCTGGGTGTTTTCTATGTATATCATGTATTTATTTACAAAACAAAAAGTATTTAAGTATTCATTTCGTTGTCTAGCTCCCATAACACAAGCTTTGAGTAGCTTACTTTGGGACTAGATGGCGATGTGTGGGAATGTCCAAAGGATATTTATTATTATATTACATTTATATTTAATTTGGAGAATAATTAACTCATTATAATGATAAATATTGTTTTATAATACCCATTGCTAAAGTATGAACTTATTACTGTTAGCTTTTTCAAGAGCTAGTTTTGTCATTCTTTTATTCCAATTCTAAGATAGCGTATTAAAACCTGATTTTTCCAACAACAGACAAGGCATAATCGTCGTATAAAATACAAAATTA
The DNA here is from genome assembly GCA_963924145.1 of Pyrausta purpuralis. Taxonomy (NCBI): domain Eukaryota; kingdom Metazoa; phylum Arthropoda; class Insecta; order Lepidoptera; family Crambidae; genus Pyrausta; species Pyrausta purpuralis. The sequence goes on along the minus strand of OZ001658.1, from coordinate 6,686,504 downwards.
ATGTAAATGTCATTATAAGTTGGTTAAATCGGCCCTATGAGTCGATTTTACCAATGTCAGATAATAATAGTCCCCCTAGCCCACTAACCAACTGCACGAGACATATTATAGTGCACAAGTGTGTGCGCAAACACAGGTGCGCTCTCTATTCCTTTCACTCTCATAGCCCGATGGGACAGCAATTTGACACGACCGGAGAGAGTTCAGGCGCAGAACCAACGGCTTTACGTGCTTTTCCGAGGCACAGGGGTGAAACAGCGCCAACTTCCAAACTCCGGTCTACCCTAAAAATTTCTGAACAGAAAAACTAGGTATATATTTTTGGCCCGACCCGGGAATCGAACCCGGGACCTCTGACGCAGCCGTCGTTTTTAAGTGCGACCCTCCTACCGCTGCGCCACCGAGGCAGTAACCAACGTCAGGTAATATTCGTCGAATACGATACAAAACGCCTAATTTGAAAACCTCACCTTTTTTTCAGAAATCATTTGTGTCAATGCCATTTTAAAATTGATCGTTTTATACTTGTTCGATAGGATAAAACATATCTGACAATGGTAAAATCGACTCTAAGTCTGATAGAGTATACACCAAAAAAAAAGCTTCAACATAACTTCTCTTTGTCTCGTCTTACATTAATTACAGCAACAAAATAGCAAATCGACACGTAAAAGCGTACATTGTCTGCTTATTAAAAACATTGCAGCGCCAGCGCCCTCTGTTGATGTTTGAGGAGCTAATTACAGTGCAATTACTGCACTGCTGCAAACACCCGTCTGTTTGTCATTCTTAGGGGTTTGTACTACTACGTAAATACCGGCAGGTTGCATGTAGGTGGATGGGTCGATAAGTCTCTAGTATTCTTAAACTCAAGTCTAGAACTAGATTTTCGTAATCATATGTTTTTACGGACACCGATCACATGCAATGCTCTGATCCCAAATACGTAGCTAATTTCACTTGTGTTATGGAAATAAGATACAACGGTGGTACCACAACACCCAGACGCGAGACAATACAGAAAATTATGATTTCTACATTGATCCGACCGGGAATCGAACCCAAGACTTCGAAGCGGCGATGCCTTGAAACCCAGCGTGTTTAACTACTACACCACGGAGGTCATCATGTATGACGGAATTGATCAGCTTTAAAAGTTGTTCAATAAACTCCGCGACAGCATGCATTTATCTCATATAGTTTACTTACTTTTTTTATGTTCATATAATTAACTATTTTTTTACTAATGTAAAAAGTGTTTTGATGTACACGGATATTTATTAATATCAAAATCATCATATTCATCATCACGAGCATTTTATTTTGAACAAAATTGCCCTTAACATCATTAGATTTCAATAAATATTTTAAAAGCACAGTATTCAATAATTCCGCACCAATATAATGCTCGCACCTTAAGTATAACATGCGTTTGAGCTATCCGCCATGGTTTCTGGCCTCTTACTTACAATACAAATGTATGTTTAGCGTTGAAATATTTTACGGGAAATCCGAAATTTACGGGGATGATCGCTAGGGATCGCTAGTAAAACATAAATATAGGTAAACATTCGGATAAAATGTCACCTCATGAGGTCAATGATCATGACAGATTGGTAACAACATTTGTACACCGTTTCTGAGTGTATCGCAGAAGTTTATAAAAGGTTTTCTTTTTTTATCAAGGACATGTACCTAAGTATGTTTTTCATTTGTTTCTTCCGATCATTAACTAATGTGCCGTGCGGTGTCTAGCATTGTGCGATGTTGTAAATAAAATGTATTTATCTGCTGATAAAAATCAGAAAGTAATTTAAAAACTATTATTGTTTAAAATACTGGTTTTAACAGTTGTTAAGTTTCAATTGAATCGCTGATAATAAAGTTTAATTGTTATTTAAGCGTACTAAATTAAAACGTCAATCAACTGTTTTGCTAATTGGAAACTTTGTAGATCAAATTATTTGGTTTTATTGAAAGCTGTAATTCTGCTAACAGTACATAGGTATTATAAACATACAGACGTAAATGTATCTCCTTAGTAGTATTTTAAATCCGTCAGTCACTATTTCTGTGCCTTTTTACTTTTTACCACTTCTTATAAGATGTAATAAGAAACCAAAAATTGCGCACGGGCGGGGCTCGAACCTACATCTTCTAGCTGACCGGGCCAACGGTCTTTCCAATTGAGCTACGGTGCTGTCGGTCCAACGGCGCGAAATTTCGGGTCTCTTATTGGAAAGAGCGTTGGCCCAGTTAGTGTAATTATAAATATTTTTATTTAGATATAAGCAAACGTCTTCAAGCTTCTTGGTTTAGTCACGTCTGGGTAAAGAACAGATTAAGATGATACTTTTAAAGTAGTTTCATTATTAATTGATTGTTTATTTAGATATTTAAGATTTGATGGTTTAGGCTCTTTTTGGTAAATAAAAACCAATTCAGAAGTATAAACTTTGATCAATATGAAAATATGAAAACAAACGAGTGCACGGAGTTAACAAAATATGAAGTATGAAATAATAAAATAATAATCATGAACGTTTTATCAATACTAATATTGTAAAGCTGAAGAGTTTGTTTGAACGCGCTAATCTCTGAAATTACGGGATCGATTTGAAAAGTAATACATGTGTTGGATAGCTTATTTATCAAGAAAGCCTATAAAAAATCACGCTGCAACGGAAGGGGAGGAAGCAAACTCAAAACGCGCGGACGCCGTCGCGGGGGACCGCTAGTTTACTATACTTCCGAGTTATATTATCTGTGGTGGTGGTCACCAACAAATATATGTTTGAGTAAATGACCTATCTCTGTGTCGTATCTAAAACAAAGAAGAAATTCGTTTACTGGAAATACAATCATTGTTCTTTCCAAATCTTTCTCCATATCCTTTAACGTATCACAAAAGCACATTTCGCTCATGATATATCAAAAGGAAACACATTTAGACGATGTTTTCGTAAAAACGAGTATAACTTGGGTGTCCATGATGTCATGCTTTAGATAGGCTGTCCTGACATATATCCTGCCAGTATTAGTTATTTGCATAACATTGTATCGGTGATATCGTAAAAAAATGCAATATTACGGTTTAAAACCCGTTAGATTGTAGCTGCGAATTATTGTAAACTGTACTGAACTTCATAAAACGAATTGACGAATCACTGGGCAAAGTGGTGGGTTCATGTAGGAGAAGAACCTTCGTGTTAGGTTGTCATGTAAGTACCAATTAAAGCATAACTTCTAAACGACGTCAAGCTTCCTCTCAATAAATCTCAGATAACAATCTAACGGATTTGTAACCGTTAGTTTGTAATATGGTGGGTTTTACAATATTACTGTGACATATTATATAACTTTTGGTTAGTTTACAAAACCATAATAAAATATTAAATAAATATAAATATTTATTTGACAACATCACACTTGTGTTATGGAAATCGGAATCAACGGTGTTACCACAACACCCAGACTGGAGACAATATGGAAAAGATCGTTTTCTACATTGACCCTACCAGGAATCGAACCCGGAAGCTCACGAGGTGGCGACGCTTGAAACCAGCGTGCTAGCCACTCGACTACGGAGGTCGTTAAATTTTACCAACGTCAAAATAATGCAAGCTGAATGTGAATATCTTACGTCACACATGCCCTCGTTAACGATATATGTAATTCAAAATTTGCTTTTTATTCTAAAAATCTACATTAGGCACTACAAGATAGATTCCAGTCTCAAAAATATAAAATAATCGTAAGTTAACCATTAAGCCTTACCTTAAACATTTAACGATAATTGTGATATTACCGTAGCTTAACTAAGTCGTAAACGTAATTTGAATTGAACTTTTACTATAAGGTTTAGGTTAAAATAAAACATGCATTAGTAATGCTAGGATATCCAAGAGAGACCTGCCGACAAATTGTTTCAAAATTTGTCAGAAAAAATGAAAATAACAATGTATTTTTGTCTTTTGCAAAAAAACTTTTGATTGTTGATATTCCTTAACAAATAAACGCGGCTCGTTTCCCGGAATGTCCTTAGGATTTCAAAAGCGTGGGCGCATCAAGTATAACTCAATTTTAGGAGGGCACGATTGATGTGCGAGTCATTGCTTTTGTGTGTCACTCTACTAAATTGGATAATGTAGAGTCCTCAGTATCAGAAGCTTTCGAGGAACTATTTAATGACGAGAAAAAAACAATAAAATTTGTGGCGGCAAATCAACATATAAGACGTTACACGATTACTATATTTCCCTTAAAAATCTATTAAAAATGGAGGTGGTTTCGTTGGTTAAAAACCTCACCTGTTTTTCAGCAATCATTTATGTTAATGCCATTTTAAAATCGATCGTTTTATACTTGTTCGATAGGATAAGACCTATCTGATATTGGTAAAATCGACTCTTAGTTTGATAGAGTCTACACAAAAAAACAAAAAAAAACTTTAACATTACTTCTCTTTGTCTCGTTTTACATCAATTACAGCAACAAAATAGCAAATCAACACGTAAAGGCGTACATTGTCTGCTTATTAAAAATATTGCAGCGCCAGCGCCCTCTGTTGATGTTTGAGGAGCTAATTACAGAGCAATTACTGCACTGCTGCAAACACCCGTCTGTTTGTCATTCTTAGGGATTTGTACTACTACGTAAATACTGGCAGGTTGCATGTAGGTGGATGGGTCGATAAGTCTGTAGTATTCTTAAACTCAAGTCTATAGATTGTCCTAATCATATTTTTTATGGACACCAATCACATACAATGCTCCGATCCCAAGTGAGTAGCTAATTTCACTTGTGTTATGGAAATGAGACACAAGGGTGGTACCACAACACCTAAACCCAAGGCAATACAGAAAATTATGATTTCTACATTGATCCGACCGGGAATCGAACCCGAGACTTCGAAGCGGCGATGCCTTGAAACCCAGCGTGTTTAAATACTACACCACGGAGGTCATCATGTATGACGGAATTGATCAGCTTTAAAAGTTGTTCAATAAACTCCGCGACAGCATACATTTATCTTATTTATGTTCATATAATTAACTATTTTTTTTACTAATGTAAAAGGTGTTTTGATGCACACGATTATTTATTTTTATTAAAATAAACATATTCATCATCACGAGCATTTCATTTTGAACATAATCGCCCTTTACATCATTAGATTTCAATAAATATCTTAAAAGCACAGTATTCAATAATTCCGCACCAAAATTATGCTCGCAGTTTAAGTACAACATGCGTTTGAGCTAGCCGCTATGTTTTCTGGCCTCTTACTTATACTACAAATGTATGTTTTGCGTTGAAATATTTTACGGGAAATCCGAAATTTACGAGGATGATCGCTAGGAGGGATCGCTAGTAAAACATAAATGAACATTCGGCTAAAATTTCACCTGATTGTTAGGGATGGATGATGAGGTCAATGAACATGACAGATTGGTAACAACATTTGTACACCGTTTCTGAGTGTATCGCAGAAGTTTATAAAAGGTTTTCTTTTTTTATCAAGGACATGTACCTAAGTATGTTTTTCCTTTGTTTCTTCCGATCATTAACTAATGTGCCGTGCGGTGTCTAGCATTGTGCGATGTTGTAAATACATTTTATTTATCTGCTGATTAAAATCAGAAAGTAATTTAAAAACTATTATTGTTTAAAATACTGGTTTTAACAGTTGTTAAGTTTCAATTGGATCGCCGATAATCAAGTTTAATTGTTATTTAAGCGTTCTAAATTAAAACGTCAATCAACTGTTTTACTAATTGGAGACTTTGTAGATCGAATTATTTGGTTTTAATGGACGCTGTAATTCTGATAAAAGTACATAGGTATAATAAACATACAGACGTAAATGTATCTCGTTAGTAGTATTTTAAATCCGTTAGTTACTATTTCTGTGCCTTTTTACTTTTTCCCTTTTCTTATAAGATGTAATAAGAAACCAACAATTACACACGGGCGGAGCTCGAACCTGCATCTTCTGGCTGACCGGGCCAACGCTGTTTCCAATAGAGCTACCGTGCTATCAGTCCAATAGTGCAAATTTTCAGGAAAGAGCATTGGCCCGGTTAGCCAGAGTATGGAGGTTCGAACCCCGCCCGTGCTTGATTTTTGGTTTCTAAATTCACCTTTAAGAATCCAAAAATAGCACTGAGTGTTAAAACGATTTTAAACCATTTTTGACAATTTGTTTAATTATGAGTGTAAACAGTGGTCAGCACATCAATTTACCTACTTTTTTTGCAAACTAGTCCTTATTACAACTAAATAAGATACCGCAGTGTTTATCTTGACGTGTTGTTGTTCTTACCTACGCGTATAAATACTACAAGTAGCAAACGAAGAAGTCACGCTTTACCAAAACAAGATTCGTTGGTAAGAATCCTTACAAAAATTACACCACGTAATATTGAAGTTACTTCCAACCACCAGAAATTAAATGCGTACATGAAGGAAACAATTTGTCGGCACCATTAGCGCTCTAATTAACTAGCGGGCTTTATCGAAAGGAATTTTTGTGCGTAAATACAAAATAATAACAACCTTCCATAGCTTGGAGTGTGCTCGCCATTTTAATTAAGCAGCTTTTACCGAAAGATGTTTGATGGTCGCTTAAGATATCGGTAAATTTTATCGGAAGTGGTAGTGAAATACAGAGTTTGTTGTGGGTCTACTTGTACTGGTATTATTTACAAATCATGCTTATACTCTGATTTTTAATTAGTAAACGGAGCTTAGGTAAACACGAGTTACTTTTGTAAATCATTTATTTCTTAACACGCGACGCAATTTTACGACGCAAGAGAGAGACAGAAGATACATGTCACAATTTTGGCGCGAATGCGCGCGCAAGCTGGGGAAGGAGCTATCTTTTTTTTTAAATACAAGTTTTACGTCTTTGGCGTCAACGCCATACAGACTATTCTTTAGTGATTTTTAACTTTATAACACTTACAACTGAAACTAACCCTAAACTAGCCTATCTTAACCTAACTTATTGAAATGTGAGGTGGTTCGCATGTCAATGCTCTACAAAAAAGCTTGGCGCAGGAACAGCGATCCGGGTAGGACGGCGCGGTCAGCTCGCTTCACTTAATTCCCCACTTTAATTGCATTGTTTTCTTCAAAAGCACAAATTATTCCACCACACAATCACAATAATTGACCCGAAAAAAACAATAACTAAAACGAAGAAATAAGGTCCGTCCTTCCCTTTTCGTTTCCCGCGCAAAACAAGGAGCTATCCTTTTTAGATGCCTTACAGTAGTTTTTTTAATACAATTTTAACTTCTTCGGCTCTATGCCACACAGACCCTTACAGTAGATTAACCAGATTGACAACTGCAATCGAACTTTTTCTTTTCTAATGTTGCAAGCATAACGCAATAGTGTTGTAACAATTCAATTATGCGCGATTAATTGAACTTGTGATATGATTTTGAAATAATCTGATTGTACTAATTTAGATAAGTAACACTTGCAAAACGTTGCATAAAGTTACAAACACACGCAAAACATAAATCAGTTTTTCTAATGAGTAAAAATTTAAGCTTCTCCTCTTCCAATTCTTTTTATTATAATAGTAGTATTACAATAGTAGTAATCGTGATTTTGAAACAGATTTTATTTTTCAATTTTTTTGCAATCGCACTGTTGTAATTCATGCTGATATACATCTGCACACATCACAAAATCAAACAAAGACTATTAAATTATACTATCATCAAATAAAATAAACAATTGAATAATATTTAATTATTTTAGGAACACACTATTCTTGAATTACGAAAAAGTGGCCATTCACCAAATGTCATTTTGGTCTATCTAATTAAAAATCTGAGTATAGAACATCATAAATGCATTTTTTAACATAGTAAAGGACTTAGGATAGATCGCGTCAGAAGAGCGGACGGGTTAACATAAATAAATAAAAATGCTGTGTTGCCATTATACGCCTATTTTTGTTTAGTTATTGTTGCATCATGCATGTTTGCAATCTATTGCTCTTTTTTTGCCTCGCGCTCTTTTCCTCTCACGCGGAGTTATGGTTTCTTCTGAGTCTAACTAGCTCTGGTTCATCTATAGATTTAAAGTGCACCAGCTCGACAAGGTTTAGCGTTTATTTGTGCCTTTTTGGTACGGACAACAGCACGTCAAGGTAAACACTGCGGTATCTTATGCAGTTGTGATAAGGGCTAGTTGGACATATTGTCAACCTAACACGAAGTAAAAACTGGGATTCGTTTCGGTCAATCGTTCGCGCAATGCGTTTTCAGGACAAAAATACAATCTTTGTCTTAGCCATTCGTCTCTCCGTATTCTTGAAGCGGCCATCGTCTTTATTGATTTCATCGCTCTTAACGTCAAAGGGCTCTCGGGTGACGCCGGGAGATTTCAAAGCATTTTAGGTTATATCTTATAGAAAGCCTCTTGTGTTGATGATACACTCAACTTGAGCAGTTATTTTTATTTGGAACGTTCCTTTTGTGAGATTTATGGTTGTGTTTAGTTTTTATTTTATTTATCCTGGTAGTGGTTGAAGCTAATATTTACAGAACTCGTATTTAGTACAAATATTGTATTAAAAATGGATATACCTATTCTTGATGCATACTTAGTGCGTTATTTACTACTTGCTTGAATTTAATTCGTCATTTTGTTGTAATTTAATAAACTTTATGCTATTTTTAAATCATGTGATATAAATGTCATTTTTGTTTTTATAGTATTTTGTCAATATACAAACTTAATAATGTTGTCACAGCCAAAGTTGCTTTTAACAAGTGCAATTTATATTATCATGAGACTTAAATTTATGTCTTACTTGCATTTTTTTAAAGCTATTTCATTAAAATATTCACTTTCATTATTTTAGCATCCATAGAAACATAACGGACAAAGCATCAGAAATCTCTCTCTCCTCAATTCAACTCTCTTGTAATATTAGTACCTTCGCGATACGGTCCGAAATTGCTTGCTCTGCAAATAGAGGCGAGCCTTTATAAATTTATCAAAAATTTGATATTAATTACTACGTAGCGGCGTCCGAGCGCGATTGTAATATATTGTTGTACTCGTTACTAGCGAGTCGTCTCTTTTATTTTCTACCATCTTGCCTTTTATTGTAAAGGAAATTTTCCGGTTCAAACTGGTATGCGGGGAAAGGGAGTGGTTACGCTTTTCCTAGAACTAGGCAATGGGACAAGAACTTATAACAAAGATAGCATCAAGTATGCTCTCAATATTCTTGCATGGCTGTGAAAAGGTTGGATGACACCCTCATTAGATGATTAATGAAATCAGGCGTTACTTTGCGGAAACGCTAACTAAAGTTTAGTCGTCCGTGCTCCGCCGAGGCGACAACATCTCCTGAGGATGCCATGTGAAGTCGCGAAACGCGTCTTTTTTTTGCACTTTGGTGTTGGGTAATAATAATTGCATTTATTGTGCCGCATGCGTATTGAGGGAGGGCAGGTGGTGCATCCTGCATTTGCCTGAACGCGGTGACAGTTCGTGTTGTAAGTTTGCTGCGAAAAATAAGTTGCCTGCGCCAGCGTCGCTTTGCGGAAATTACAAGCTAAAGAATTTAAAAAAAAACAGCCTTATTGATAAAGCGATTTCAATGATTTCAGTACGAATAATAGTTAGACCTGGAAAGCAGCAAGTATATTTCAATTGCTAAAATTTCAAAAGTAACAAGTTTGGGCAAGAAATTCATCATTGACGAAACCACTAGTTCTGAGAAAATATACAAGTCTATATGTCGAGGAAGTTTAGAAACCCGGTTACAATGCTCATATTTCTCCCAGCACTGTTTACTCTCCAAAATGCAATCCAATCAAAAACAGTCGGGATTGAAAAAGTATCAAGTCGGTCCGATTACTCTTTGTTTCGGCGTCTCGGCGATGGCTGTCATATCACATCGACGCGATGTCTCGCCTCCGTCATATAATCGAGTTAGGATTTGGTGCAAAATGTGAAGTGGGGCGAGATTTTACTTCTGGTATTTTCATAACAAAATCTATTTGTACATTTGTTTCTGATTATCCATAACATAAGTTCAATAGCTATTTATTTTAGGATCAGAGCAATGTATTAGTCCCCCTAGCCGATTTTGACTACGGTGCCCAGTCACAACGACTAGCCAACTGCTAGGGACATATTATAGTGCACGAGTGTGTGCGCAAACACATGTGAACTCTCTATTCCTTTCACTCTCATAGTCCGATGGGACAGCAATTTGACACGACCAGAGAGAGATAAGGCGCAGAACCAGCAGCTTTACATGCTTTCCGAGGCACGAGGGTAAAACACCGCCATCTTCCAAACTCCGGGCTGCCCTAAGAATTTCTATATAGAAGAACCCAGGTACATATTTTTGGCCCGACCCGGCGATCGAACCCGGGACCTCTGGCGCAGCCGTCGCTTTAAAGTACGACCCTCCTACCGCTGCGCCACCTAGGCAGAACAATGTATGTGATTGGTGTTAAAAATATTTATTTCATTATGACAAGAGGTCCCAGCGAACTTTGTTTCGCCCTGGACTCGTCCAGTCTAGTCCCGTTTTATGGTTATTAGCTTATCCTGGGCTAAGTTAAATCCAACAAAGGAAACATTTTAAAACCGTTTCACCTTTTTTCGAGGTAACAAGTGGTGTATATAACACCGTTTTTTATGTCATCATTATCACCATAATCAGCCAAAGGACGTCCACTGCTGGACATAGTCCTCCCCCACGGCTTTCCACAGCGACCGATCACTAGCGGTCTGCATCCACTTTGAACCTGCAATCTTTACAAGGACGTCTGTCCATCTTGTCGGTGAACAACCTACGCTGCGTCTCTGGTCAGAGGGTCTACAATCTAGAACTTCTGCCCCAACGGCTATCAGTTCTTTGCGCTATGTGCCCTGCCTATTGCAACTTGAGATTCCTGATTCTCAAGGCTATGTCCGTTAAATTAGTTATTCTACGTATCTCCTCATTTCTGATTCGATCTTGGAGAGAAAGAACAAACATACCCTCTCCATAGCTCGTTGTGTGATTTTGGGCTACTTTATAAGGCCCAATGTTAGATGCGACGTTTAGGATCCGTATGTTATCACTATGGTATGGTATGGTAACACACACTGGTTGAAGACTTTTGTCTTTAGACACTCTAGAAAATTGCGTTGGCAAAATGGCGCAATAGTGTCTTTTCATCTCAATTACCTTTTTGATATATTTGAGATAAATAAGTATTTTTTGTCAATATTTATATATTTATTCGCATTTGTAGCGTTAACATTTATACTTAGCCGATTTCATGACACACAAATGAGCATGACATCATTTTTTTAAATTATTTACGAAAACGGTAAGTAAGAAACAATCATAAAAATCGATTAACATAACTTTTAAAAACCACTTAGGTTTGAACTAAAGCTATTTAAATTAATACGTAAATTATGTTTTAAATTAGTAAGGACAATGGTCGTAAGTTGTGACGTTATGATATCAAAAAACACGTGACCGTGTTACTACTTTTCTATTGTATTTTACTATCATTGAAGAAAAATTCTAAGTCCAAAGTCCACAATAATTTAGGTCGATACTGGAGTCTTATTCGAAGGTGATGGCCCCACGGGCCTCCTGTCTTGACTTAGCCCACACGGGGCTTATAGCAAAAACAATCTGCGATAATCGGATTGCGTACGATAAAGTAGGATGTGTGCATACGTTGTGTGCGCCTCGTTGCCATGACGACGGCGCTACCGGATCCAGATTGTCCATGCTTCTGACTTTGCTACTTTCTTGAGAAACTTGTCGATGATTTGCAGGGAAATAAATTAATAGCACACATTATTTTACGCACATTTTTGTTGCAAGTTTATTTATACTTAATTGCACACCCAACATTTTTTTAAAGGATTTAAAAATATTGAAACTGTTCCTTAAAATAGATTATCATCATCATTATTTGCCAAAAGACGTCCACTGCTGAACATAGGCATCATCAACAATTTTCCACAGCGACCGGTTATGAGCAGCCTGCATCCAGTGTGATCCTGCGAACTTTACTCCATCTTGAAGGTGGACGTCCTACGCCGCGTTTTGGTCGAAGGGTCGCCGATCTAGACCTTTTCTGCCCCAAAGACCATCAGTTTTTCGCGCTATGGCCCTGCCCATCACCACTTGAGCTTCATATTAATAATTAAAAAGAAAGATTGACATTTGTTGTCCAATATTGTTGTAAATACGTATAATTGCACTTGCCAATAAAACGTATTACGGTGGATTTGACCAAACGCAAATGTTGACCTTAGAATAAATCGCTAGTTATCCGAGAATATATCAATTTTCTATTTTATCATCTACTGATCTAGAATATTGCGTTTTTACGAAAGTTTCTCTTATCCCTACGGCGTTGCGTGAAAATAGAACTAATTCAAATATAACGTAATGACGTTCGCTTGCCATATGATTTATGTCATTATGTCAGTATGTTATGTTAAAATCACAACTATTGACAGATCGACAATTGTCCCACGGTATAATACGACATTGCTTGTGATATAATTTGAGGCGTTATAGGAATTGTTAAGTGACTGATATTGATTTATTTCATTATTGTGGTCACAACACTATTTAATATTTTTCGTCAAAAATTGGTATCACTGTGAACTTCAAATCACTCTTCCTACGAGATTGTTTATTCTACTTTAATTGATATCATCTATCAATAAAATTGCAAATTAAAGACAGAAAGATATCTTAGTTACACAGAAACGTAAAACCAAAAAGAAAGCTATTTATATCTCGACACATGTAGCATAAATACTTGCACATAGAACTTTTGCATCCACTTTTTAGGCATGCCCACACATTAGCCCCGCCCATCGGACCGGTCTGTCATAACTCACAATTAACTTGGGTGCAAATCTTGTTAACAGTGTGTCGGTATATCTTGTGCAAGACTTAATTATTATTAATGCGGTCCCCGGGGCGAACCGGCCCTTGGTGTAACTCGCCTTTCAACCGAAGTCCGATATCAAACTTAATCTACAATCTACAGCTTCGCCTGGACCGGTTATTAAATCGTATCAAATTTAAACGCTGCTATTGAGTTTAAAACCTTTGAATGGATAGATTTATGACTGACGGAAATCATTAGCATTCGTTTTCTATCAGTCACGATGATTCATAAACATTAAATAAGAATTCATAAAGATGAAATAAGAAACCAAAAATTTGCGCACGGGCGGGACTTGAACCAGCAACCTTTTGGCATACCGGGCCAAACGCTCTTACCAATTGAGCTACCGTGCTGTCAGTCCGACCCGGCGAAATTTGTGGTTTCTTATGAAAACGTCAATTGCGTGACGCTTAGCGCCATCTAGCCGTCTGTTTATGAAACAGATGGCCCAAGCAGTTATTCTTTACAGAATAAATTCAACTTGGAAATTGATGTCGCTTCGCTATCTAATGCTTAAGAATGTTTTTTAACACTCACAGTGTCATATTTTATATTCATAAAGATGAAATAAGAAACCAAAAATTTGCGCACGGGCGGGACTTGAACCAGCAACCTTTTGGCATACCGGGCCAAACGCTCTTACCAATTGAGCTACCGTGCTGTCAGTCCGACCCGGCGAAATTTGTGGTTTCTTATGAAAACGTCAATTGCGTGACGCTTAGCGCCATCTAGCCGTCTGTTTATGAAACAGATGGCCCAAGCAGTTATTCTTTACAGAATAAATTCAACTTGGAAATTGATGTCGCTTCGCTATCTAATGCTTAAGAATGTTTTTTAACACTCACAGTGTCATATTTTATATTCATAAAGATGAAATAAGAAACCAAAAATTTGCGCACGGGCGGGACTTGAACCAGCAACCTTTTGGCATACCGGGCCAAACGCTCTTACCAATTGAGCTACCGTGCTGTCAGTCCGACCCGGCGAAATTTGTGGTTTCTTATGAAAACGTCAATTGCGTGACGCTTAGCGCCATCTAGCCGTCTGTTTATGAAACAGATGGCCCAAGCAGTTATTCTTTACAGAATAAATTCAACTTGGAAATTGATGTCGCTTCGCTATCTAATGCTTAAGAATGTTTTTTAACACTCACAGTGTCATATTTTATATTCATAAAGATGAAATAAGAAACCAAAAATTTGCGCACGGGCGGGACTTGAACCAGCAACCTTTTGGCATACCGGGCCAAACGCTCTTACCAATTGAGCTACCGTGCTGTCAGTCCGACCCGGCGAAATTTGTGGTTTCTTATGAAAACGTCAATTGCGTGACGCTTAGCGCCATCTAGCCGTCTGTTTATGAAACAGATGGCCCAAGCAGTTATTCTTTACAGAATAAATTCAACTTGGAAATTGATGTCGCTTCGCTATCTAATGCTTAAGAATGTTTTTTAACACTCACAGTGTCATATTTTATATTCATAAAGATGAAATAAGAAACCAAAAATTGCGCACGGGCGGGACTTGAACCAGCAACCTTTTGGCATACCGGGCCAAACGCTCTTACCAATTGAGCTACCGTGCTGTCAGTCCGACCCGGCGAAATTTGTGGTTTCTTATGAAAACGTCAATTGCGTGACGCTTAGCGCCATCTAGCCGTCTGTTTATGAAACAGATGGCCCAAGCAGTTATTCTTTACAGAATAAATTCAACTTGGAAATTGATGTCGCTTCGCTATCTAATGCTTAAGAATGTTTTTTAACACTCACAGTGTCATATTTTATATTCATAAAGATGAAATAAGAAACCAAAAATTTGCGCACGGGCGGGACTTGAACCAGCAACCTTTTGGCATACCGGGCCAAACGCTCTTACCAATTGAGCTACCGTGCTGTCAGTCCGACCCGGCGAAATTTGTGGTTTCTTATGAAAACGTCAATTGCGTGACGCTTAGCGCCATCTAGCCGTCTGTTTATGAAACAGATGGCCCAAGCAGTTATTCTTTACAGAATAAATTCAACTTGGAAATTGATGTCGCTTCGCTATCTAATGCTTAAGAATGTTTTTTAACACTCACAGTGTCATATTTTATATTCATAAAGATGAAATAAGAAACCAAAAATTTGCGCACGGGCGGGACTTGAACCAGCAACCTTTTGGCATACCGGGCCAAACGCTCTTACCAATTGAGCTACCGTGCTGTCAGTCCGACCCGGCGAAATTTGTTGAAAACTAGATGGCGCTAAGCGTCACGCAATTGACGTTTTCATAAGAAACCACAAATTTCGCCGGGTCGGACTGACAGCACGGTAGCTCAATTGGTAAGAGCGTTTGGCCCGGTATGCCAAAAGGTTGCTGGTTCAAGTCCCGCCCGTGCGCAAATTTTTGGTTTCTTATTTCATCTTTATGAATATAAAATATGACACTGTGAGTGTTAAAAAACATTCTTAAGCATTAGATAGCGAAGCGACATCAATTTCCAAGTTGAATTTATTCTGTAAAGAATAACTGCTTGGGCCATCTGTTTCATAAACAGACGGCTAGATGGCGCTAAGCGTCACGCAATTGACGTTTTCATAAGAAACCACAAATTTCGCCGGGTCGGACTGACAGCACGGTAGCTCAATTGGTAAGAGCGTTTGGCCCGGTATGCCAAAAGGTTGCTGGTTCAAGTCCCGCCCGTGCGCAAATTTTTGGTTTCTTATTTCATCTTTATGAATATAAAATATGACACTGTGAGTGTTAAAAAACATTCTTAAGCATTAGATAGCGAAGCGACATCAATTTCCAAGTTGAATTTATTCTGTAAAGAATAACTGCTTGGGCCATCTGTTTCATAAACAGACGGCTAGATGGCGCTAAGCGTCACGCAATTGACGTTTTCATAAGAAACCACAAATTTCGCCGGGTCGGACTGACAGCACGGTAGCTCAATTGGTAAGAGCGTTTGGCCCGGTATGCCAAAAGGTTGCTGGTTCAAGTCCCGCCCGTGCGCAAATTTTTGGTTTCTTATTTCATCTTTATGAATATAAAATATGACACTGTGAGTGTTAAAAAACATTCTTAAGCATTAGATAGCGAAGCGACATCAATTTCCAAGTTGAATTTATTCTGTAAAGAATAACTGCTTGGGCCATCTGTTTCATAAACAGACGGCTAGATGGCGCTAAGCGTCACGCAATTGACGTTTTCATAAGAAACCACAAATTTCGCCGGGTCGGACTGACAGCACGGTAGCTCAATTGGTAAGAGCGTTTGGCCCGGTATGCCAAAAGGTTGCTGGTTCAAGTCCCGCCCGTGCGCAAATTTTTGGTTTCTTATTTCATCTTTATGAATATAAAATATGACACTGTGAGTGTTAAAAAACATTCTTAAGCATTAGATAGCGAAGCGACATCAATTTCCAAGTTGAATTTATTCTGTAAAGAATAACTGCTTGGGCCATCTGTTTCATAAACAGACGGCTAGATGGCGCTAAGCGTCACGCAATTGACGTTTTCATAAGAAACCACAAATTTCGCCGGGTCGGACTGACAGCACGGTAGCTCAATTGGTAAGAGCGTTTGGCCCGGTATGCCAAAAGGTTGCTGGTTCAAGTCCCGCCCGTGCGCAAATTTTTGGTTTCTTATTTCATCTTTATGAATATAAAATATGACACTGTGAGTGTTAAAAAACATTCTTAAGCATTAGATAGCGAAGCGACATCAATTTCCAAGTTGAATTTATTCTGTAAAGAATAACTGCTTGGGCCATCTGTTTCATAAACAGACGGCTAGATGGCGCTAAGCGTCACGCAATTGACGTTTTCATAAGAAACCACAAATTTCGCCGGGTCGGACTGACAGCACGGTAGCTCAATTGGTAAGAGCGTTTGGCCCGGTATGCCAAAAGGTTGCTGGTTCAAGTCCCGCCCGTGCGCAAATTTTTGGTTTCTTATTTCATCTTTATGAATATAAAATATGACACTGTGAGTGTTAAAAAACATTCTTAAGCATTAGATAGCGAAGCGACATCAATTTCCAAGTTGAATTTATTCTGTAAAGAATAACTGCTTGGGCCATCTGTTTCATAAACAGACGGCTAGATGGCGCTAAGCGTCACGCAATTGACGTTTTCATAAGAAACCACAAATTTCGCCGGGTCGGACTGACAGCACGGTAGCTCAATTGGTAAGAGCGTTTGGCCCGGTATGCCAAAAGGTTGCTGGTTCAAGTCCCGCCCGTGCGCAAATTTTTGGTTTCTTATTTCATCTTTATGAATATAAAATATGACACTGTGAGTGTTAAAAAACATTCTTAAGCATTAGATAGCGAAGCGACATCAATTTCCAAGTTGAATTTATTCTGTAAAGAATAACTGCTTGGGCCATCTGTTTCATAAACAGACGGCTAGATGGCGCTAAGCGTCACGCAATTGACGTTTTCATAAGAAACCACAAATTTCGCCGGGTCGGACTGACAGCACGGTAGCTCAATTGGTAAGAGCGTTTGGCCCGGTATGCCAAAAGGTTGCTGGTTCAAGTCCCGCCCGTGCGCAAATTTTTGGTTTCTTATTTCATCTTTATGAATATAAAATATGACACTGTGAGTGTTAAAAAACATTCTTAAGCATTAGATAGCGAAGCGACATCAATTTCCAAGTTGAATTTATTCTGTAAAGAATAACTGCTTGGGCCATCTGTTTCATAAACAGACGGCTAGATGGCGCTAAGCGTCACGCAATTGACGTTTTCATAAGAAACCACAAATTTCGCCGGGTCGGACTGACAGCACGGTAGCTCAATTGGTAAGAGCGTTTGGCCCGGTATGCCAAAAGGTTGCTGGTTCAAGTCCCGCCCGTGCGCAAATTTTTGGTTTCTTATTTCATCTTTATGAATATAAAATATGACACTGTGAGTGTTAAAAAACATTCTTAAGCATTAAATAAGAAACCAAAAATTTGAGCACGGGCGGGACTCGAACCATCTACTTTCTGGCTGACCGGGTCAAACGCTCTACCAATTGAGCGACCGTGCTGTCAGTCTGACCTTGCAAAATTTGTGGTCTCTTATGGATACGTCATTATGCGTGGAGTTTATTCATCTTTATGAATATAAAATATGACACTGAGTGTAAAAAATACTCTTAACCATTAGTCACGATGATGTTTTTAAAGTAATATGTCCATTACTGATGTATTTAGTATCACATACCCTAGTAACTGACTCTCAGTAGTAGCTTTACGTATATGGTCAGCTTCTAGCGAAGAAAACAGACATAATTATATCAACTAACAATAGGTATTATCTTATTCACAACAAAGAGTGTGAAAAATAATCCTAGACTCCTAAATAGAAAACAAGCTCAGACTATTGTTGTTAAGAATAAATAAAGGCTACTGTTCCCTTTAAGGCTGTCCGCAAATGTCCACACGTCCAACTGTAGTCTGGTTTAAATTGGAACCGATTTTCAACTGTTTCGAGCAAGACAGAGTTATGTTAACCGCTCGAGACAGAGAGAGGTCACTGCTAAAAGAATGTAACACAACATTTTTATTCTATAAACAAAAGAACGTAGTTCTTTTTAGCTCAGCGTCCGTCTGGCAAGACCAGCGCAAATTGAAACCAAATAGTGTGGGGTAGATGATTACCTATATCGATATTGGGAATTACGAATAATAAGCGGATATTGTAGAGTTGAACACTGTATTCTGAGTTATCAATATTACAGTCCGGCCAAGTGCGAGTCGCTCGCGCACTAAGGGTTCCGTGCCATTGACTACGTATTCATCATTGGTAAATATTTCAAGTTGCCTGTTGCCATTATTGATATTGAGTAAAAATGGGGAAAAAAATCGCGTTTGTTGTATGGAAGACCCCCGTGAATATATGTTTATATTTTTGTTTTTAGTATTTGTTTAGCGGCACCAGAAATACAGAATTTGTAAAATTCTCAAATTCTTCTGTCTGAGTTCTGTAAATTCTTCTGTCTAGTTATCGCGGTTCTTGAGATACAGCCTGGTGACAGACAGACGGACTGACAGCGAGGTCTTACCAATAGAGTGCCGTTTTTACAATTTGGGCACGGAATCTTAAAAATGTAATGAAATTCATAAAGATGAAATAAGAAACCAAAAATTTGCGCACGGGCGGGACTTGAACCAGCAACCTTTTGGCAAACCGGGCCAAACGCTCTTACCAATTGAGCTACCGTGCTGTTAGTCCGACCCTGCGAAATTTGTGGTTTCTTATGAAAACGTCAATTGCGTGACGCTTAGCGCCATCTAGCCGTCTGTTTATGAAACAGATGGCCCAAGCAGTTATTCTTTACAGAATAAATTCAACTTGGAAATTGATGTCGCTTCGCTATCTAATGCTTTAGAATATTTTTAACACTCACAGTGTCATATTTTATATTCATAAAGATGAAATAAGAAACCAAAAATTTGCGCACGGGCGGGACTTGAACCAGCAACCTTTTGGCAAACCGGGCCAAACGCTCTTACCAATTGAGCTACCGTGCTGTTAGTCCGACCCTGCGAAATTTGTGGTTTCTTATGAAAACGTCAATTGCGTGACGCTTAGCGCCATCTAGCCGTCTGTTTATGAAACAGATGGCCCAAGCAGTTATTCTTTACAGAATAAATTCAACTTGGAAATTGATGTCGCTTCGCTATCTAATGCTTTAGAATATTTTTAACACTCACAGTGTCATATTTTATATTCATAAAGATGAAATAAGAAACCAAAAATTTGCGCACGGGCGGGACTTGAACCAGCAACCTTTTGGCAAACCGGGCCAAACGCTCTTACCAATTGAGCTACCGTGCTGTTAGTCCGACCCTGCGAAATTTGTGGTTTCTTATGAAAACGTCAATTGCGTGACGCTTAGCGCCATCTAGCCGTCTGTTTATGAAACAGATGGCCCAAGCAGTTATTCTTTACAGAATAAATTCAACTTGGAAATTGATGTCGCTTCGCTATCTAATGCTTTAGAATATTTTTAACACTCACAGTGTCATATTTTATATTCATAAAGATGAAATAAGAAACCAAAAATTTGGTTTCTTATGAATATAAAATATGACACTGTGAGTGTTAAAAATATTCTAAAGCAATGTAATGAAATTAAATGACATGACAGCAGACCCGTATTCGTGTTTTAGAAGACTTTGTTAACAATACATATAGATTGCTTTGAATAATAAGTAATAAGAAAAGGAACCTATCGACAGGTATTACAAACCATCGATAGTTTTACCAAATTATTTTGAGCGCGATTGTACCCGTCTGCGTCTGGTCGTGTGAGATAGTGCTAACAGCACCTACGGCACATTTTTACAAACCCAATTGCTTACCAAATGGCGGGAATTAATTTTAGACATGCTTTTTAAATTATTCGATAAAATTTTGGCTCTACAATTTTCAAAACCATGTAAAAAAAAGATAAAAAAATGCTTCTGTACTTATCTATAGCCAGGCTACATAAAAGAAATGTTTAAATCGACAAGGTACAATAAATATTATTTGAAAAATATGTTTGTTTAAAATACATACTGGTGAAACCCGATCGAAACGTCAGGCAAATCATCTAAGGTAGGTAATTTGTTTATTGCGATATTTTGTATTTTTAATTTAAGTTGGCTAGGCAATTTATGAAAAGATGGTTTCAACGGGAAGCCACCTCACTAGACAGCATATCACAAAACCATTTGCTTATTATAAAAACTATTGCAATGATGTTCAATCTACCACGTACGCACTGTTTACTTTCCAAGAAAATACTCAACTCATACTACTTCGCAATTGTGTGAAATGGAACGCAAAAATTCCTTGAAACTTGCAGCAGCCGACCATCGTAAATAGCTTTGCGTGAAAAGGACCGTTCAATTTTCATACTTAGTTCTTGGCTGGTGTTTAGATGCGGCAGTGATGCTGTTACTAAGAAATACTTTAAAGTGCACGTGTATTTGTACAACAGAAATTGCTACTTAACTATCTAAATACGAGTAAAGCCACAAACATTCATTTCTCTTCAAACAGTGATCAGCAATTTATGACTAACTAGTCTTATTTTTTATAGTCATAAAAAATAAGGCTTTAAATACGCGAAGATACTTTCACACTCAAATTTGTGTTATTTTTAAAAAAATGGTTTGTTGCTACAGTTATGCTCAATTTTTATTATTTACAAAAAAATATGCAAAAGGGCTATATGAAATGATTCTTCCTCCTCCACTCCCACCGCAGCGTGATGTTTTATAGCATAAAGCCTTTTTTGATAAATAAGCTATCCAACACAAAAAAAAACGGTCCAATAGATTGGTCATGTCAGTATTGATTGTCAATTAGAAAAAAAAAGAATTTCCTAGCAAAGTTGTACTGTTGTATTCAAGTAAAAAATACGGAGCCAAAAGTATGAAGAGTTATAATTATTTCTCAGTTAAGTATTTTTCTTCAATTTGAACTCTTACAAAGACAAGCTCGAACTAATTTGGGTTCATAATAAACTTAAAAATAACTTTTATGTGACTAACGAAACGCTTTCGGATTGTAATTTTGTTCTTAGATTAAAGTCGAAACATGTTGTATTACACATTTAAAGATAAATCGCTATGTAAAAATTATTTACAATCGTTAAATCAGCTAGCGTACTAAAGCTTACAAATTATGATAATGGTTTGGCACTAGTTCTAAAATATGTAGTTGAATATGCAACTTTCATGAGTCTTAATAAATAGTAAATGGTTGTAAAATTAAATAAATTTCATTTTTCACAAATCAATTATCAAAAATATTTTTCACGTAGTTGAACCTTGTGACGAGACTTGCGTACTATATACAGGTTGCTGGTACGTTGATATACGTACCAACTTCGCATGCCTAATTCGCATATGATATGTCTCACTCTAACATAAACAATCAGAAGTTGTGTTTATTTTTTCAATTCGAGATTGAATCGAAAAAACACTCCAATAAATTCTAATAGACTCGTGTTTATTTCATTCCACATAATGATCACAAACTTCAGCCATGAGAAGAGTAGAACATATTTTTGAAACAACAACCCAATTACTGAATTCTGAAATGATGTCACGTGTCGTAGTTTTCTCGTTATTCATTACAGCTAAGGGTTGACATTAGGTATTCCATTAAATGAGACTCAACGATTTTAATGACGTTAATAATGTGCAAAAAATTTGAAGTATCATTTCTATAGTCTGCATGTTTTAACGATAAATGTTTTGACGATTAAGGATGATGTAAAATAAATATGTAATGAAAAAAATATTGGAAGATTCTGCATGGCAAAACTTCTTGAATGAATAGTCGTTAAATATATTGTGAAGGCTGAACAAATATTATAATGCCGTCAAATATTATCACATCAACTAAGTATAATGCTGAGTAATGAGTAATCCACCTTTAGCGATTAAAGTAGGTACGTTTCTATAGATATGAATTTTAAGAGTATAAGTAAATTATATATGTTATAAGTGGTTTCTCGCGTCGTCATCCGTTTAAATGATGAATCTCATCCGAAGTGTTCATCCGATGTATGAGCTTTAACAACTTAGTTTCATAATAATCCATACTGTAGTTTTTGCGTCAAGGAGTAACAAACAAACATACATCTATAGTCACAAACTCTCATTTATAATTTAAGTAGGAAGACATCTTTAAGAAATCCCTTAAATAATAAACTAATAAGCGCCAGACAACACACCAATTGTCTTGGTTTTGTACTAAGGAAATTCTTTCTTGTGTTACGAAAACTAGACGATAAATAGTACGTATAAACATCCATGACTAAGATACAAATGTTCGTGCTTATCACATAAACATTTTCCCGCACATAAACATTCGAACCCGCGACCGCCGGCGTAGTAGTCAGATTCGCTAACCAAAATGCCAAAATCAAAGCTAAAACAAATCATCATGAAAAAAAACAACTAATAGCCGTTTGTAGCCTCTCGACCCTCATCGTGCGTTATACTTTATCAGTTTGAAGTGCGCGGACGCGTCGCTGAATAAACGTGTTCAACTTCTGGGTGTTCATTAAAACCGGCATTTGATCCGACACCGGGTTTTAAGGGCGGGCCCTTGATTTCTTCGAGCCTTCTTCAAGATCAACACCTGGTCTGAGATTGTTGAGTTTTGATTTTGGTTGGTAGGGCGAGGTAGTAACATTGTCTGTTAGAAGCACGTTTAAGAATAATGACTGAGTGGTGTTTTCTTCTTTCATTAATGATAGGTATAATAGTATCTTGTTACTCAAAAAGAAGTGTAAAATTCATTGCAAACCTACGAATTTGATATTTACTGAAATTAGTGTTGTCGAATAAGAAGAAAATAAATTTTTGAGCATCAAAGTTTTCAAACAGAACCTACTTATACGAAACGAATCCATGGATTATGTTATCAATTAAAATTCTAGTATATAACCGTAGCAATTAGATATTTTTTTAACCTCCACCTCTTGTTATATTAATTGGCAATTTGGAAATAGCGGACAAAACTCTGTTTTAAGGGCTAGAGCTCAATTCAGTTTTGTCAAATATTTTTGAGTATATTAAAGGTGGATTGATCTATTCAAAGAACGCGTCCTGTTGCTTACGAGGATTGAGCTTCGTTGAAGATGATTGTCTATTCATAGTACTAACACACGGCTTTGTCTGCCTTAGCCACACCTATGTCATAGACTGGGTATTTGTCTGTCTTGCCACTATGTCCTATGTCATTGACTAAGTATACACTATCCAGGACAGCAGTGGACTGACATACTGGCCTCTTGGGATATCAGCCCGGCTTAGGGCAGTTATGGGAATCGAGTGAAATATATTATTGCTCTTAATTGGCATTCCGACTAATTGGCGGAGTGATTAATTATGTCATTACGAATATTTTGGTCCTATCAATGCAACATGAGCATTGCAATGAAATAAGTCTCTCTTTTATTGAATTATTAATAAACAGAAACAAGAATTACGATTGTTAACGTCTATTCAATCATGAAAACAAGACACACCTGGTAAATGTAATGTAGAAATCATTTTTAAATCTTTAATATATTTTTTTAAACTTTGAATAATTTTAATGAATATAATGAAATAAAACAATAGAATAGTAAATACATTAAAAAAAACTGAATGCTTTACAAAATTCAAACGTTCCTTTTACCTGCTATTATTGTTGTTTAAAACGATCCCCGTAAAATAAATACAATTCAAACAACAATTAGAAATTCAAATCGAAGAAACTTTTGATCCAAACGCTTTTGTATTGTAATCTTCCAAACGATTGGATACAAAAGCAAGGCGCACCATTGGAATAGCGATTGTCAGTTACAATTAAATCGTAACGTCCTAATTCCGCGAACGACGGATGTTTGGAGATGTTTAATAAGAAACAACGAGACGTAACAAAGTAGATGCTAAGCCAGCGGTACTGATAGGAAGCGAAATTACACCTCACTCCAACAGAAACTGCTGTAATCACAAACAATTTCAAAGAGAAGAAGATTGCGATTCGCAATATTGTAAGGGCGGTGTGGCGCGAAACGCGAGCGGAGTGATAGTAACAAGACAAACGCCTTGGCTATTATCTGATTGGTAACGTGACATTGAGTTTTGAGGTACTAGAACAGCAGTTTATACATCCACTAGCGGTCCTCTGCGACATCGTCGGCGCGTTTTGAGATTGCCGCCTGCCCTTCCGTCGTAGCGTCATGTTTTTATAGCCCTACCTCGATAAATAAACTATCCAAAACAAACAAAAAAATCAAATCGGTCCAGTAATTCTTGAGATTTGCGCGTTTAAACAGACAAACCGATCAGCTTTACTATACTAGTATAGATTAAGTAAACGCAGATATATATATTACAAATCAATAGTATAATAAATAGATCACAGAGTTAATAGTACATTATGATACAAGTGTGCTAAGTTGACCATTATATACAAGGCGATATTGTGTGCGCACGAGCGAAAGCGAGTGCGCCATAAGAGAGCCGCGTATATAATGGTCACAGGCACACGTGTTTCATACGACGTTTTTCAACACACTTGCCATTAATCCAAACTTCGTCACACCACAGCCGCCAACTATTTACGAAAAATGGCGCGTTGTTTTTTTTTCTTGCCGCGAAACTGATGCGCGCGCAAGGTTAAGGCGCAAACTAGATCGGCCAACAGCCAAGATTAAAAATGTAATAATTCGTATTTAAAACACAAATTATAGAAAAAAAATTTTTTTTTTGTAATAAAGCTGGATTTACCATTTATTGAAATAAATATGTACATACTGTTATTTTTCTCATAAATACTGTTTGTTGTGTAAGTTATAACCCGACTAAATTATATCGCTTCATCTTCTTACTTACTACTTGGTACTAGGGTACAAATGTAAATTGGTCGGGTTAATAAACAAAAGGCACTAGTGCAATAATATACAGAAAAAGCACGCGTGTTTAATATCTATGATTATGTGCCAAAAATCGGTGGAATAAAATCGTCATTTTGAGCAAGTGTGTTGAAAAATACAATAGAAGTCAATATTAGGCTATAAATGCTGACGATATGATTTAAGAGAAATAGATTATTGTATTTTGATAGATTTTTTAGGTTTTATATGTCATTACTGTTCAAAATGATAAATATCGAAGTACTCATAAAAATGGACGAGGTAAGAACAATTTATGTGTATTTATATCAACATTCGACCTAAAAGATTTCTTTTTAAACTATCAACATAAAGTTGTACTTAACAACGAGACAGCCTTTAACTGTTGCAAATATGACAAAGTAGCAATTCGATTAGACCAATTAAGAAACCTCTGCCGCTTGTCACCCACACCGCACCGGCTTATGAGCAAAGCAGGGATCTTTAAAGTGAAAATACAGATTGCGACTTAACAGAATGTGTATACGACTGTTATTCGCCACAGATCCCGTGACGGCCGGTCTCGTTCTGCGACTCAGAGGTAACATTTTCATTTGAGTTAATTGCGCCTGCCACTTGGGAGTCAAGTAATAAAGGCTCGTTACTTCGAGAGCATTACTTAAATAAATATGCACTGGGTCGGCATTGTCTGAATGATGTCAATCGTACGAATCTTATTAAAGAAGCTGGCAACACGTTGGGCGCCAGTTTGTGGTTGTATTTTTGGAATGGAGTGCTTTGGCTTATAAACAGTCTATGTTGATTTAGTAGTTAGTGTTGATATTGAATGATCGTAATGTTTGTTAATTTAATATATAATTAAAGTGTCACACTATCTTATTAATTTATTCAATCTCAACACCACGTTGGGCGCCAACTTCTAAAACTCCATTTGCTGTTAAAATTTAGTTTGTTAGAGGTTAATTTATCAAAACATTCTTACCAGAGACAAGTTAACAACCGCGTTGCTATTTGTTTAGACACCGCGTTGCTATTTGCCTGCTCTGTTTGGCTCGACACGCGCAGACTGATTAGCTCGCTAATTAACGCACAAAGGGATCACACAGTTAGATAACTTAATCAAGTGCTATTCTAAATGGCAATATGACGTGTGATATGGGTGTAAGACATTGTATTTTAGAATTATTGACAACGTTTTCAAGAACCTTCGCTCGTCTCTGGTCAAAGCCAATCCAAAATACTAACATACTCAGGGCACAAATGACACAAATTTAGCATGTTAACTTGAGGTTTAAATGTAACCTTACCTTTCTAACTACAAATAAACTGGAAGTAGCTCAGTATAAATTGAACTCATAGTTAATCTTACCGCAATCGTGAAATAGTACCTAAGATCATTATTGCAATGTAAACGTATTTTAATACATTTTACAAATTGAAAATACTGAGTCTTTATTTATTTAAACCGTTAAACACATTTATGCACATTTCATTTTTTCTCGAAGTTCTTAGTAAAATAACATGGCTCTGAATTTATTGAAAATCCAATAGAATTCACAGAAACAGCAAATGTTTCTTTACGTAAATAAATGACAAACACATTTTGGTACATTTACCCAATTATTATTTTTTATTAATATTATGTATAAACTCAATTTCAATATAAAATGGTGACTACCTTTTTGCAAAATGTTATTTTATATCATCTGTACGGAATAACTAATAGAAATACAGAATTACACACCGCATACAACGATACAAAATAAAATCTTATGTGTTATCAGGTAGTACAATTTATTGCTTGTAGCAATTTCTTCAAATTACGATTTTTTACTTATAACCATAATGTTTTAACAATAATGGAGATATTATTTAACACAAACAAAACGTTGTCAATATTAAAATGAACCTATTGATATCAAGAATATAACGAAGAATTACAATATCTCTACCAAACACATATTTGTTTTTCAGTAATATTTATTTTCCAATGCCATTTTATATTCAATTTAAGTGGTTGAGTTGAAGGCAAAATTGAAAGCCATTTTCGAGAAAGCTATTGCATTCATGTTTTCGTTCATATGTAAATTCGTTTTGTTGTATTGAAAACGGAGAATATTTCGGTATATTTGCTAATATTTTGATATGTTCGTTTCGTTGTAAAAGTTGTTCATACTAACAGAAATTGCGTTGAAGAAACTTTCGTTATTTAAATTGACGGCAAAAGCCAGATGATCGTAGTTTGAATTTTCGTCAAATCTTGCTTTTGTCTTCAGTTTGCCAGCGTATAATTTGGATTGGAAATAGAAATAAGTTGTCACGAATTTTTGGAGAAAAGTACGATCCCTCAGAAAGGAACCCATTAAAATTATACTAGATTTCAACGTCGATGAATGATTGAAAGTTCTATAACTTTCCAACCAACTCTTCCATTCTTATAAACTTAGTCAAGTATGCATCATTAATCAAAATTACTATTAATAAATACATGGGCCTTTTAATGTAGCAATTGCATAAAAAACAAAAAAAACATCGATGTTTGTCAGTTTTTGGTCATTTGATAAAAATATTAATTTCTTAGGTATGTTTGTACCTATATAATTTTCTTAGTTTTAAAATACCACAAAAGCAACACGTCAACTTTTGCCTTGGGGTTGTGATTACAATTTGAACATCAAAAGTCCAGGTTTGTATAATAAGTAGCATGATATATGATATTAATATTCAAGTCCGAAGTCCATTAAATTATTCGTGCGCGTTCCGAAGGCGTCACGTAACGCCAAATTTACTAGAATTACACACAAAGCTTTCCGGAAAAATATTGCCGCCGTTTGAGCTGGCCTTACAAGGGCTCACCGTGATATGGTTGGTTTAAATAAAAAACGGAAGCGGTTGCAAAAAAAAACAAAATCATCATGTCATATTTCTTTGTCTGAATACCAGACGTATTAACCCTGAATTCCCTTAGTCATTCATGGCTTTAACATCATCATTGAAATATCTTCACTTTACGGCCTTTATTGTTTATGATTTACCTAGAAGTCTGATAGCTATTTTTAAATCGCAGTATCCTCTTGTAAATGTTGTACAATATACGATGTTCTGTTTACTTTAATTGGGCTGTTTTATATGTATACGCTAGCTTGGTGTAAAATGTTTGGTTGTAACTTGTAACAAATGCATTATTTTAACCTTTATAACCTTTCTTTAGGTGTGTACAAAAAAGAAATCGGTTAAAGGTGTATCTTAGTAAGCAAAATTAACAATTTTAAATTGATTTGAATAACTGAAGAAGAGTCACCTCAGTCATCATCAATATACTAGTTTAATTGCTAAACTTAACTTTTTGAACATTCCAGGATTCTATTTCCAAAACCGTTGCACCTTGCCCCTTAACCCCCAAACCGGGGCTTTGTTTCAAGTGGCCGCATTTATTCTCCCCTTGTCCGAGTCTCTTTAATTATGGATAATTTATATTCAGATTAAACCGGCCACCAGGTGGCGGTCGTGTCGCGGATTTCAGCTCTATTATGGGAGCACGTGACCACAATATGCAACTATCACGATTTATGCCTCAAACGATAGTGGAGCTTACCTTGTGATTAGAATTTGTTAGGACGCGCGGGTTTAGATACAGATATTTTGCTGGCTATGAGGTGCATTCGAAAATCGTTATTATTAATCGTATTAATAGTAACTCTACTTGAGTTTTAAGTACGATTGAAATTTACAAAAAGACATGTCTCTGTATGTTTCTATAAAGCTGAAAAGTTTGTTTGTTTAATCGCGCTCATCTCAGGAACTACTAGACCGATTAAAAAAAATACTTTTGTGATGGGTAGCTTATTTATGGAGGAATGCTTATAGTAAATCACTCTCTGACGAGAAGGGAGGTAGCAAACTCAAAAAGCGCGGACGAAGTCGCAGAGGAACGGTAGTATATCTATATAATAAATTCCTCACGTCTTTGTTTATCAACTATCGACTGTTATCGCGACCGGATTCGACTTCCAGAAACCTGAATTATCAAAAAGTGAAATTAATTACAGCTATAAAAATGGTTCCTAGTCGATCAATCATAAACAAGGTAAAGTCCTTATTTTACCTACCTCAAAGCAAAGCACATGTAGCACGCAAAAATCTAAAAAAAAGGAGACTTAAGTAAATAGAAATTTACAATTAATTGGCTTTATTACCAGGTTCATTCAAAAGTTATTTTTATATGAATCAAAATTGGTCATTAATAAATTTCGCTCTATACTGTCCCTATTGATAAAATTATCTTTACAAGAAACAGCTAAAAATAGAAAATATTTTAACGAGCAATGTTCAAAAAGTTCATGCGACAATGTTAAGGCTAACTTAATTCAAGTATTTGGCATCGGCTGAAATCCGACTAAGCCACAAATATAGATTTCCCCGTTTCGCGGGTCCGACAAGTCTATAACGTCCTGCCAACCGCCGATATTATTAATCGTGATTTACAATAATAGGCGTTCCGATCCTCTGAGTTAATCCTGATAGCGCGCCGTGTGAGAACAGACAGACCATTCTGGATAGACTACATTGGCCTACAAAACTAAGTGACACAATTGTTTAGCGAACCTTTTCTAACTCAAAAACATGCTATTAAACGTTTATAAGCTTGAAAGTATCAAGCCGTATCAAGCGATAACAAAACCAACCAGGCGTCCACCATATGAAAGCACGTTACGTTAAAGGAACTGCAAAGCCTCGGCATGGGATCGGCACCGGATCGCGAACGCCTCGCCACGGATCGTGTTTGCTACAACCTATGACGGTTATTTTTGTGAATGACAGCTCGTTTGACAGGGTGGACGGATAGTTGACACCATCGGGCGACTTGCTGTAAGCGCGTTACAACGCATGCAAGGTCGAGAGTATGGGTTCTGAGTTGATATCGATCCGAGTTGACGTTACAAAGTTGATAGATGTGCGTTGAAGTATGGAGTTTCATACAAAGAATACTGAACGCCTAGAGTTGATACGATGTTGTTCCTTTGACGTTTGAAGATTGCTTTTTATAAAAATGTATCTTCTGCCTACTTGGATTTTTATTGATTTTTCAAAAGCATGATACTCACTTTTGTAGGCTAGCGTAAACTCAAAAAGAGTAACATTTTTGTCTTGTGCTAGATTTGTGTTAAAACAATAATTTAATTTATTTCTTTAAATGAGGTATCTGTTCTTCTATGGCTGTGCCAATAGGCTGACGTAGTTATTGCAATAAAACCCACAGTTTCCAATTCCGTATTGAATAACGAGCGATTAAAATTTTAATTGCGGCTAATTTCGGAATATTTTTGCATGTTTCGTCTTCACTTTGCGAGTTATATGCAAATGGTTAGACCGTCCATTCATATTATTTATATTAACGTTGCAATGTTGCTTTTACGGAAAAGAAGGTTTAAAATATTAAATAAATTCAAATTTGAATTTCCTGTGTACATGATTTTTAGTATAGTGCTGTGTTTACCGAGCGATAATAAAAAAATCTGTCACAAAGTTTCTTTCCTAGAATAATTTTATTTATATATTTTTTTGCAGACCAATTGTGTGATCATTTATTTAACAAGTATTTAAGAAGGAAAAAATACACTTAACAGTAACTTAAAAAAAAACTATTTACAAATTAAATTTAAGTCGTCCGACTTAAAATGTACTTATATAGGTCTAGCTTCCATCAAGTTTAATCAGTTTATCACAGTCACAAAAAGGACAGATAACAGAGAATAAGTTCATCGCATTAAAATACAACAAACAGAGCAAATAAACGCGCGTGATTCAAGTTTTAATCTGGAGTTTGTTTTAGCGGTTAAAACGAGTTGAAATAGTTGCCTTTGGTATATATTAGTTTATTTGCGGACGTCGGGCAGCGCGACGCCTTATTTTATGTTTACAATAATATAAACACAGCTACGTTTTTATAGTAAAAAAAGCAATTTTCTATTTTGGTGTCCACAAAAAGTAGACTTCTTTTTTCTTTGTAATTCAATTTTCAGTCCCATAACGCTTCAAATATTATAAATCAATAAAGGTCATCCTATATTATTTCTAAGGTGCTCGTAGCGCATTGGTAGCATCGCTTTCGTAGTGATACCGAAGTGAAGCAACCTACAACGCGGTCGTGTTTGGATGGGTGGCCATTCCGACCATATAAGTGACTTATATCATCGAGCGTCTCCGTGCTTTGAAAGGCACGTTAAGCCGTTGATCACGGGTTATTTCGGTTGATATTAGTCGTTAAGCCTAGTCAGAGGCCTTATAGGCGGCTTGATAACATCTCACAGCATGGTTAGTCGCTTGCATCGCAAACACCCCTCCACCAATCCATCCGCACTGAGCCCGCGTGGTGGAGTATGGCTCGAACTACCTCATAGTTGAGGTAAGGCCTTTGCCCAGCAGTGGGACGTTACAGGCTAACTTTACTTACTTTACTTTATTCTTTCAAAGGTATCACGTATTTGTAAACCAAAAAATACCCTAATTCATTATAGACGTAACAGATGTACATTACGTGTCTGCTTACTCGTAGTTTGACGTGAGCGCTTTTGATAATCAAAGAAAACTGTTACGCACCTTACGTCTGACCTATTGGCTTTCAAGATAGAAAGATTTAGACATGACTAATATCTTCCGTTTTGCAGACAGAAACATTAATGTAATGGCAGAAATTTACGTGGAATGTTCCAAAATAATAGAGCAGAAATTGGGCAATACCAATATTTTTGTTTATAGACAAAATGATACCGTGAAAGCCATTCGGCCGAAATACATGAGTAATGAGGTCCGGATCGAATCGCTCCCTCCAACCAACTTTGATGGTCGATTACATAACTTGCAAGAAATGGCAATGCAATAGCTAACGCAAGTTAATGCAGGTCGCAAGTATTGTCAAGTCACCGTCAAAGTGACCCAAATGGGAAATGATTCATAAACGTAACTGTCAAGCTGTGTTCATCGACATTACGACATATCTGACTTGACCTGACATTATCATGTCCACCCATCCTGCACAGCATACACATTCTTATTTATTTACTATTCTCGACTTACCTGACTTGACCCTTACACGTATACCTACACTACTCAACATACACATATTACACACAACAAGCACACAACATAAATTCACTCATGCGCACACTTCATTCCACTCTGTACATGCAAAATTCTTCATTAATGTGACTCAAATCAGTTTAATTACATGCTCTTTTTTTCTCGGCCTTAAAGCGGCCTAGTTTCCTGTAGCACATTTTTCACAAAACCTATTTCAGGCGCCAGTCTCTCACAAAATAATTTGTTGTAATTCAATTCTCTTCGCACTAGTTTACAAAAATTATACATAGGATTATTAGCTTAAGACTAGCCGTAAATAGTTTTTATTCTTATTATTCAATCAAAATATTATCTTGACGCCTTTTTTTCATGGCTAAGGCTCCATTTTTTCATCCATAGTAATGGTAAGGTCTCGTTACCAGCGGTTGAATATTTACGATTTTGTGTTTTGAAAAGAAAAATACCTTAACCTAAAGTCAGAATGGTTAGTTTAATAACCATTGGTTAAGGTATTTTTCCTTTAAAACACACGCAATCGTAAATATTCAACCATTAATAATGATGAAGAAATTAGGCGAGTCAAAATAGAAAAAAAACACAATAAATCAATCACACTAGAAGAAGCGGTTATCATGGGAATGCAGCATTGTTAGTCACTTTTTTGAGAAAGAACAATTGATAGAAAGGTAATTCTATCACTGTCAAAAGCTAATATCGGAGCTTAGACCCTTTACACAATGCGATTTTTAGCAGCAATGCATTTGCGATGCTAACACGCCTTAGCATCAATACAGTCGCAAAATGTCAACCTTTACACACTCCGCTACTTTCAGCATCGATGCAGTCGCGATGCTAACACGCGTTAGTATCGATACAGTCGCGATGCAGAAACAGGAAAGTGTGAAATTATGTATTGAATTTTGGCGATTGCATCGATACTAAGACGCGTTAGCATCGATGCTAAATTAAGTCTGTTCATTGCGTGATTCGCGATGCTGTAGCGCGTTTTCAAAACGCGCGTCTTTATCGATGGTCAAAGTCACATTGTGTAAGGGGTCTTACAGAATATTTTCATGACGTCTCTAACAATTTCAATGCAATAGAGGTCAAGATACATAATAGCTTCTCTCTCGATTGTTTCCGCGATATTTCGTCGGTCTCATTTTTCGTGTTTCAATTGAAACATTTCAAAATCTCGTAAATACGTAATGAAGGAAAGTATTGCTCGCTGGATCCCGAATTGGGCCAAGGAAGATGTACGGATATAATTGCTTGCATTTACTGGAATGAGTTTATTGGGATTCTATAAGGGATAAGGAGGTAAAGGGGAAATTCGTTCAAAATTAGTAAGTAATAGAGAACATTTAGGGCACAATTTTGAAGAATTATACCAAAATGTTTCTTTCAGATCGGGCTTTATACTAACTTAAGTAAAAGTGAATTTACAGGGAGTTTTTTTAGCCAATGACATCCAACTCAAGGATGATATGAGTTGTACTTATTCTAAAAAAAATATCTTTAAATTATATGTAAGTTTTGTAAAAGAAAAACTCTTCACAACATTCTGAAAAATGACAAAACGAATGGGGAAACTCGCACCCTCGCGCGTAGCTAGCGCGTATCTACGAAATACTACGTGGTAAGGAATATAGTAAGTAATGGCATTATTGCATAGAGAAGTTGTTGACGAAGACACGTTTGGTGTTGTGGTTAGAGTTCTTGACTACTATATGGGCCGTCGCGGGTTCGAATCCCGCAAAACCCCCGCAAATGTTTGTGCGATGTCATAGATGTTTACATGTATTTAAGTATTTATGGGAGACGCTGCCATCATAATTGTTGTGTGGTATTCGTAACACAAATAGAAAATTCCTTAGTACGAAACCACATCGATTGGTGTGTTGTCTGGCGTTGTCTGGCGTAGACGTATTGCCTTATCTATTTATTTTTTATTTTAGATCTGGTTTTATTTACATGTAATGAGGCAATAAATGAGGAATATATTTCTAACATACACTAACTACACTTTTAACGTTTAATTATATAACAGTTAGCTTATACATATGTTTTTCTCATCATTGTGTTCGAATCCTGCAAGGGACAAATGTTTGTTTGATGAGCACAAACATTTGTACCTAAGTCATGGATGTAAAATATGACGACCCGTCTGGTGTAGTGGTCGAGAAATCGCCTACTACGCAGCGGGTGCGGGTTCGATCCCCGCACAATACAAACATTTGTGTGCATGAACATGTCTGTTTGTATTGGTCTGGGTGTTTTCTATGTATATCATGTATGTATTTACAAACAAAAAGTATTTAAGTATTATATCCGTTGTCTGGCACCCATAACACAAGCTTTGAGTAGCTTACTTTGGGACTAGATGGCGATGTGTGGGAATGTCCAAAGGATATTTATTTTATTTATTTATATATTTATTTAAGTTTTTATGGTAGACGCCCCCGTCATAATCGTTGTCTGGTAATCATAACACAAGGATGAAAATGCCTTACTTCGAAACCACGACAATTGGTGTGTTGTCTGGGGCATATTTATTATTACTATTGTAGCTAACCTAAAAAGTCACCGATCGACTTCATATACCAGTAAAACTTATGCTATTTCTTCAACATGCAAATTTGGTTTAACTTTTGCATAGCACACCCGACATAGTAACATCATACCACGGTTCGAAATTAGCCCCAAGCGAAGACCCGGTAAACTTGGGAGCGTTACCCGATACATTCTTGTTCACCTCAGAGGTTATACTATTTAGTAACTAGCGGTCCCCCGCGACTGCGTCCGCGCGTTTTGAGTTTGCTTACTCTCCTCCCGTCTCAGCGTGATGTTTTTTAGCCTAAAGCCTTCCGCGATGTATAAGCTATCCAACACAAAAATATTTTTTAATCAGTTCAGTAGCTCCTAAGATTCGTTCAATCAAACAAACTCTTCAATTTTATAATATAAGTATAGATAGAAGTATTAATTGATAGTCTATCAAGCCTTTGCCATCTGTTTCACTCATCAAGATACAGATTCGATCGAGTGAGATGGAAAATGAGCTAAAAATTTTGGACAGCGCGTATTTCTAACATAAATTGCACTTAAAATAAAAAAAAAACTGTGTCAGACAAGGAAACGAACCCTGTATCTTTCGCTATCCGGGAGCCTACACCGCTCGGCCACCGACACATTTGGCAAGCCTACATCGCATCCTACTACATTTCAATCATTCATGCTTTTTACTCGTATTGTACTTTTAATGTATGGCTTTATAAATGAGGTTGTTCTACTTAGGAGCTGGAAACCGAAAATGGTTAAGTTGATGAGCGTAACTCAAGCACAATGTAAGTCAGGGATGCACAGACCGCGGCCCGCGGGCCGCTTGCGGCCCGCCGGTCGAATACTGGTGGCCCGCCGACAGCAAAAATAATACTCTCGTACATTCGAAAAATATTGAATTCTATTCCAGAATAAAACCAAAAAAAATATGTTCGAAAAGTAATTTGAATCTCGCGCGCGCGCTCTTAAGTGCACGAATTCCCGATTGCTCGCGTAGGTAGATACACGAAGCTCAAGATCAATTATTTTTGCTAATTTAAAAAAGGATGGGTAATTTAAGTAGGTACTGTAATTGTTTTTAGGTGCTGTGTTAATCCTAGCCAGGATTAGAACGCAACATGGACAAGCCAGGACCTAGTAAAAAACGTAAGGTTAAAGATGAAAATCGGCAGTTTCAAGAAATTTGGACTGAGAAATACTTTTTTGTATGGTCGCATAATAAAGTCGTTTGTTTAATTTGCAAGAATTCTGTTGCGATTGCAAAGGAATATAATGTAAAAAGGCACTATGAAACGCAGCATCCTACTTTTACCAAGTTTACAGGCGAATTAAGAAAGCAAAAAATGTTGTCTTTAAAACGGGAGCTTATTGGTCAGCAAGCTATGTTTACAAAACCCATCCAAGATTCAGAAACAGCTACAGAAGTTCGTTATGAAATTTCTCGAATGATAGCAAAGCGCAGTCGCCCCTTCAATGATGGGGATTTTGTAAAGGATGCATAGAAATTGCCGCTAAGAAAATGTGTCCAGAAGCAGCAAAAAAGTTTGAGAAAATTCAACTGAATCGTATGACTATCCAAAGACGTATTATGTCTTTGTCAGGTAATATTGCGGAACAATTAAATGAAAAAACTAAGATCATTGAATTTTTTTCATTAGCACTCGACGAATCCACTGATATTACTTCCACAGCTCAACTTCTCATATTCATACGAGGTGTTACTCAAGATTTTGAAGTCTTAGAAGAGTTGTTAGGAATGTGTTCATTGAAAGGTCAAACCAGAGGAGTTCATATACTCAATGTACTTTTGGATGAGTGTTCAAAAACTGATTTGGACTTATCAAAATTATCGGGAGTTGCCACTGACGGTGCTCCTTCGATGATTGGTGTCAATTCTGGGCTAGTTACTTTGCTGAAAAAGCATCTGCAAGAAAAAAACATAAACGCTGAAGATCTCATGCAGTTTCACTGCATTATACACCAAGAAGCCCTCTGTTCTAAAAAAATTGAATTTCAAAATGTCATGAAAGTGGTAGTTTCGACTGTAAATTTCATAAAATCACGAGGACTCAATCACAGGCAATTCAAACAATTCCTTGATGACATAGAAAGCGAATATGGAGATTTACTGTATTATACAGAAGTAAGGTGGCTAAGTCGTGGATTTACCCTGGAACGATTTCTAAATTTAATAGAAGAAATTGGAATATTTCTGGCGGAAAAGCAAAAGGATGTCCCGGAACTTAAAAATCCTGATTGGTTGTGTGATTTGGCTTTTTTAGTTGACATTACAAATCATTTGAATGTCTTGAACACACGGCTTCAAGGCAAAAATCAACTGATATCCCAGCTCTACGCTCACGTATCATCCTTTCAATGCAAGCTGACACTTTTCAGATCGCAATTGAATTCTGGAAATTACAATCATTTTCCGAATTATAAGAAAATGGCTGAAAAATTCAACAAAACTGCGATTAATTTCAGTTATGCAGAAAAGCTAGATATTTTGATTCAATCTTTTCAAGAAAGATTTTCGGAGTTTAAAAAAGTGAAACCTCTGTTGGACATATTCAGCAATCCTTTCACGATTTCAGTTGAAAATGCGCCAGAGTCAATGCAGTTAGAAATTATCGACATTCAAAACGACCAAGATTTACGCAACAAATTCAACGAAGGAGACTTGCTGAACTTTTACCGCTGCATTGATAAAAATACGTACAAAGAGTTGCGCATAAACGCTCTGAAATGTGCCAGCTTATTTGGTTCTACCTATATATGTGAACAAACCTTTTCAATACTAAATAATAATAAAACAAAAAATCGAAACCGCCTTGCAAATGAAAGTTTGGAAGCAGTTTTACGTGTTGCTACAAGTAAATTTGAGCCAAATATAAAAAAGATTGTAAGCACTATGCAGTGCCACGCTTCAAATTAATAAATTCTTTTTCAATTTTAATACATAATTATCAATTCTTTATTGTCTTTAATTACCTATACTTCTGGCGGCCCGCCATCAGTTCATAATTTGCCCGAGTGGCCCCTAGTCTTAATAAGTCTGTGCATCCCTGATGTAAGTCATATCTATTCTAAATTCGCCTTAATAATTAGTATAACCATTTCAGTATTCAATCCACTGGATGCCAACTAAGTCTAAACCTGATAATATCTTAAGTTAGCATTACATATTCAATATAATGTGCGTAATTGAGCATATAACACGTAACTCTTGATAATTACGCCTGGCATCGGATATCGTGCACAATTAGGATGAAGTAATTTGTAACAGATTTGCTTTGGCCTCGAATCGGGTGGCTGATGATATTAACATAAATCTACAAAGAGGTTCTACTCTGAGAAATTTACGTGCAAACTTAAGCTCACCGCACATAGGTACACTTATCTTCGCAATCTATGTAAAATTTTAAAAGGTCAATTAGTTCATTTGAAGACACTAATCCCAGAAACACGTACGTACAAATCAAAAAAGATGTTTGTGTTATTTAACTTATTTATTATGAAACGCTTTTTATCTTTTTATTTTCTATAGAGGTATATAAAAATGATTTCATATTTCCCTTGATCACGTAATCACGCATGATCGGCTGGACCGATTTCGCTAATTCTTTTTTTGTTGTGATTGTCATTGTCAGGGAAAGGTTCTTATGAAATACAAAAAAAAGCGGTTGAACCGATATTCATGATTTGTACTATGTCAGATTACGACAATAATTATAAAAATTTGGGGTCGGGGCGGGACGGGTCATGGGACAAAACAAAGCTCGCTGGGTCCGCTAGTGTATAGGTATATATAAAATGAATCCAAATTTTCCTTGGTCACGGCATCACGCGTGAACCGATTTCCCTGTTTCTTTTATATTGTGATTTTTGTGATCAGGAGAAGGATCTTACGAAAAAAATATAAGAAAAGTAAGCATCTGGACTGAATTTTATGAATATATATTTGTTTGATATCTCACTGTCCGGAATATGGGACGAGCGAGACGGGGTCGGGGCGAAACAAAGTTCGCTTGGCCCGCTCTTTTCTTCTTCTTCTTCTTCGTAGCCTTCTTCTACCATTCTGTTGGTGTAGGCCTCCTTTCTTTTATGCCAGTCTCTTCTATCCTGAGCCACATGTATCCACATCGATCCAGCTTCTCTCTTGATGTCATCACTCCATCGCATTTGGGGTCTTCCCACCGGGCGTTTCTCTTCCCATGGTCTCCTCTCGAAAACTGTCTTACACCAGGAGTCATGTTTGCGTGCGATGTGGCCTGCCCATTCCCACTTAAGCTTCGCCACTCGCTGGACAACATCAGTAACTTTACTTTGCTCTCTTATCCACTTATTTTTCTTGCGGTCTCTTGGCCCGCTAGTATTTTATAAAACATCACACTAGGACCTAGCTAGAGGAACGAAATAGAATCTATACGTGCGGACGTAGTCGCGAGGGACCGCTTGTCATAACTACAATCTTCGTTACACATCAAAGCAAAGCCTAATGTTTTATTACACTCATCGGAAAAACGTTTCGTTAAAAGGATACCGACGGCTTAAATCGAAAAACAGAACGAAGGTAGCTGTAGCTGAAAATATGGATTCTTAGAGTAGGACCTCGTTTAGACGACTGAGCGAGCATATCATGTGATACAATTAGCAACTTGCGCAACACGTCATTTGATAGTTTGTATTGAAATTATGCAATAGTTAACCTGTAAGACCCTTTACACACTGCGACTATAGCAGCGATGCAGTCGCGATGCTAACGCGCGTTAGATACAGTCAAGATACAAAAGCTGTAAATTATGGTTTATTTGTGCACGGGCGGGACTTCTTGCCTAACCGGGCTAAACGCTCGACCAATGAAAAATTATATAATGGTCTTATTTCATCTTTATGAGTATAAAATATGACACTGTGAGTGTTAAAAATATTCTAAACCATTATTTAGCGAAGCGTCATCAACTTTCAAGTTGAATTCATTCTTTAATGAATAACTACTTACTGTTCCATAAACAGACGGGTAGATGGCGCTAAATATCACGCGTAATGACGTATCCATAAGAAACCACAAATTTCGCAAGGACGCACCGACATCGACAGCTCGGTAGCTCAAATGGTAGAGCGTTTGGCCCGGTTAGCCAAAAAGTTGCTGGTTCAAGTTCCGCCCGTGCGCAAATTATTGGTTTCTTATTTCATCTTTATGAATATAAAAAGCTGGAAATAGACAATCGATATTAAGGCGCGACAGCATTGATGCTATATTAAATCGGTTCATTGCCTGAGTCGCGATGCTGAAGCGCGTTTTCAAAACGCGCGACTGCATCGATACTAAAAGTCGCAGTGTGTAAAGGGTCTAATGCGTGATACTCGAATTTTACTCGTAGTTAGCTACAATGTATTACGTTTTCAGCATTGGTGAATCTCGACAGTAATGTGCTCCACGGCTACGGCTACGCGGCTGTGGAATACACTTCACTTACACACACTTCTCTGAAGATAACGAGGTCAGTGACCAAATTGACCTCCAAGAACAAACTGCGAAATTTTCGTGCTGAATAGTTGTGAAATTTGTTAATTATGTATATTTCTTAAGTAATTTATGTCTTCGCTAGTTACGAATAAAATATTTACCTATGTTTATTTAGTTTATAAACCTGAATGTGTATAATGGTATGTATATAATTTTATTGTAGAATATAATAATATTTTGTCGTTGGATGCTTACAACCGGTTGCTGTGGAAAACCGTGGGTGAGGCCTATGTTCAGCAGTGGACGTCCTTTTGGCTGATAATGATGATGATGATGATGATAATATATTATTGCATTTTTAAAATGTTCTCCTGCACCCACTAAAAACATTCTGCAAGCAAAATTTGTACATTGTTGCGCAATAAAACTTTTTAAAAAATAAATAAATTCATAAATTTATACCTGGATCTTTATGAAATGAGATTCGATTAAGAATTAAAGTCGTTGCAGTTCTGTTCATCAAAAAAAGTACAAGGCACGCCATCTTTGAGCCTCAAGTCTGTTTCTTTTTGCTTGTCAAATATTGTAAACAATCTTAACATTCCTTTTTTTTCCGTAATGATTCATTTTTAAATAAGACAAACCCAAAACACACCGAATACATAGTTAAGCACCAAGATCTTTTTAAATCAAATAGTAAATGAATTTTATTCACTGATATTATTTTAAATGTTTTAAAAAGATTGTTTACATTTTTGGACTAGCAAAGAAATATTGACTAAGGGGTAATGTTTTTTTTTTTGTTTTGTCTAGCAATAAGGAGATAGGGAATAAAAGACTTAAATATCATTAATTCTTAAGTATTTATGGCTCAGTTTTTATTCTATTATAAGAATAGAGTTCTTGTAATCCTTTTCAAATATCTGTCATTACGAGACCTTTGCTATAGATTCCCATATCCTCCAGTTACCATACCGATATTGGCAGATACTACACACCATTAGCATACCCCTACCCTGATCGTCATTATAACTTAGCCCATAATCGGATTAGAGCCATGACAGGATCGCACCCAATCAAACTTGGTATTGCACCTACGGGCTCGGAACGGACGGCCGGGATGGTGTTTTGAAATTGGAAGGCTTATATCGGTTTACGTGTTCGGAAGACTTGTTTTGATGCGGTTTTCAAGTATTGTTAGGTAATGTTTGTTTATAACAGGGTTTCTTTTTTCAAGTCCAGAACTCTTTTAATTAATTTAACTTTACTACGCACTAGCCGAGAGACAGAAAAAATCTTGATCCATGGCTAGATTGCAGCGAATTTGTGCAACAAACATTTCTGAACATTATTTATTGACAGATTTATTTAATCTTACAGGGTGTTTGATTCATCTCATGCCAAATTGAAATGGCTTATATTATAGTAATAGATAACATAAGAACCATTAAAAAAATATTAAAAAACCATCAAACCAAAAAAATATTTAGTACCGAAAGTGATACCTAATAACCTCCATTATAAGGAAATTTCATTTTGAACACGATGTAACAAACATCCTGTATAGTTATATAATATGCAAAAAAGATATAAGATCAAATCAGATGGATAATAAACATACTTCTATATAACAACACATGTTTAATTCAATTCAATTCAATTAAATAATATATTTATTTCAGACAACGTCCATAGCGTTAGTAATCAACATCCACAGTATTAGAAATTACTCACAGTACGTTCTTACACAAATAGACGCCAGAACCTTAACTGTTCTATTAAATGAGGCAGCACAGCAACGGCTTTATTACGAATATTATACTGAAATAACGCGAATCCCATCAGAACCGAAATGAGACATGTTAATTATACTAATTTGATATTCATTAGTGAAGAAACACATTGGCGGAGAATTAAATTTTAACATGTTAAATTACAGAGCAATCTGACGAATGAATACTTAACGTTTGAGCGGTGTACAGTCTGCTTCAGAAATGTACATTATTTTACTGATTTTGATAGGCACCATTATGATTCATATTTTCTTGCTTTGCTCTTAATCCGTTTGAGGTAGGCTCCGTAATTTATATCTACCATACAGTGATATTTACATGTCATTGAATTCCACACTCATTCAGGGTTCGTGGATTATGAAACCAGTGGTGCTTGTCCCCGTGGTGTTTGACACCGATTTCAATAAATGTAAAAAAAAAACATCTGCGGTTTGCTCTAGGTACAGTCAACCAAAAATGTTTCTCAAAGTCAAAATCAAAGTCTCAGGAAAATTATTATAAAAAACACGCATGTATAACGCAATTGTTGTTAAGGATTCATGCAGGTATTTAGCCGCGGTTTAACTGCTCATCCTCTTCAGCTTTAAAAGTAATTGAAACTAAAACTTTCTTTTTTAGTTTACCTATTAAGATGACAAAATAAATAAATCAGTAAATTTTAACAATAAGTTAGAAAACAAAACACGGATGACATCTAGTTTTTACTTTTGATCAGAAATTGAGAGTAGTAGGTGTTTAGTATATTAACAATTTGTAAATATGTGTA
Organism: Pyrausta purpuralis; assembly: GCA_963924145.1. NCBI lineage: Eukaryota > Metazoa > Arthropoda > Insecta > Lepidoptera > Crambidae > Pyrausta > Pyrausta purpuralis. The sequence goes on along the minus strand of OZ001658.1, from coordinate 6,643,486 downwards.
AACGTTATTTAAGTTTTATTTTAAGTGGTGTCAACCCCACGAGCAATTTGAACACATATTAATACCAAGTAAAACTTTTAAATAATATAAGTAAAGATAGAATTAAAACATGGTGGTTTCTATATTCATAATAAAACCTATAAATCTTACTTGACACATAATTAAAACCAGAATATCCTTAATAATTCCACATATATTTAAAACCAAAATATTCTTAAGATTGGTTTATCGTTTTTATCATCATATCTATTATTACAGCGATAGTTTCATTATTCAGTTTCAGCGACTTCAACTAGCTTAAACTTTGTTTAATTAACTTTTTGAGCTAGGTATTAAAGTTACCGTAAGGAGTTATTTTCTGGTTTCATTAATAAATAGATTTTGAATAAATGTAAAATTTCCTTATGATGCAAAAGTTTTTTTATGAATATGTGTGCCCTTGCGCTTCGCTTCGCTCAGTTTTTAACCGGGTCCACTCCTGTGGGCTTAGATTATATTTGGTCTATGTGTGCAGAGATGTAGATTGAGAGAGAGGGTAGAGTACCTATAGTTAACAATCCATATCATTGACTGAAACACTGTTGCGAACATCATCACATATCAGCGCGCGGGCGCAAGAGGGGAGCGCCGGCGGAAAGCCCCGAGCACCGACGCCATCGCACGAGCCAGGGCGCGCGCAGCGAACATTCTGGATCTGGACTCGCCTTCAAGAACCCACCGTCGCACACTGGGGCGGCCTATATGAGACGAATGCGAAAAACTCTATAATACTTTGAATTATGCATATTTAAATTCTGTTTAGTTTGTAAGCATAATTTATCATTTTTAGGTATGATCAACGCAATATACGACTTTGCTTGGTAAATATCATAAGGAAAAAATCCTAAAAAATAAAAACAATATGTATGTATGAAAGTTAATGGAAAAAAACTGTTGTTTAAAAAACTGTTAAAAAAATCGCGCAACAGGCTTTCACTTTGGACTTTGGTTTTATGATACCGAAGGGTCGAACGTATTTATAACACTATTCATATAAAAAGAACTTTGCGCAAAATCGAAATATCGCGAATTAAATTTTTTGTACTAACAAAATCATAAAGACACGGTTATCTGTTCAGTTTATCATAAAATCTACATTGTCTTAAAAGATACATCGAGTACATACCTCGGTCCTTATAAGACATGATCAATAATTTGAAAAATCTCTCAACAATCCGAATTTGGAATTTTTAAAGTTCAACAGAATTTCTACTAAACTGTGTGGATGACTAAACACTTGAAGGGTCAATAGCTACTGATTAATAGCCAAGGTAACCTCTAACCTGACGACACAATATGTCAAATACCCTCTAATTTTATAAACAAGCATCATTTTTTGTTATTACCCTCATTTAAAAATATCAGTTTTTCGCATGACGGATGCGCATCATATAGGCCGCCCCTTTGTGCGTCGCCGGTCATATCTACTGTCGCGTATTTTAATTAATTTGTTGAGTTGAGGGCGAGAATTACAGCACCTATTATTTTATACAGTCCGCTTTTTATTTCCTATCGATTGGACCCTAACGAACACAGATTCGGATTATTTTGCGCTTTTGTTATATTATATTGATAAAATACAATAACACAATGCTCAGTGATCTACGGTTATAAACAAGTTGAAATACCTACCTAACATATATTTATATTTAGTTCAATAGACTTTCCACTGGTACTGAATAGCTGAATCTAATAAACATATAACTTTAAAACTCCAAACATTCAAAACATATGAGAACAAGCAGATATATGAAATAATATGTTATTAAAATACTCCCCACAGTCCCCAATGCGTTCGAGTATATGATTTACGCAGAACTTAAAGAATATTTATTAACTGTACTTGAATGAGAATTAAAAGCGTAAAAACAACATAATAAATGGGCACCCGCCCTGTCCAAATATAAATTTAATGATGATGCGATGTAATCCAGACTCAAATTACTAAATGCCATTTAAACAATTTTGGTTTGCGGTAGATATTAACATTTCAAATGCATATTTTGAAGCTCTTAAGAAGTGATTTTAAGTGACCATAAACGTGTTATGAATTAAAATAACATAAACGTTACTGTCATGTAGCAAAACTGTATCAATTCATATCGCAAGTCTTGTAATAGTGATTATTAAGCTTATTTTTGAGATACTTGTCGACTCAGATCATACATCAAAAGTTTGCGATCACCTTAAATAATAGAAACCTTTTTTGTTGTTGTAAAGGATACTACATATAATTATTATAACATTATAATTTAAAGAAAACATACAAAAAACACTTGATAAAATTTCATAAAAAAAACAGCGTAAGCTAGTGATTATTTGATGCGTGTATATCAAGTCACTTGCCTTACAATATGTTTTATTAGTTTACAAAGATCTTGGACATAAATTTTTTAGATCCGAGTATACCAACGTCAGATAAGAAATATTCGTCGTAAAAAATACAATACGCCTAATTTGAAAACATTACCTATTTGTTAGCAATCATTCATGTAAATGTCATTTTAAAATCGGTCGTATTCCAAACAAGAAGAAATTATTTAAAAAGAGCTGAAGTCACGTGACAACATATTTTCACATTTAAAACCCTTCCGAAACGCGTGTCTCAAGCGGGCAGCATAAGTCGCGCTCGCATTGTCCCGAAAAGTTCTGCGTTGCTAGAGCGCGATTTGTATACAGTTTGATTTCTGTATCGTACAATCCATATTTTGTGGTTTCTAAAAAACGTTGGTAAAATCAACCCTTAGATAGATCTTTTAGGTGTTGTGTATCAAAAGCATTAATTGGAAAGCTTCATACTAGCCCCTTTTGGTCAGTTTCATAATTTGAACTTATATTTGACTCAATAATCCTTATTTTGATATACAGTACAGTATAATGTCATTCAGACACAGTTTTTGTTAATAAACTTTGTTTATAGTTCTGTGGTATAAATATAACTGTATTTTCCGTGTATGGCTTTATCAGCCATTGAAACTGAAATAAGCCCTCGATGGCTTTGAGCCTGTGCCAAAAACCCGAAAAATACACCAATACACGTTAAAAAGCTATTGCGATATATAATCAAATATTATGAGTGTAAATATTGACTCGAAATATATTTCAGTAAATACTTAGGAGTATAAAGAATATGTTTGTTGTGGGAAGGTCTTTGCCTAAAGGAAAATATGTATGAGATTATAACATTTTAAGTAACATATTACAGTAATGTATTTTTATAGGTTCTATTCTTAAAAATAATGTGCTTATTACATTACTCCTAACATATAAAATAACATGTAGACGCTCAAGTATCAAAAGGCCGCCGGCGGTCGCATAAACAAAAGCATAACAAAAGACTATTGATTAACATTGCTTAGGTGTTTTAAATTAATATTCAGGTCCTCTATCATGCATTTAAGTTGATATCTGAAAACCTTTTAGAAAATTGTAGTGTGTGTATTGTTGTTACAAGTACGAAGGTATTTCTTTTAGATTCAGTTATTTTTTTCACTTAATTTTTTATTAATTTAAACTTTATTGCACTGAAAGTTAATGACTTATGGCATTCCCTACCAGTCAATCGCTTGGTAACATCGATAAAAACTAAGTAGGGGGTATAAAAAAAAACCTTCTACTCAATAATCATTACAACCCTTTGCACTCTGCGACTTTTAGCAGCGATGCAGCATCGATGCCGTCGCAAAATGTCAACCTTTAAAAACTTGCGCTACTTTTAGCCTCGCTGCAGTCGCGATACATAAGCTGGACATTAACAAATTATGAAATGAAATGGCGACTGCATCGATACTAACGCGCGTTAGCATCGACGTAGAATCGCGACTGCATCGATGCTAAAAGTCGCAGTGTAAAAGTGATCAAAACTTATTTTAAACGTCTCCTTAAGCGATATAACAAGGCAGTGCTAACCGGTACAAATGTGAAAAGTTAAGACTCGAGTGTAATTCTGTTTAAGTACGTGATAGAGAAAACCGTAGCGTAAGTACGACCAGTCGTAAAATTTAATTCTACCCTCGTCTGGTTACCTAGCAGTAGCCAATTTTAGCGTGTTAGGTCAGTTCTACCGTTCTATGAAGATAACTTAAGATTTTGCAGGTAAAGTATAGAGTCGGAACAAAGATCAATCAAATTATATAAATGGCAGTTTATTATTATATTGTTCGTTTTATCGGTCTGATTTCTTAGCAAATTTGTATTTCATCATCATCATCATCATCATCATTATCAGCCAAAGGACGTCCACTGCTGAACATAGGCCTCCCCCACGGCTTTCCACAGCGACCGATTACTAGCGGTCTGCGTCCAGTTTGATCCTGCAATCTTTATAAGGTCGTCTGTCCATCTTGTTGGTGGACGTCCTACGCTGCGTCTTTGGTCGAAGGGTCTCTAATCTAGAACTTTCCTGCCCCAACGGCCATCAGTTCTTCGCGCTTTGTGCCCTGCCCATTGCCACTTGAGCTTACTGATTCTCAAGGCTATGTCCGTTACCTTAGTTCTTTTACGTATCTCCTCATTTCTGATTCGATCATTGATTTCTATTTTGTATTTGCAACACGTGAAATTCTTAGGACATAGCGAAACGTTTGGATATTGTGTTGTGTTCAATGGTTTAGGAAAATAGACGGGTAGATGGCGCTGACGTCATGGGTATTGACGTATGCATTAGAGACTAGAAATTTCGAGCAAACGGTCCGACAGCTCGGTAGCTTAATTGGATAGAGCGTTGGCCTGGTTAGCCAGAAAGATGCTGGTTCGAGTCCAGCCAGTGCGCAACTTTTTGTTTCTTATTTCATCTTATCTTGTGTTGTGACTTACTTCAAATCCAAAATTCTTGTTGTTTATTAGATCCAATTGTATTTATTTAATTAGTTTACATCAATTCACAGCTCTTAAGACTGAGAATATAAACAATATGTATTTATATTACCTACAACTAATAAAGGATTGTCATTTTACGAATTGCTCATTAAAATTCAGTATTTTAACAGTTAATAAAATTTAACGGTTCAGAAAGTCTATTTTACGGCAAACAAGTGGATGGTTAAAACATCACTAAAATACAACTAAGTCAATTATAAAAGCAACTTCTAATAATAAACACGGCAAAATTGAGTCCCAAATATATCTTAACGTTGCAAGACGGTGAAATTAACTCATTAAATTATTCCCAACGCCGAACATGGAACAACGCCAATCCCACAAATGAAAGGGACTTTCACACAAAGGGCTCTTTCTCACTGAGATACCATCTTACTTAAAGACTTTATTGCACAAATTTTGTGTACAACCGTGAACTTAATGCTAAAAGCTAAAATAAATATCCAATGAATAAATAAATAAAGTCTAATACAAGAACTACAATCGATAAAAATTAAAATCACTTAACAAACTACAATTAAAGACAATTCTGGTATACCGTGAGCGTAGAAAGAATCTATATCCGTCATCGCATCTTTGCTTACAGTGTGTGTCATATACGCCTATCGCCAGTTGACTGTTTTTTATGTACCCTCACTTCCTTAGCTCTTCGAAATATTGTTTAAACTAGCGACCCGCCCCGGCTTCGCACGGGTGCAATGCTGATACTAAATCACTGCTAAATTTAAAGTGCTATAGGGAAAACCGCGGCCTCAGACGCGCTATATATAATAGGCACGCTCTTGCCGCACAGGGCGGCCGGCCCGGTACTGTCGCAAACGCTACGTCCCGCAATTTTTAAATCTGTAATATCTTCGAAAATATTCACTAAAATCATACGGTGTAAAGGGCCATATAGATCTATATTAAATGAACAATTCATTCAAGGTATTTAATTGGTTCATAATTAATGCTGTATTGGTTAAAATCGCTTCGAAAATTAGCCATTACTTGTCGTAAAAAGTAAATGACAAAAAAAGTTATTGTGGGTTATCCATAAGAAATAGACATATACCATCACGGACTTTTCTGTAGACCTTTTCAATGTGTACAATACTTAGTACATTATTTTGATAAAACTCGTAGGGTTCAGCCTGCGTTTGCAATGTAAGCGGAAAAAATGTAATTATTTACGACATCACATTAGAAACCTCAAAAATAACAATACTTCTCCACTATTTGATGGATGTTATTATGCATATAAACCTTCCTCTTGAATCACTCTATCTATTAAAATAAACCGCATCAAAATCCGTTGCGTAGTTTCAAAGATTTAAGCATACAAAGGGACATAGGGACAGAGAAAGCGACTTTGTTTTATACTATGTAGTGATGAAATTTTATGTTCTCATTGTAAGCAAATTCCTGTAATTCTTTATGAGAATAAATATCTTTAACCTTAAAAGCATTCTCTGTCAGTCATACGTTTGGGTCATGAAGAAAAATGGCAACGGGTGCAGTGAAAAAAAAAAAGTTTACAACAGATGACCATTGTCAGAGCTTTACGCTTTTCTATAGTTAGCTCGTGGGCTATTGAGCCTTGAGTCTCTAATATCAGACGGATAGGAATACGAGGGTCAAACTGAAAGTTCTTAGAACTGGCCACTTATAAACAATATAATAAAAAAAATATTCTAAAATTTGAAAACAGAACTCTTTGCCAATATTACTGAGTATATATTTCATTCATTTGTCATTTGTTTTACGATTTGGCGGCAAATTGAAAATTGTCTGTGTCACATCAACATGAATTTAACACGAGAAAATTTTCGTGCAATGATTTTTTATGACTTTCGATGTCATTTAAGTCAACAAGAAAGTTATGATAGACTACGATTGGCCTTTCACGATGAAGCCCCATCACGTGCGACTGTTTACAACTGGTTTAATGAGTTTAAACGTGGTCGCACTAATCTCATTGATGATGTACGTCAGGGACGGCCTTCTACGGCGACGACTGAAAATAACATCTGTGTTGTGCGGCGTATGATAGAGACTGACAAAAGAGTGACCTATCAGCAGATTCGGACAAGCTTAGGCATCGGTATGAGTCAAGTGCACAAAATCCTCCACGAACATTTAGCGGTCAGGAAGCTTTGCGCCCGGTGGATACCTCATAATTTGACTAAGGCTCAAAAACTCCATCGTGTGGATTGGTGCCGTAAAATGATTGAAAGATTTAACGGAGGTGACTCAAATGCTGTGTTCGACATACTAACAGGTGACGAAAGCTGGATTTACTGTTATGATCCTGAAACCAAAAGACAATCTGCTCAGTGGGTGTTTCCTTTCGAGGAGTTGCCAACTAAAGTGAAGAGAGATCGAAGTGCGGGAAAAAAAATGGTGGCCTCGTTCTTTGAAAGGATAGGTCATTTCGCAACAATTGTGTTAGAGGATCAAAAAACAGTTTCTGCAGAATGGTACACTACCAATTGTTTGCTACTTGTCTTGGAAAAAGTTCGAGAGAAACGACCTCGCAGTAGGATCCTCCTTCACCACGACAACGCCTCGTCGCACTCCGCCAAGCGAACGATCGACTATTTGGCGACATCAAACGTTGAATTACTGGGTCACCCGCCGTATAGCCCCGACCTCGCGCCTTGTGATTTTTATTTATTTCCAAAAATTAAAGAAAAACTTAAAGGAAAGCGGTTTATGAATGCTGAAGAAGCGGTGGCTGCGTATCGCGATGCCATTGAAGAGACCCCTAAGGACGAGTGGGCAAAGTGCTTTTCCCAGTGGTTCCATCGCATGCAGCGGTGTATTGACGTCAATGGACAATATTTTGAAAAGATATAATAAAACTAATAACTGGCTAATGTAATCAGTTTTTGATTTTCTAAGAACTTTCAGTTTGACCCTCGTATACAGCGCGCTGTGTGCAAGCGAAATAGACACGGCACTGACACGAGTTGACGGGGCTCAGCGAATTGTATGCCGATTATAGTCTATCTAGAAATGTGAAAAATTGTACTAATAAAAGGCAGTATATATACAAATAGACATAAAATATTTTACTTTTAAAGCCACTCACCAGTGTTTTCAACCTTTGGTCACTTTCAAAATATTATAAAGCTAAATTTTGGTTACGAATGGTTAACTTCTTGGCCAATAATGTTTACACTACTTTATAATATATCGTGGCACAATGGAAGCTTGGTGAATCGACCACCGAAAGCGTCATAGTGTTGCAAAAAAAAACGTTTTTTTTCTAGTGTGAAAAAAGCGTTGAAAAAAAAAACCTGAAAAAAAAAACTGTTTTTTTTCTAGACCATGTTTTTTTTCAAGAGTATGAAATCCAAAACTTAAGACAGTTACCGTTTAAGATGAATACTTAAGAACACAATTTCGGCCTATTTTTAACTCTACTATACTTTTCTGGTTGAGTGGTACCAAGATTTCATGAATATATTGGCAACATTCATTGACATTTACATCAACGAAAGGGAAATCTCCAAATCAATTACATTTCCACACGGAGAAATCGAAAGTTGTTATAAGTTAATTATAATTAAATAAATAAGTTGATTTATTATACAAATTTCATTTATCATTGAACTAAAATGTATGGTAGAAAAAAAACCAAATTCAGAAAAAAAACAACGGTGCTAAGTTTATTTCATGTTTTTTTTTCAAAAACTGAAAAAAAAAACAAATTGTTTTTTTTTCATTTTACATCACTAAGCGTCATAGTGAGGTTCACACCTAAGCAAAGGGAGTTAAATGTCTCTTCCTTGAAATATGACATAATTATCACGATTTAGTCGTCAATTACAAGCATCGTGTCGCCACGGATCGAGAACCTCAGATGTCAGTGATAATACCTTTCATTTACAAATGAATATTTCGTGGAAAGTTACGCCACAGTTTCAGAGACCGCAATTAAAGCGATAATAATAATGCTTATTTATTGAAAGAGCGTTGAGAGTCGAATTTTGCTATGAAACACAAGAAAATGAATATTTTTGTAGAATTATCTTTTAAGATTTTTTCTTTGAGTCCCAAAGGAATTAGAAAAAATGAGTAAAAAATACTGAAGAATAGTAAGCAGTATACATATTTAACATTAATGCTTCAACACCCGAGCGGTTGCAGGCAACCGCATAACAATAGAATTTGCATTGTGTCTCGTTCACATACGCTTGAGGGATTAAAATACAATTTTACAGGCTTAATCTAAAGATAAACCATTTTTTATATTTATTTAAGAATGAGTTTTCTGTTTTACATGCATATAATCCCTCAGAGCTGTATCGGAAAGATTGACACTTATTTTTATTTAAAGAACATAGTTTTGTTTTTTAAGTCAACGTACTCCTAACTGAGTCCATAGGTATGTATTTAATTTTACAGGTTAAACGATTCTCAACGGTTGTAACCATTTGAACTATATTAAACATGGTGCAGTCTTCACCAAACATGCATTTGCGGCTTCCCCCTTACTTCGTTCATCGTTCAACCCAACATAATACCTTACTGTAACCTCTTAACGGCAGTAAAAGGAACCTCCCGCCCGTGGCTCCCCGTATTTCTTCGCACCCCATTCCGAAGGCTGTATAAAGTAATGATTACAAGTAAGGCACTTGTGTTACCGCTGATGGTAGGCGAAAAGCGAGTAGCAATAGAGCTAACATGGGGCAGGCTTGAGAAGAAATATATTTCTACCACCATTGCAATTAATAATAATAATAATAGTACCCCTAGCCAATTTCGATTACGGTGGCCACTTACAACGACTAACCGACTGCGCGCGACATATTATAGTTCACAAGTGTGTGCGCAAACACAGGTGCACTCTCTATTCCTTTCACTCTCATAGCCCGATGGGACAGCAATCTGACATGATCGGAGAGAGATCAGGCGCAGGACCAACGGCTTTACGTGCTTTCCGAGGCACGGGGGTGAAACACCGCCAACTTCCGAACTCCGGGCTGCCCTGAGAAATTTCTGAACAGAAAAACCCAGGTACACATTTTTTGCCCGACCCGGGGTTCGAACCTGGGACCTCTGGCGCAGCCGTCGCTTTAAATTGCGACCCTCTAACCGCTGCGCCACCATTGCAATTACCACGTAGCCAGACCTAAACTGCTTAGTCTATTTGAAAACTCTAATGAGTAAAGGTTTAAAAGTAATTAGGTACCAGGATATCGCAAAAATGCTTTAGAACTGCCAACGTAACTAATGAGAAAGTGTATAGGAGTTTCAAAAAAGTATAGATTGGATTAGTTAGTCTGTAGTTCTGATTCTGATATTTTGTTACAGCGTCATGGAATTTCTCAAATTACAAAACGCTAGTCTTTACATTACTTATTCACTTGTTCTTTATTCTTTATAATGCAGCAGTACTTGTAAAAGTCTTAAATGATAATAAGAAGCATTTTTTTTTACGTTTTTCAAAAACCAAATTTCACTTTTGTCATCGGACATCGCTTTTATCGTTGGTTGGACAAGTCTCTTATTCCGGCAGGACGCGAGCCTTCGCAGTGGTCTTCACCTCATAAACCAGCCACTACTGACGCTGTGAGCCTCTCGCAATCTCGAGGACACCGTCCTTTCAATAAATAAGCATTAAGTCGTGATAACGACCCCTAAATTGGGAGGAAATTAAACAGGAATAAATGTAGTAGCCGCGACACGGTTTTCGTGCTTGTGGTATTTGCTTGGATTTTATTTAACGACTCAAATACGAGAGTTGTTGGCCTATTGCCATAGCCGGTAGCAGTATTTTTGCAGAAACACGGTTGACAGGTTTTTACATTGGACTCTTGGTCAGTAATAGTATATTTCGTTTTCATTTTTAGTAAATGTTGAATGTCGCTTTAGAGTTGAGTAGGTTTAAAAACTATACAACACTGTTGACAATATAATGAGTTCCTTTACAAAAAGCTATTGTAGTCAAATTTCATAAAATGCATTATAGCTGACTATAGTTTTCGCAATCCAGCATATTTATTGCTTCTATATTTGAATCAAGATTTCTGGGATCATAACATGGTTGCTATTGGATGGATGATCGTAACATTTCAGTGACGACTTACACAAGAGTCATCACATTTATCGTAATAAATCATCAAAAATCTACTATAGTCTGTTTCTCTTAGCAAGTCTAATATTGTAAACAATCGTGACATTCCTTTTAAACGAAATTATAAATTTTAAAATGAAATAAACACAAACTTACAACTTACATGGGTATTTAATCGATAAATACCGAGATCTTTTTAAATCTAATAGTCTATTAATTTTATTCACTGACATTACCTAAAAAAGTTATGAAAAGATTGTTTACATTTTTGGACTAGCCAAGAGAAACGGAGTATAAAAAGTCTGTGACTGTAAGCACTTTGTCACACGATGATTGGAACGCTTTCGAATATCGTCACGATTCGATAACAATTTGACCACAACAGCCGCCCCTTGCCGTCGACAAACCATCGTACGTAAGAAAGATCTTTAAGCTATTATAGTCAACAACTTACCTTCAAAAACAGTGAGCGTAGCGACCGCGGTAACAGCGTCACCGACGCCATTCTCAGCCACGCATTCGTAAGTAGCGTCATCGCGTTGCGCACGCACCGGCTCGATACGTAACACCGCACCGTTCGCGCGCGGGCCCGCGGCGCTGTCCATTCCGAACACTTGGTAGCGGGACTGCATGCCTGGGTTGGAAGAGAGGAATATTTATGAGTTTTCAGGGTTCCCCTTATAGTTTTGTCAAGTCTGTCTGTCTGTCCGTCCGTATGGCACAGCAACTTTATTCTGTAACTATAAGCATCACACTGTTGAAATTTGGTAGTAAGATGTATTCTGTTAACCGCTTTACGATTCTTATACACAAAATAAATAATAATAAATAATAAATAAATATCCTTTGGACATTCCCTCACATCTCCATCTAGCCCCAAAGTAAGCTACTCAAAGCTTGTGTTATGGGTCCCAGACAACGGATATAATACTTAAATACTTTATGTTTGTAAATACATACATGATATACATAGAAACACCCAGACCAATACAAACAGACATGTTCATGCACACAAATGTTTGTATTGTGCGGGGATCGAACCCGCACCCGCTGCGTAGTAGGCGATTTCTCGACCACTACACCAGACGGGTCGTCGAATAATAATGATATTTACATGAAACCAAAACCGAATAGTGTGTTTATAGATAGGTCTTTTAAAATGACATATAGGCTTCTAAAACCATTTTCTTTTAAAGTCTAACGTTTCATAGCTAGATGCTTACAAAGTGGTAAAATGGGCCATCTAATTTCTTAACCAAGCGAGTGTAAATTTAAAAAAAAATATACAATTTAGATCTTAACAAATACGAACGAAACTTGGTTTGGACGGGATCGAACAAGAAGTTTTAGAGATATAACACATTTTCGACAACCGCAAACATAACTTTGTTCTTCATACAAACACTATGAATAACAAAGTTATATTTGCTGTCAACAAAATATTGTGGTATTTTGCTAAGTGCAAAGAAGTGGATTCCCTCATTCAGTTAAAGTTGGCACGGAACCCTCAGTACGCGATTCCGACTCGCACTTGGCCGGTTTTTTTTTTAAGATTAAAGGTAAGTAGCTCTAAAATGTCCTCAATGTCACACTTGGTAGCGGCATTGTCTATCGGAGAATGGAAATATAATGAAGGCCTTGTAGCTGTAAAATATGCAGATGCAACCAACTAAGAGAGACGTCTTTATCAAGCAGTTTTTACCTCGATCACTGCCTTCGTATGGCGTGGTATGGATCATTAAATTAACAGTATTAGTACAGTATGTTGCTTTGAGGACACAACTGGTCTACGGTAAAGTTTGTAAGTTGCGCTTAATATTTGCACATGGCCTACAATATAGATAGTATATTTTGTGCACCTATGCTTAAATACTTTTACTGGATATCAGTTACGGCTTACATTAAAACATATCGGGTTTCGAAAAAGGGTTCCCCCAACATTCGAAAATTTTGAAAAAAATACACGATTATTATTAGATACATGATTATTAGAAATAGATATTACGAAAACTTTCAACGAATATTGGTATAAACAAGATCGACCCGCTAGTTTTGAGAAATAGCACAATTTCAACAACCGCAAATACTTTGTCCTTCATACTAATACTATGAAAATCAAAGTTATTTTTGCTGTCAACAAGATTATGGTATTTTAGCTAAGTGGTGTTAAGTGCACCCGTAATTTAATTAAAGTTGGTACGGAACCTTCAGTGCTCGAATCCAACTCGCACTTGACAGTTTTTTTAAAATAGTAGCAAGTGTGGTGATGTGTGAAAAACACACTATGTACATAAATAGTAACTTTAACGCCATCTACAATCGTAGTAGATCTTCCAAAGCTGTGCATTGCGACACTTTCAAGTTAATTTAGCTAGATAACTAACGTTTTTTAACAGTTAGTCAGTAACTTAGTAACAAAAACTCATGATTCCATAAGTTATTCTCGAACAGGGCACCGTTGAAACCAAATCTCAAATCTCACAAAACGTAACTCAAAGTGACACAGAAAGTAGCACTCTCCCGTAGAATTAAGCCCGGCCGGTCGTCGCTAACTTGCTATCTAAGTCCTAGATTAGTCCGCGCCATTTTGGAAACAGTAAACGTACGTGACGCAGCCGCTGCACCACGTTTGACCTTAAGTAAGGGTGGTAGGGTTGCCACAAGTCAGAAAAAAGTTTTTGTTTGGGTCATGAAAAAAAAATTTTTTTTTCAGCATGTAATTAATTCATTACCGCACACTTTTTCTCGAGTCACCGTGCAGTGACAGTTACCCGTATATTCTTACAATTACTGGGTTGTTAAGTCATGTTATTATCCAAATGTGTAGATTTTTCCTAATGCAATTTCAATGTTGTAATAAATCGTTTTCAAAATGCCCAAGCAACAACACAGAGAAAAGCTTATTCTCATACATTTATGGGTAATCTAATATTTAGGTGTTCAGGTATTTTAAGCTACACCTACACACAGCCTGCCTGATTTCTTATTTGTTTTATATAACTTTCATCAGCTTTGCGGTAAATTTAAATCAGTCCAGCATAGATTTATATACCGATTTATTGCCTTTACATCAAGTTGAAAAAAGGGCTGTATTATAACTTAGAATTAGTAATTTATTTCTGCCTGTAATCAAGCTAATAGTAGAGAGTGTAAACACGACGCTAAAGTGTCTCTACATTTCTCCTACATTTTGTGCTAATGAAAATTATGCGGAAGAAACTAAAGTCATTATAATCAGAACTTCGAAAAACGACTACTTTTAGATCCCCTGCGGTCTGCAAAACTGAACTTTTTTTATCACTCATATTTTTATTTTATTATAGTTAGTTTTAACGAAAAATCAATTCCCCACGGGTGTTTATTTTGGTTTCTTGTTCAAACTTTAATGAACCTTGTCTGTAGCAATCCAGTGGTATCAAATCGTTACGTCCACTATGTGTCAACCCTAAACATAGCGGAAATAGACTCTAAGATTGTGTGCCGTCCACGGCGTAGTCAATTCTCTTTATCGGCCATTTAATGTAGAATATGTCCAATCAAACTAGTATTGGCCTCCCTTTTTCCAGGACTCGAAGAATTTCTAACCGTTCTTTAAACTCAGGGGTAATTCTTTTAAAAGCGTTTACAGATTCAATTGACTGTATTTAATGAATTACAAATGTACTGCAATAAAAAAGACATGACTTTGTAATCTGCATACATAATTACATTAATATTATAAAGCTGAAGAGTTTGTTGGTTTGAAAGCGCTAACCTCAGGACTCTCTACTGGACCGATTTGAAAAATACTTTTCTGTTGGATAGCTTATTTATCAAAGAAGGATTTAGGCTATAAAACATCACGCTGCGACGGGAGAGGAGGTAGTAAACTCAAAACTTACAGACGCAGTCGACGGGCACCGCTAGTTATTAATACTCATATTTACCAGAAATTTAATCGTCAAAAGTAACAAAAGAACTACTTTCGTATAAAAGTATTCGTTAAACACGACAGTGTACAAAAATATACCGTCGAGAAAACAATATTACTTACACAAAGTTACTCCAAACTTTTTTATAATGTTACTTAACTCACTATGTAAATGAAAACACCTTTTCGCTGAAAATTCATTAGAATATTCACGTACCACGTTAAAGCCTGAAGTCCTACTATGTTTGAAGGTCCTATTTCGACAGAAGTTGTCTCTTTTACACGCACTGAACAGGCCATTTGAGTGAAGAGAAAAGCAGGAGCCGAAAACACCGTCATCCTCTTCCAGAGTACAAACCTCGTATTAATGTCTCCGTTCTTTTGCGAGGCATCCTTGCATTTTTCCATGCAAGACGCAATAAGTGCATCGCGGAACGTGATCCTTATCTTAAGGGAGAAGAGTTGAGTTTCCCTTGTGGTTTGTGTATAAAACTGAAAAGTTAGTAGAATGTAGGACGACAGAGTTAAATCGCCACTCGCCGTAAGTGTCGGGAAATGTATTTCACAACAAGAGAGAATAATCGTTGTATTACTCAGAACGGTGAGATTTTTAACATGTAATGGCCCTTTTTTTAATGTTTTAAACTACACACTCAAAATGATAATTTTATCTCCGTGTGCTTGAAAATCGGAAGTTAACTCTAAAATAAGAGGCGTTTAAGTAAAAAAGTAGCGACATAAAAATAGCTAATTTCAGATCAATTTTATTTCAATCAAATTAAGCTTCTAAGTTTTCGTAATCACGACAAAGCTGTGGTATAAAATTTATCTTTAAAGTAAACTAACAATATATAACAAGCTATTTAACCGCTTACCACAGTTTAATTTTAATGGCGTTGAAAAGAAACCAAGTGAACTTAAAAAAACATGGAATTTTATATTACAGATGCATAGTATTAAACATTAATATTACACCTTTAGACACTGCGACTGCATCGACGCTAAAAGTAGCACAGTGTGTACAGTTGACATTTTGCGACTGCATCGCTGCAGCAGCGCGACTGCATCGCTGCTATATTTCACGGTGTGTAAAGGGTCTTAATTCACTTATGGGGTACAATTCACTTCTTACGCCAAAAGCTGTATTCAATGACTGTCGCCTATATAAATATAGCGATATCACTTATCTGTAATCATAAAATTATTATCCCTTTGGAAAGGAATATTAATTTTATGTCTGTAATACGACCCATGAATGAGTGTAATAAATCCAAACTAATACGTGGTGATAATAAATCAAAATCACGCCTAGCCATATATCACTGCAGAATGATATAAGAACAATAAAGTCATTAGTCAATGAGTGTATTATTTATTGCCAAATAGCGTATTAACATCCATTTATCACTACCATCTCCGAGAAATATAGATATTAATAAAATAAACGCAATTATTTGATAATATTATGATACCTTGGTCACTTGGGGCCAGATGTTATAGATGTATAGGAGTTCTGATTGCGAAGATGCTAAGAGAATTAATAAAAGGAAAACTATAACATGGCAAACTAGATAATTCTGCATTTAAATATAACATTTTTATCGACTTCAAAAGAAGGTAGTTAATTCGACCTGTATGTATGTGATGTCGTCAGAAATGAATATTCTTTTTGTATGTTAATCTATTCAGGCTTTTCCTAACACGTGTGAAAAATTTCGTTACTGTATGTATGTTTGTCTCAGGATTTCTCGAAAAAGTCATAGCGAGATGATGATTTTTTTTGTTCAGTAAGGTATAGTTTAACTTAGGGTTGAGATAAGAACAATAACTTAAAATCATAAAATAAAAAATATAAACCCTTCTTCAAAAAACTGTCAACAAAACCTTAAATAACGCTTCTATTTATGAAAAATAATTTTCTTTGAAGTGGGTGCATGATGCAAAGCTTTAAAAGTTGTTTCTCCTAAAATAGAAGCTGAAATCGTTGTAATTTTTTTGAGAGAAGACTTTTCAATTAAATACATATTTTGTTTGAAATCTATAATATACTTCCATAATAACCTTATTTTAATAAATAATAACCTTTTAATTTAATGACAACATTTTAAATATCTAAAAATAAATCTAATATATCTGTGTAGATAACGTTCATATAAAATCAAACTTGTCCGTAGTCACTCGACTACGAATACGTGTAGTCCGTGGCACTCTCAACAACGATGGTCGACTACGAAAAAACATTGTCGTAGCCGACTACGAAATGTATGCGTAGTCCGTAGCACTTGCTAAGAACGCTACGAACTTGTAGCTTCGACGACGAAAATTTTTATAGTATTCTTGTGTGACTGAGCATATTTTGTACACAACTGAGATTTTGACGAACATATATACACATTCTTAAATATGAAATAAGAAACCAAAAATTGCGGGCGAATTGAGCCTGCAACGTTTGTTTAACCGGGCCAAACGCTCTTCCAATTGAGCTACCGTGCTGCCGTGAAATTTCTGGTCTCTTATGGATACGTCATCACGCATGACGTCAACGCTATCTACCCGTATCTTTATGCAACAGTGGTCCAATTAGTTATTAATTACAGATGTCGAGCGTTTGGCCCGGTTAGCAAGAAGTTGCAGGTTCGAGTCCCGCCCGTGCGCAGTTTTTGGATTCGTATTCCATCTTTAAGAATCAAAAGAATATGACACTGCAGGGTTAAAAACATTCTAAAACATAACATACATACACTGACGAAATTTGCACGTGTTAGAAAGCCTACGAAGATCAACATACTAAAATTTATCAAATTCTGATATCACATACATAAAGGTCGAATTAATTATATTCTTTTTTTGATGCGGTAAAAACATCATTAATGCTTACCGTAGGTTTCACGGGACTGTAAGTAGCCTCTGAATATTTTACTATGGCCGGCCTTCAGAGATTTACGTCATGGATTATTTTGCTCCAGTTATTTCGAAATAAGCAACCGAGTCTGTAGATCGTTACTTGGTATATTATGAACAAGGTTTTATATGTTGTTTCAATTTTTTTGTCGAGGTTATGTAAGCGTTTTATCTAGTCTCGCAACTAAATGCGATATTAAAATGTTGAAGCAAGTCTCTATTCCGGTTAAGCTTATTTTTAGCATTTTTATAAATAACTTTCATATTTTTTCACTCAATCATATTTCAAATGTGTTAAGTTCTTCTATTGGAGTAAAATTTGAAGATTCTAGTATTTTATTATAGATTTTTTTTTTATATTGGACACCGATCACATACATTTCTCAGTCCCAAAGTAAGTAGCTAATGCATTTGTGTTCTGGAAATCAGAAACAACGGGACTACCACAACACCCAGACCCAAGACAATGATGAAAGTTCTGATTTCTGATTATTCCAACCGGGAATCGAACCCGGGACCTCGGAGTGGCAACGCCGTGTAACCCACCGAGTTTAGCTATTGCACTACGGAGGTTGTAAAATTGCACACACAAAATATTGCACCAATAAAAACTAATACCACTTGAAACGCGGGGGTGACAGTTTTTCAGTATGACGCATACTAAATATTTACTGCGCTACTGAATTATAACAAATATCGAAAAACCGTTACAAATTCCAAGAAAAGCATCTTAATTATTATTTCTTCATTTTAATATAAATTTATTGCACTGTAAATTGTACAATTGGCGGCTTTAATGCCTCATGGCATTCCCTACCAGCCAACCACAATACGTCTTAACGCCCAAAATATTCTAAGCAGGTCCCGCCTGACTTGATACGTAGATAAAATCACATACAAATGATAATGAAGCCATTACGACGCGCCGATACGTCTCATTAATCATAGCGTATCATTATGTTATGAACGATGCGTCCAAAGAAAAGCGATGAAAATAAGTCGGAAAATATAAAAATGAGTATGAAAACGCCGTTTTGTTTCGATAAATTATAACTTTATTAAAATTTCACTTTGGTTGTTAAAATTATTGTAAGAAATAATATTTCTCTGAATCGTTACCTTTACTAGAATAGAAAAAAAACTCTTTTGAAATATGTTTATTACAATATTTTGAACATAATAGCATGTACGTATAAAGTTACATCTGAAAGAATCGCAAAAGCGCAAAACAACATTACTAAAAACCGATAACGTAAATCAATGTACAGTGGCCAGCACATCAGGTTAGCCACGTTTGTTGCAAACTAACCCTTATTACAACTGAATAAGATACCGCAGTGTTTACCTTGACTTGCTGTTGCCTATACAAGAAACTAAACGGAGAACAGAAAACAAAGCAAAAACTAACAGAAACGCAATCATTTTCCGCGCGGTCACACGTACGCCAATTCGTAATCTACACAGTTTTCTGTCAGCGTACACACTGAGGCACATCAACCTGCCACAAAACGTCAATCTATCTTGAACCACATTGAACTTTTGTTTCTCAAACTTAAAGG